>CM040830.1:860000-890000 GCA_022828995.1 Vimba vimba | reverse complement strand
TACAGTTTTTTTTTATTCGCTTTGGTACTACTTTCACAAGTAAGGTGTACATTTTCAAAACTCTTAGTACAAAAATCCAAACTGATCACACTTGTAACACAGCTAGTCATTCTTTCAAAACCTGATCTCATGCTTTCAGTCAGTTGCACATGTTTTCAGTCCACATAATCATTGTTTCAAACACAAGATTATTGTAATATGTAATGAGAACATTTGGTTTAATCACAGAAACACAACAGTATGATCTTCTTTCAATTTAGTACTTTTAACAATCAGCTCATTCAACAGCAAACAATGCAAGATACATGTTTCAAATCACCGTTGTTGCTGAATTAATTACAGTAATACAGGCTTTGCCACATTAGAAAATACACGTGCATAACCTAACTTATGTAATTGAATCCATAATGTTTGTAATAGTATCTATCCAGAGTGTTATCAAAAGCTGTGATGAAGCACAGCCATGAGGTTCTGTGCTAGAACAGAGTTTGCTGGCAATGAATACAGTAAATGATTTTGACTATTTGACTGAATATACTGTAGTGGACCTTTACAGATGAAGGTTAAGTTACAGTAATCTAACTACCATGTGTCTACCATGTTTACAGTATCACATGTCATACATACTGTAATGTAAAATGCTGTATTTGATGCTGTCTGTCTCCCTTCTACTGATGCATCTCTGATCAATCTGATGTTTTACAGTCATCGACTGTTTCCTCTCCCTTATACTCTATTCTGCTTTACAGTATTTTCACAAATGGCAAATTTCTCTGTATCTTTCTCTCACACACACACACACACACACACACACACACACACACACACACACACACACACACACACACACACACACACACACACACACATGCGTGTGCAGACACTTTGAACATCATGGAGGTTATTATCTATAAATCACTTATGTAAAAATAATTCATTACATTTGGTTTTCCATATCAGAAATCGCAAACAAGTTCTATAGAAACTGTGTATTGAATCAATATCTATAGAAATCTATAGGTGAACCAAATGATTCATTGATTAGCCATTAAGATCAGGTGGATTAAATAATAGACACATGTATTAAACTGAACAAGAAGAGATGCAAATCAAAAGTTTGATAGTAAGAGCTTTATGAAAGGCAGTGACTGTGAATGAAACATTTATGTAGATGAAACTCTTATTTTTTGTTGTGAAAAGGATACTTTGTGATTTTGTGTATTGTACTTACACAATTGAAAACATAATGAAATGTTTGAAAAAAGTGCACTTTTGACGATCTGTTGTGATATTAGCACTAAGAGTTTGGAAAATGTACACCTAACTTGTGAAAATAGTACCAAAGCGAATAAAAAAGACTGTATAAGATCTACATTTAATGGGTCTCATTCATGAAACACGAGCAGAACGAATTTTTGTGTAAATCGTGTGTAAAGTGGTTCTGGCGTAAATTTTCGGATTCATTAAAATGTTCGTATTTCCCAAATGTTAGTTGGTACGAAAGAAATCTACACCTGCTCCCAGCCACGCGTAAATAGTACGTTTAACATCCGAACGTTTTGCTCATTAATAAACTGCATTTTAATTCAACGTAATCGGGTACATATTTACACAGCATTTTGAAAAAGTATTATATATAGTAATTACATACGGTTTTTCTTTTTACTTGTATTACGAGAGCCAGTAATAGCATCTGCAAACGGAACACAAGTCCACAAGTTTTTGTATTTTTTTATGTTCAAGCTGTTTTTTTTTTGTTTGTTTTTTTACAAGTCCGCAAGTTACAAGTGTTGCAGTCAAGCTTCATGTCGAACCATTTTCTTTTCACTTCTGGGACTGTTCGATTAAAAGATGAAACTCCATTAACTGCATCTGTAATATGCTGCCAAGCATTTTTACCTAAAGCATGTAGCCTATTACCTAAAAAAATCATTTTTTTTTAGGACCTGATACGCCACTATGTACGCTTGAAAATAAAATGTGGCGTTTTGAATGAACTTCTGATAATAAAACTTCAATTTCTGCATCTGAGAAATTTCTCTTCTTCATTCACTTTTTTTTTTTTTTTTTTTTCTTCCAAAATTATACATGTAATAATACAATAGCATTCGCTTTTGAGAAGACATGTTGAAATCCTTCGTTTCGTGTCATAATATGATGCCCATATATAGCTGTCAGTCGGTTTTAATTGGCGGGATTTATGGTAATTGAGAATGAGCGTGCACGCGCGTCCCATTTACGAGTGATTGGAATTCATTAACCCACACACACATTTCACTATCAAATCTGACGTTTACGAAGTATTTGTGAATCAGGAGAAGAATTTTCGGGAATGTCTCTTTACGCGCAAATCACTCACATATTTACTCGTATATTTACGAATGTTTCATGAATGAGACCCATTGATTTTATATCTGTGAGTAATTCAACCTACATTAGATACACTCCAGCCACTCTGGTATATAACAATAGTGTAAAGCGTTTAGTGTAAAGTGTTTAGTGTAAAGCGTCCGATGAACAAAACATATCACACATATATCATAACATTTCATAAACATGAGCAATATGAGAGAGAAATTTGGTGATCGTTGTTTAGGTACATTAAACCACGTAAAGCTTTTTCTCGCCCATGAGAACCGTGTGGAGTCAACTCACAGCCGCTCCGCTGCCCTGCTGAAAATGTGAAGCAGAAACGCTTAATATCAGATAACGTCCATAATAATTGGACTCTGGGTTCGATTTTTTGACCATTTTCAGTGGTTATGAGGAGCAATATGAGAGGGAAATTTGGTAATCATTGTTTAGGTACATTAAACCACGTAAAGCTTTTTTCACGTTAGGACTTAGCCTATAAAGCCCATGAGAACCGTGTGGAGTCAACCCACAGCCGCTCCGCAGCCCTGCTGAAAATGTGAAGCAGATCTTTGAATACATTTTTATTTATTTACATTAGTAAGCTACAGGACACCGTCTTTCAAAACATGACCTGCACGAAAGCGGAAAATATTTTTTTTGTACCCAGGCCTTCTGAAAATGCGAATGCGTCTCTGTCCCCAGCACATTTCAAACCAAACTGACGCCCATGTATTCGACTATGAGGTTCATAGTCGAATCAGACCTCTCCGAATCGAATCGTCGAATCCTCGACTATTAGAAGTCAGCCCTAGTGTAAAGTGTAAAGTGTTTAGTGTAAAGTGTTTAGTGTAAAGCGTTTAGTGTAAAGCGTTTAGTGTAAAGCGTTTAGTGTAAAGTGTTTAGTGTAAAGCGTTTAGTGTAAAGTGTTTAGTGTAAAGCGTTTAGTGTTTAGTGTTTAGTGTAAAGTGTTTAGTGTAAAGTGTTTGGTGTAAAGTGTTTAGTGTAAAGCGTTTAGTGTAAAGTGTTTAGTGTAAAGTGTTTAGTGTAAAGCGTTTAGTGTAAAGTGTTTAGTGTAAAGTGTTTAGTGTAAAGCGTTTAGTGTAAAGCGTTTAGTGTAAAGTGTTTAGTGTAGTGTTTAGTGTAAAGTGTTTAGTGTAAAGCGTTTAGTGTTTAGTGTTTAGTGTAAAGTGTTTAGTGTAAAGTGTTTGGTGTAAAGTGTTTAGTGTAAAGCGTTTAGTGTAAAGTGTTTAGTGTAAAGCGTTTAGTGTAAAGTGTTTAGTGTAGTGTTTAGTGTAAAGTGTTTAGTGTAAAGCGTTTAGTGTAAAGTGTTTAGTGTAGTGTTTAGTGTAAAGTGTTTAGTGTAAAGCGTTTAGTGTTTAGTGTTTAGTGTAAAGTGTTTAGTGTAAAGTGTTTGGTGTAAAGTGTTTAGTGTAAAGCGTTTAGTGTAAAGTGTTTAGTGTAAAGCGTTTAGTGTAAAGTGTTTAGTGTAAAGTGTTTAGTGTAAAGTGTTTAGTGTAAAGTGTTTGGTGTAAAGTGTTTAGTGTAAAGCGTTTAGTGTAAAGCGTTTAGTGTAAAGCGTTTAGTGTAAAGCGTTTAGTGTAAAGTGTTTTGTGTAAAGTGTTTAGTGTTTAGTGTAAAGCGTTTAGTGTTTAGTGTAAAGTGTTTAGTGTAAAGCGTTTAGTGTAAAGTGTTTTGTGTAAAGTGTTTAGTGTTTAGTGTAAAGTGTTTAGTGTAAAGCGTTTAGTGTTTAGTGTAAAGCGTTTAGTGTAAAGCGTTTAGTGTTTAGTGTAAAGCGTTTAGTGTAAAGTGTTTAGTGTAAAGCGTTTAGTGTTTAGTGTAAAGTGTTTAGTGTAAAGTGTTTAGTGTAAAGTGTTTAGTGTAAAGCGTTTAGTGTTTAGTGTAAAGCGTTTAGTGTAAAGCGTTTAGTGTTTAGTGTAAAGTGTTTAGTGTAAAGTGTTTAGTGTAAAGTGTTTAGTGTAAAGCGTTTAGTGTAAAGTGTTTAGTGTAAAGTGTTGTGTAAAGCATTTAGTGTAAAGTGTTTAGTGTAAAGCGTTTAGTGTAAAGTGTTTAGTGTAAAGTGTTTAGTGTAAAGTGTTTAGTGTAAAGCGTTTAGTGTAAAGTGTTTAGTGTAAAGTGTTTGGTGTAAAGTGTTTAGTGTAAAGCGTTTAGTGTAAAGTGTTTAGTGTAAAGTGTTTGGTGTAAAGTGTTTAGTGTAAAGCGTTTAGTGTAAAGCGTTTAGTGTTTAGTGTAAAGCGTTTAGTGTTTAGTGTAAAGCGTTTAGTGTAAAGCGTTTAGTGTAAAGTGTAAAGTGTTTAGTGTAAAGCGTTTAGTGTAAAGTGTTTAGTGTAAAGCGTTTAGTGTAAAGTGTTTAGTGTAAAGCGTTTAGTGTAAAGTGTTTAGTGTAAAGTGTTTGGTGTAAAGTGTTTAGTGTAAAGCGTTTAGTGTAAAGCGTTTAGTGTTTAGTGTAAAGCGTTTAGTGTTTAGTGTAAAGCGTTTAGTGTAAAGCGTTTAGTGTAAAGTGTAAAGTGTTTAGTGTAAAGTGTTTAGTGTAAAGCGTTTAGTGTAAAGCGTTTAGTGTAAAGCGTTTAGTGTAAAGCGTTTAGTGTAAAGTGTTTAGTGTAAAGTGTTTAGTGTAAAGCGTTTAGTGTAAAGTGTTTAGTGTAAAGTGTTGTGTAAAGTGTTGTGTAAAGCATTTTAGTGTAAAGTGTTTTGTGTTTAGTGTAAAGTGTTTAGTGTAAAGCGTTTAGTGTAAAGCGTTTAGTGTAAAGTGTTTAGTGTAAAGCGTTTAGTGTTTAGTGTAAAGTGTTTAGTGTAAAGCGTTTAGTGTAAAGTGTAAAGCGTTTAGTGTAAAGTGTTTAGTGTAAAGTGTTTAGTGTAAAGTGTTTAGTGTAAAGTGTTTAGTGTAAAGTGTTTAGTGTAAAGTGTTTAGTGTAAAGCGTTTAGTGTAAAGCGTTTAGTGTAAAGTGTTTAGTGTAAAGTGTTTAGTGTAAAGTGTTTAGTGTAAAGCGTTTAGTGTAAAGCGTTTAGTGTAAAGCGTTTAGTGTAAAGCGTTTAGTGTAAAGTGTTTAGTGTAAAGCGTTTAGTGTAAAGCGTTTAGTGTAAAGTGTTTAGTGTAAAGTGTTTAGTGTAAAGCGTTTAGTGTAAAGTGTTTAGTGTAAAGTGTTTAGTGTAAAGCGTTTAGTGTAAAGCGTTTAGTGTAAAGTGTTTAGTGTAAAGCGTTTAGTGTAAAGTGTTTAGTGTAAAGTGTTTAGTGTAAAGTGTTTAGTGTAAAGTGTTTAGTGTAAAGCGTTTAGTGTAAAGCGTTTAGTGTAAAGCGTTTAGTGTAAAGTGTTTAGTGTAAAGCGTTTAGTGTAAAGCGTTTAGTGTAAAGTGTTTAGTGTAAAGTGTTTAGTGTAAAGCGTTTAGTGTAAAGCGTTTAGTGTAAAGTGTTTAGTGTAAAGTGTTTAGTGTAAAGTGTTTAGTGTAAAGCGTTTAGTGTAAAGTGTTTAGTGTAAAGCGTTTAGTGTAAAGTGTTTAGTGTAAAGCGTTTAGTGTAAAGCATTTAGTGTAAAGTGTTTGCAGTCGAGCTGTTAAACAAGTAAACACGCGTGAATAATTAAACTGGTGGAAGAGGGGAAAGGAAACTGTGACTCAGTCTCTAAACAGCACATGTAGGATTTATGGTAATAAATGTTGTTAAATTTGCTCAGGCAAACACACACACATGAGATTATGGGAGTTAATATCCGCTGTTAATGACCGGCTTGGGTTTACTTTAGTGAGCTGACCAATAGAGGAGAAGATGACTGACAGCAAGGCCTCAGATATGAGCTAAGGAGTCGAGATCTTTAAATTATACTCGTCTCTCCATCATTGCCTCACTGTGAAGATAAACTAGCATTTGTGTAATTCTGTTATTGTTGTATAGTGTGTGTCCTCGTCCCTGCCATGCGTTCGGCTCAGGTTATAAAGACACACTCCACAACTGTTGTGCAGATCTGGGTCGTCTGGAAGAGTCTCCGAGCCTCAGAGCCGGTCTGAGGAGGAGTCACTCACTCATGAGTCTATCTTCATTATTATTATTATCTTCAAACATTCTGGGCAGATTTTAGAGCACAAACGGGTTTCTTTTGAAAGTTTGGTGTTTGTGATCCAAAGTTTTCCCTTGTAACAATTCACAAAGTGTATTGAAATCTGTTCTGATTGTCAAAGTCATGCAAGTCACTGCTCTCAGTGAACGTCTGCAACACACTCTACTTCACAGCCTTTAGTCTGATCATGCTCTCTCGCCGCATTAGAAGGAAGCTGCCATTTTCCTGGAGCTCTTCGCCTGTCTGCATAAAATGGCAAAATATATTTATATTTTAGTTTGATAATGTTTTTTATTTAATATTTAGTATTTTTATTTATACTAAATTATATTTACGCTGTATTTATTATCCATTTATTCACTTTTTGAGCATAGACCTGAACATTTTATTTCCAACTTAAACTGTGGTAAATCTTGAATGCTTTAGAGCGACAGACTGAAGTTTGATCTCTTTTCAAAGACGACACTTGGCAGATTATTGCTGAATTATTGCTGAAAAAGTGTTACAAAGGGAACTTAAAAAAAGTATTGTTATTAAAAATACACAAAAATACTATTTTCAATTTTTATATGAAATATATATTTTCCAAATCATGTTTTACTCTAAAACTGCAAGAAAATCAAAGCCATAAATCTAAACAAGATGTGTTCCAAATGTGAGGTTGATATCTCAAAAACTGATCTTTCAGTGAGATGTTGTTCGGCTGCAGTACCAAACGCTTCCACTAGAGGAACTCCGTCTCCCATTCATTTCCAATGCGCTCATTTATGACCATGAGGAGCACAAGTCAAGTCAAGTCCAGTCAAGTATATTTGTATAGCGCTTTTCACAATACAGATTGTATCAAAGCAGCTTCACAGTATTAAATTAAAATAATACAACAAGGTTCTAGTGGAATTTATTGATTGATAAAATTAAATTAAATATCCCCAAAATATCCCCAACTGAGCAAGCCAAAGGCAACAGTGGCAAGGAACCGAAAAACTTCATCAGGTGACCTAATGGAGAGAAAAACACCTTGGGAGAACCCAGGCTCAGTCAGGGGCCAGTCTCCTCTGGCGTTTATGAGCACAAGTGTGACTATTTTTTCAGGACCATTTAACCTTTTCGAATCATGTCCATGATTTTTTTTAACCCTTGCCTTACCATCACAGCCCTCCTCGCCTCGACAGGGTTCATCCCACTGTAATGAACAGTGACCCAGAGCAGTGGTCGTCAACCCGTCGATTATTCCAGAAAATAACAGAAAAATAAGTTTAAAAAAAACACATTATCAAGGCTGGAAATTGCGCCAATTTTAGTTGCATATGCTCCCGAAATTGAATCTTTGCAACCTCAGCATTTCTTTGGGAGCATTTGTGCGAGTGCAAATAATTGTTGTGGTGCCACTTTTTTCTAGAGATGCACCGGTCGACCGGCCATAAATCGGAAACGGATGATTTTTTGTTTCATTTTGGCTGATCTCTCACAAACTGCATTGCAATAATTTCCCGTTATGTTATTTGTGTGAAAATATTACGAAGTCTGTTAACAGGACGTTAACACAGGCCGGAGACGGGACACGCTGAAGACTGACGCAAAGAGGAGAGAACACAGAAATATAGAAATACAGAAAGATATTGAGTTGGGGTGGGGTAACTGGAAACTGGAAACTAAGGAAACTGACTGTCTTCAGTGTAGTTTCGATGGCATTTTCTATTCCTCTTAGCTCCGTATAAAGTCGTGTCTATAAGCGCCGCTGCTTTGTTTACAGCGGTACCCAAAGAAACGCTTCTTTTCGATAAGCGCCACCTGCTGTCAGTGAATTTGCATTTTTATTCAGTCCGTCTGTTTTTGTTTTGTGCAGGTGTGTCTTATGTAACAATTTCACAAAGCTAAAGTCAGACTAGTATTTGCTCTGTCTTGAAATTATGCAAAACCAATGTGTGTAGCATCTTTGTTTGGATTGTGATTAAAATGCAGTGGTTGCCTCTAATTTCAAACGGCTACAGATTTTTTCAAGGCCAGTTTGTCCTGGTGTTTGGACAGGCGAGCTTCTCGCATGGCACATAAACGGCCTAGAGTTACACACCTTCTTTCTGGCTCTGGATCACTTCCTTCCGGCCCTGATGGGCTGTCATGATATTGTCAGTCAACATGGCAGTGGTGTCCCTCATAAATGGCCAGGGAGGTTCGGGTCATAAGACAGGTTTCTTTCGCTGAGAGCAGTTCACGTTTCAGACACCTTGAACCTCGCAGTGGACTTTCTGACGAGACAGAAGAAACTCAAACTGTGGCTCAGATTTGGAGGGTTTTCAGCGAGGCGGGGATGGACCTCTTTGCGTCGCAAGATTTCAAGATTTCTAGATTTCTTAGGCGAGCCAAAGGAACATCACAGACACAGCGTAACCACCATGGGGAAATATGATACACCGGTGTTTTGCCAGATGAGAAGTTTATCTATGTATCATCTTTTTACTCTTTTAATTTCTTTTATAACTGTTTTAATTTTCCTTGCTTTTATTTTGTGATCATTTTATTTCCTTTCTGTAAAGCACTTTGAATTGCCATAGTGTGTGAAATGTGCTATATAAATAAACTTGCCTTGCCTTGCAAGACTCAAATCAGTGCCAACCTCCGGCACTCTGGGGATAGATCCCTTCACTCATACATGGCCGAATGTGAGGCCATATGCATTCCCTCCAGTCAAGTTAATCAGTATAGTTAAAGCGCTATATAAATGAAGGTGACTTGACTTGACTTCTTTTGGTAGCCAGGTGTGGTTTTCGGAGCTTGGCTCCCTGGTGGAAGGGTCCCGTGGGAAAATATCCAATCAGGAGAGATGTGTTGTCTCAGATCCAGGGCAGGATTTGCCATCCTCAACCCTAGATTTGGAGACTGTAGGTGTGGCCGATCAGGGGCGGTCGCTAATGGCTTCTGGTCTTCCCGCAAATGTTCATTCTTGTACGTCTTCCACTAGACGGCTGTATTTTCCCAAGTGGAAGATCTTTGAGTCTTGGTGTACGTCTCGTGCAGTGGATCCTGTCAGCTGCTCGGTTGGTTCAGAGCTGGAATTCCTGCAGGATAAGTTTGATGCCGGAGCGGCTACGACTACTTTGAGGGTTTATGTCACGGCTATCGCCACTCGTCGGGAGGTCCCCTTAAAGGGTTAGTTCACCCGAAAAGGAAAATTCTGTCAGTAATTACTCTCCCTCATGTTGTTCCAACCCCGTAAGACTTTCGTTCATCTTTGGAACACAAATATTTTTGATGAAATCTGAGAGCTGTCTCACTCCTCCATAGGCTGCTAGGTAATCGATATCTGCTGGCCCAGAAAGTTAGTAAAGACATTGTTAAAATAGTCCAAGTGACTACAGTGGCTCAACCTTAATTTCATCAAGCAATGAGAATACTTTTTGTGCAAAAAACCCCCTAAAATAACAATTTTATTCAACTATTCATTTTCTTCTGTGTGGGCCTCTGACGTGAGTTCACGAGAGCCACGACGCATGTGCGAGAACCGCCTTTGGAGCCTTTGGAGCCGGACTCTGACCTCAAAGTGGCACTTTCTTGTGTGGTATATCGTTCCCATTGTGTCATAGCTACACAGAAATGAGGGAACCTATGAAAGAGAACGTCTCGGTTATTTGTGTAACCCATGTTCTCTGAATAGGGAACGAGACTCTGCATTCGCTTCCAAGCTCCTCTCGCTACCGAGGGTGGATTCTTTGACAGAAAACCTATGGCTCGTTCACTATATCAACAGTGAGTCATCTGCTAATAAATTAGCGTGATGCAATCAGTGAGACAATCAGCTCCTATTCTCTATTCAGAGAACATGGGTTATGTAAGTAACCAGAGACGTTTTGTTTCACTAAAATAAATTCAGCTTGCTTTGGTATTTCTTGCTTTGGCTTGCTCAGTTGGGGATATTTAATTTAATCAATCAATAATACTATTGATCAGCCTTACCAAACGTGGACGTTTTTTTTTTCCACTAGAAACAAACCTTGTTGTGTTATTTTGATTTAATACTGTGAAGCTGCTTTGATACAATCTGTGTTGTGAAAAGCGCTATACAAATATACTTGACTTGACTATTTCATTATCTAATGCAATGACATTCATTCATTTTTGTATGTGCAAGTTAAGTGAACAAATAGTATTTGGGGCCAATGTATCTAGTTTTACGTATTATTCTATAACATAAAATACATCATACCCCCTTCTGGTTTTTATAGCTTTTACTTGTCTTGTAAAAAGGAGGTTGTCTGTCATTAAACAGCATCAGCCGAACAGATAAACTCATCTACTCACTAGTTCACTTTCACAGCCTCGTTTATAATCGCACTCTTGCTCTTATATTATAACTCGAATTCTAAGGGAAAATGTTTTTTTAAATAAAGACTGGAATAGTTGTTGAAGCTTAAAAAAGGTATTTCTACTTCATAACTGTACTTAAGTAGTTTTCAAGTATCTGTACATTATCAGAGTATTTTGTGAAACTTTTACTTTTACTTCCCAAGCATAATATCAAAGCATAAATTGAAATTGTGTTGACGTCTTGTTGTCTTGACATCAAACACTACGTTTGTTTGATGTCAAACTCCAACTTCGGACAGACGTTGCAATTTGGCTGGAATAAACATCAGAAGAAAACCAATTCCAACTTTAAAGAAAGATGATTACATACGGTTAGTGTGGATTTTGTTGGCATGACATCAAACTTTTATCAGGCCAATATTGCATTGGCATGAGTCGTTTGGAAGATGTTTGTGTCACAGTTGTGTTCTGTTTAGTTTGTTTTCATTGGACTTGTCTGCCTGTCTTTATGTCAAGTGTCATCATCTTTATCAGTTCATCTGTATCACCTGTGTTTAGTTCATCATCATCATCATCATCTACATCACCTGTGTTTAGTTCATCATCATCTACATCACCTGTGTTTAGTTCATCATCATCATCATCATCTACATCACCTGTGTTTAGTTCATCATCATCATCATCATCTACATCACCTGTGTTTAGTTCATCATCATCATCATCATCTACATCACCTGTGTTTAGTTCATCATCATCATCATCATCTACATCACCTGTGTTTAGCTCATCATCATCATCATCATCTACATCACCTGTGTTTAGTTCATCATCATCATCATCTACATCACCTGTGTTCTGTGTTAGTATTTAAGTTCCTTCAGTTCAGTCAGTCTTGGTCTGTTCTCTGTTGTATTTAGGTGTGTGAACCTTCTGCCTGTCTGTACCTGTTTGAATTATATTATTAGTAAATGTTTTGCATTGGAGCTTTTGACTCCTCATTTTCTTCTGCCGGCACCGCACCCTGACAGAAGAATGGACCGACCAAAATGGATGAAAGGGTCAAAATTATCTTATCAATCAATATCGATCAATATGATTTTATTTTGTTAATCACTTTGTGTCTTGCCGCCACCAGCTCTCTTGACGACGAGACCGTAAGGGTCCTTTTCTCGATTGGGGCAACTTTCCACCACCATTTCGACCTCCCAGACACCACAGGATTGGACTGGAAAGAGACCGTCAATGGGTGTCTGGAGAGTGTCGCGCCCTGATCCATAACACTGCCTGACCAGCCTGTTCTTAGCGTCATGCCCGCCATGCCTGAGCCCTCGTCTTCAGCCAAGATGGCCGCTGCCTCACCGCTTGAGCCCTCAGCCAAGATGGCCACCACCTCGCTCCCTGAGCCCTCAGCCAAGATGGCCACCACCTCGCTCCCTGAGCCCTCAGCCAAGATGGCCGCTGCCTCACCGCTTGAGCCCTCAGCCAAGATGGCCGCTGCCTCACCGCTTGAGCCCTCAGCCAAGATGGCCACCACCTCGCTCCCTGAGCCCTCAGCCAAGATGGCCACCACCTCGCTCCCTGAGCCCTCAGCCAAGATGGCCGCTGCCTCACCGCTTGAGCCCTCAGCCAAGATGGCCGCTGCCTCACCGCTTGAGCCCTCAGCCAAGATGGCCACCACCTCGCTCCCTGAGCCCTCAGCCAAGATGGCCACCACCTCGCTCCCTGAGCCCTCAGCCAAGATGGCCACCACCTCGCTCCCTGAGCCCTCAGCCAAGATGGCCGCTGCCTCACCGCTTGAGCCCTCAGCCAAGATGGCTGCCACCTCACTGCTTGAGCCCTCAGCCAAGATGGCCACCACCTCGCTCCCTGAGCCCTCAGCCAAGATGGCCACCACCTCGCTCCCTGAGCCCTCAGCCAAGATGGCCGCTGCCTCACCGCTTGAGCCCTCAGCCAAGATGGCTGCCACCTCACTGCTTGAGCCCTCAGCCAAGATGGCCACCACCTCGCTCCCTGAGCCCTCAGCCAAGATGGCCGCTGCCTCACCGCTTGAGCCCTCAGCCAAGATGGCCGCCACCTCACTGCTTGAGCCCTCAGCCAAGATGGCCGCCACCTCACTGCTTGAGCCCTCAGCCAAGATGGCCGCCACCTCGCTGCCTGAGCCCTCAGCCAAGATGGCCGCCGCCTCACTGCTTGAGCCCTCAGCCAAGATGGCCACCACCTCGCTGCCTGAGCCCTCAGCCAAGATGGCCACCACCTCGCTGCCTGAGCCCTCAGCCAGGATGACCGCTGCCACACCAAGACCTGTTCCTGTTCCCTGTTCTGTGCCTCGACCTTTTCCTGCCCCAAGGACAATCCAAATTCCCAGACCTGTTCCAGAGTCTCGTCCCGCCGAGACCGCTGGTCCAGAGTCTCGTCTCACCGAGACTGCCCTTCCAGAGGCTCATCCCGCCGAGCCAGAGACTGTTCACGTCACGCCCGCCGAGTCAGAGATGCTTCATGTCAGTCCTGCCAAGCCTGAGCTTCACGTCAACCCTGCCGAACCCGAATTTTCTGTCCCCGAACCTGAGTCTTCTGTTCGTGAGTCTGTCTCTGAATTCCCACCCAGCCTCCCTCTCCCATCTACCACCTCTCAACCCTTCTTCCACCACTGTCTGTCAGCCCCTCAGCTCCTCTAACCACCTTCAGGGAGGTGGAGTCGCCGTGGGTCTGCCGGCCTACAGCTCCAGCCTGGTCGGTAGATCCCCGGTCTCCACCTCCAACCTCCGCAACCAGGACTCCACCTCAGCCCGATGGTCCATTGATGTCCCCTTGGCTCCTACCTCCCTTAGCTCCACCGTGGCCCATCTGGTCACCAGTTCCACCAGGCTCCCTCGTCCCCCCGGATCCACCTTGGTCATTCGTCAACCTTCCCTAGCCTCTGGACTACACTCCTCTGGCTTCACTTCGTCCCTTCGTCCCCCCGGCTCCGTTGGATTCCTCACTCCCGTCAGTTCCTCCTTGGTCCTCACTCCCTCTGTCTCCACCGTGCCCTTCTGTTTCCCCGCCTGCACCTCAGACACCAGAGCCGGCAGCCCACCATGTCCCGCCGGATCCTCGGCGTTGCATGTACTCGTCGGCTCTCCGGCTCCACCCTGGTTTTCTCTTACTTTACTTTTACTTACTTTACTTTTATATTTTATTACCAATGTGATTTTCTCCTTATGAATAAAAACAGGCATTATATATCAGATGCAGACCCAAATACAGTCTCCTCAGTTTTACTCGTATTAATGACAAGAGCATTATTCTCACACCACTCAATCAATTTAGTCACACCTTGTTGATGAAACCCAGGATTGTCCAAATCATTCAACACAGATATTAAAACAGTGTCATCAGAATACTTCAAAATATACTGATTTAACATGTCAGTTCGACAGTCGTCTGTATATAAGGTGAAAAGTATGGCAGAACTAACGCAACCTTGCGGTACTCCGACATTTGTAATGATTGCAGACGACACTGTTTTATTCACTTTGACTATATGAACTCTATCAGTGAGAAATGAGGTATAGCACTGGATCACAGTTGAATTACATTCATCTGTGCAAGTTTTGACACCAATCTGTCAACCTGTATTGTGTTGAATGCAGAAGAGAAATCCAAAAACAAAGTTTTTACAATTGTTTTGGATTTATCTAAATGTTTAGAGATGATATGCACTAAAGCAGAAACTGCATCTTCAGTACTACAGACTTTCTTATAGGCAAACTGCCAAAGATCTAATTTATCTTTAACTGTCATAACTAAATGCTGAAGTAACAATCTCTCTAGACATTTCACAATCACAGAGGTAAGGGCTATTGGTCTAAAATCTTTATATTCTCTTGGACGTGACATTTTCTGTAATGGTTTTATGTATGCGGTCTTCCATATCACAGGAACAGTATATGTGTCAACGGAAGCTTGAAATACTGGTTGCCACACGGGTGCTAGTTCATGTGCGAAATTCTTTAAAAGACCTGCACTACATCCGTCAAGACCAACAGCCTTTTCTGTATTAATAGACTGAAACATTTTTCTAACATCC
Source organism: Vimba vimba (assembly GCA_022828995.1). NCBI lineage: Eukaryota > Metazoa > Chordata > Actinopteri > Cypriniformes > Leuciscidae > Vimba > Vimba vimba. The sequence goes on along the minus strand of CM040830.1, from coordinate 875,204 downwards.
TCAACCTCAATAACAATTCTGTCCAATGATGATGGAACTATATCTATTGTTTATTTGATCTTGTTGTGTTTGCCTATTAGTTCAAACCTGGTAAAAAAGATGTTTAATTCATTCCCAAAACAAAGTTCATCATCAGTTACAATAGATTTTTTTGAAGACGACAATCCAGACATTGTTTTCATAATGTCCCAAACCCTTTTAGTATTATTAGTTTTAAAGGCTTTCTCCAAACACTTCTTATGAACTTCTTTTGTTTCCTTTAATTTAATTTTTAACTCTCTTTCTGTTTGTTTAAGTGCTTTAATATCTTTATCTTTAAATGCTACTTTCCTCACATTTATCATTTATTTAATACCTTCATGGTCACATATGGTTTATTATTTGGATAAACTTTAATGTCTTTTAGTACGTATGTTCAGCTCCACACAAAAGTTAATATAATCATTTAACACTGTAGTTCTTTTATCAAGTGAGCCTTCATCAAAAATTTCCAAATTTGTCCAATCGAAATAGGCTTTCAGTTGTTCTACGCTTTTATTCGACCACATTCTGATCACTTTCTTTTCTGGTTTGCTTTTTTTAAGTTTGGTCCTGTACACAGGAGTCATATGCACAACACTGTGGTCAGAGTTTAGAATTGGTGGCATACTCTTGGACACATAAGCATCCCTGACATTCACAAAGCACTTATCAAGAATATTGTTGTTTCTTGTTTGAGTCTTTACATACTGTTCAAATCCCGGCAACAAAGTCTCCAATTTGCACTGGTTTAAATCGCCCAGTACGATCACGGGTGCATTGGAGTAGCTGAGTTGTAGTTCATGAACATAGTTCGCTATCAGGCTAGCTGCCTGAGATGGTTTACCGCTGGGTGGGACATATACCACGAACAGCAAAATACAACCAAATTCTCTAGGCATTCTCTTCGTTTTGTTCTCACCAGCTCGCGTGGAACATTTTCGAACAGATCCTTGAATTGGCCTGTTATCAACTCTTGAGTTGTCTTGAAGTTTAGCTCCAGCAACGTCTCCCGGGTGTAGGGGCGTGCAACCATCGTTGTGACACATCATGTATTTGAGGTTCCACGTGCAGTTGGACATTGCATCGTCAAACATAGTCCACAGAGACCGATCGTCCACAAAATCCAAATCAAGAGTACATTTTTCCCAGCCTTCATCTTTCCACTTCTACAGGTCCCCAACCAGACGCTTGACAATGGACGTCAGACAAACAAACAAACCGTAAACATAGTATACTGAAACGCAGTGCTGCCGCTGAGCAGCGCACCGGAAGTGTGGGTTCTGATATCAGGTGACCAAAATTCAGTGTCAGGACAATCTGACGAATCTGACGACATTTGAGGATGATATGTTGTTGGTTTTAATTAACCAAAACCCAACGTCTGCTAACTGTCATAAGATTAACTTCCACAGTGCAATATATTATAACATCATTATGTGTAGATTTTTTGTTGGTTTTCAATTATGATAATAGGTGGTCAAACTGTCAGGGTTTCCACCTGATTCGCCCCCTGGAGTCATCAGCCCTGCCTCCTCCATGGCTCCTCCCTCTGTCGGCTCCACCCTGGCCGCCTGCTCCGCCCTGGCCGCCTGCTACGCCCTGGTCGCCTGCTACGCCCTGGCCGCCTGCTCCGCCCTGGCCGCCTGCTCCGCCCTGGCCGCCTTCTACGCCCTGGCCGCCTGCTCCGCTCTGGCCGCCTGCTCCGCTCTGGCCGCCTTCTACGTGCTTGCCGCCTGCTCCGCTCTGGCCGCCTGCTACGCCCTGGCCGCCTGCTACGCCCTGGCCGCCTGCTCCGCTCTGGCCGCCTGCTCCGCTCTGGCCGCCTGCTACGCCCTGGCCGCCTGCTCCGCTCTGGCCGCCTGCTCCGCCCTGGCCGCCTGCTCCGCTCTGGCCGCCTGCTACGCCCTGGCCGCCTGCTATGCCCTGGCCGCCTGCTCCGCTCTGGCCGCCTTCTACGCCCTGGCCGCCTGCTCCGCTCTGGCCGCCTGCTACGCCCTGGCCGCCTGCTCCGCTCTGGCCGCCTGCTCCGCTCTGGCCGCCTGCTCCGCTCTGGCCGCCTGCTCCGCTCTGGCCGCCTGCTACGCCCTGGCCGCCTGCTATGCCCTGGCCGCCTGCTCCGCTCTGGCCGCCTTCTACGCCCTGGCCGCCTGCTCCGCTCTGGCCGCCTGCTACGCCCTGGCCGCCTGCTCCGCTCTGGCCGCCTTCTACGTGCTTGCCGCCTGCTCCGCTCTGGCCGCCTGCTCCGCTCTGGCCGCCTGCTCCGCTCTGGCCGCCTTCTACGCTCTGGCCGCCTGCTCCGCTCTGGGAGTAATGTCACAGTTGTGTTCTGTTTAGTTGGTTTTCATTGGACTTGTCTGCCTGTCTTCATGTCACGTGTCGTCATCATCATTATCAGTTCATCTGTATCACCTGTGTCTAGTTAATCATCATCTACATCACCTGTGTTCTGATAATCAGTGTTCATATGTGTTAGTATTTAAGTTCCTTCAGTTCAGTCAGTCTTGGTCTGTTCTCTGTTGTATTTAGGTGTGTGAACCTTCTGCCTGTCTGTACCTGTTTGAATTATATTATTAGTAAAAGTTTTGCATTAGAACTTTTGACTCATCCTCTTCTTCTGCCGGCACCGCACCCTGACAGTTTGATCACCTATTATCACAATTGAAAACTAACAAAAAATCTACACATAATGATGTTATAATATATTGCACTGTGGAAATTAATCTTATGACATTTAGCAGATGTTAGGTTTTGGTTAATTAAAACCAACAACATATCATCCTCAAATGTCGTCAGATTCGTCAGATTGTCCTGACACTGAATTTTGGTCACCTGATATCAGAACCCGTATTTATCTTGCTAATGGGAACGATCCGGTCAAAATGAGTCAAGAACATGGATATCCCTGTCAGAGCTGGAATGAAAAAGTAAGTTAATGAAATTTAATACTAATTATTGTCAATGAAATCATTTTTAGTTTATGACTCTCAGTTATTTGATAAGTAATTCTGCTGTAAAAGTGCAAGCAGTTTCGGTTTCAGCCCATTGAAATGCTTGAATGTGACCGTCTGTATGGTGATTTGAGGTAATATAACACAAATTAATGGCATCTTCATCTTCAGTAGCAGTTTCAGGTGATATAAACACTTCAAGGGCTCTTATCTCGCACCAGCGCAACTGACTTTGTACAGCGACGCATGTTTCGTTCCTATTTCTCACCCGCGCACAGCGGACTTTTCCCTCCACAGACGCACGTCGGTAAATTAGGGAATGAACTTGCGCTCCCGGGGGCGGTTCAGCGAAGAGAGGAGGCGTGTTCCGGCGCAAACGTTCCCTGGTGCTATTTTGCAGTTTCAGAAAACAATTCCACCACAGACCAGGAGAAACCTCGTCTAAAGTCAGTGTGTTACTCAGATACTATTTTAAGGGCGCATGCTTGGCCATAATGTAGAGTGTGCACAACACACACACACTTCGCTTCTCTCATCTACACACAGATGCAGCAGTTCACATTTTTAGAAAACCATACATTATTACAAGGAAAAATATTCCACACGAGGGAAATCATTGTTGTGTCCATGAAGATGTGAAAAAAATAGGCATAAATCTAGCTTACACATTTACCCAAATTATTATACACCTGTTTAACCGAAGCTAATTTGGGTGTGTTTCTCCATCCCCAATGTCACTTCTCTGTGTTTTACGGCTCTGATTGGTTTATTTCACGTTACACCCAAACCACACCTATGAATAATGAAGCTACTTCAGACCAACCCATTTTAGATTTGCATCTGCAAAGATCCGCCCACAAAGTTACTTGCGTTTCGTGTTTGATACTTGTTTCAGATCGTTAAAATAGGGCCCCAAATGTGTATTTTCCCTCATGTGACGTCTGTACATTGTATTTTTGTACTATTTGTAGACACGTTTACATGTTTATTTCACTTGTTTGCACACTTGAATAATCAGTAACTTAAATTAATATTTAGTATATTAAAGTTTAATGTTTTGATAGTGTATAAGAGGTGTTGGTAATAAAATAAAATGTTTGCTTATTTGCTATAATATCATTTACATGCAATACTCTTTCTTATTAGCAGTGACTACTGACTAGTGCTGGCCAGAATAAATATACTGTTTATTGATCAGTACTTTTTACTTTTAATACTTAAGTTCATTAAAATCAAGTACTTACTCAAGTAAAACTGAAAATGAGTGCTCATACTTTTACTGAAGTCATATTTTAATATGATATCTGTACCTGATATTCAGAGGTGTGAAGTAAATACTTTGTTACTTTAGTACATTCCCCATAAATTTGTACTCTTTGAGTATTTCAATTTGTTGCAGCTTCTGCTTTGCCACTTTTCTTTGAGATAAATGTATTTTACTGTAACACACTGTGAATGATGCAGTCTGCAGTGTCACGCTTGCACACAAAAGAAAAAATGGCTGTTTTTTCCACAGTAGATTTAGCAATAACAGCTCATGTTCTCAAAGTTACAATATTTGTTTAGATGTAGAAATGTACATTGTCTCATACACTTTGATATCATGCTGCTTTCATCTGTATCCGTTGACTGCTGAAACTCGTTCAGGATGAAACTGAGAGCTTGGTCCATTAGGATGCAAGAACTCCACCTTAACATCTTGGTGGTGTGTATCCATATCCATAGCGATGACTCTTGTCATATTTCACAGCAAGCCAGTCTCCACTGTTACTGTGATCTGCCGCGGTCTCTGTGTGAACTTGCTGGTTCCTCCATTAGCATGGCTCAGTCCTTTATTCTTCTGTTGAGCAGAAGCACGGCGATCACCGGTTCAGATTCATCACCTTTACACTGAGGTCAAACGTGGCTGGAGTGAAACACTGACCAATCTTCGCTTCACACACTCTAAAAATGGCTGGGTTAAAAATAGGGATGCACAATATATCGACCACCATATCGGTATCGGCCAATGTATGATCATTTTTAATGTTAGCGTTATCAGCCCGATATATTAAAGCCGATAAATAATGGATTATTTCCTTCAGCTTAGACACTTCAGACAGCTTGAAATATGATTGAAATCACTTCAGAAAAGGAAAATGCAGTTCAGTGCAACATGTGCAGCAGAAGTCTGTCATTTAGGCTACATGACATTATAATGAGAACGTTATAATTGTGTGTTTTGAACATGGCTTTTTAATGGTGAGATTTTTGTTTTTGTAATCAGGCTCTCAAAATTTATATAAAAATTGGGAAATAGATTTATCGGCCAATATATCGGTTATCGGCTTTCAAATATAAACAATTATTGGTATCGGCCAAAATGTTCATATTGGTGCATCTAGTTAGAAACAACCCATTTGGCAACCCAGCGCTGGGTAAATGTAGGACAAACACATGCTGGGTTTAAGTAAAGATCACCTCAGGAAGTTTCCTCTCAGGACAGAAGACAAAATGACCGTTACAAATCCAGTTTAATCCAGTTTGGCAAACCAGCACTGGGTTACTATAACCAAGCAGGCTGGGTAGTTTATGAGGGGGAGCATCATTTCTACCGGCAGTGGGTTACACACACACAACTACCCAACAATTTGGAAAATGACCCAACAGGCATAACCCAGCAGTCTGGGTAAGAAATAATCCAGCAAAAGCAGGATAAATATCTGACAGATATCTTCTTCCCCTCAGGAATAACCTGAGGAGTGTTTCGTGTTCTGGCACAGGTTTCATGGGTTGAATTAGTTCATCTTTGACATAGAAGAGTTGGATGTTGCAAGCCTTTTCCCCACCATGTCATAGAATATTGACCCACTTGCAACATCATTGTCTTGCTGAAAGAGACTCTCTGCAGTTCTTCTGACCGTCGCTCTGGTGCAGTTTGTGACCGCAGAAGTACCAGCGATTTCAGTTCTACACATATATTAGATTAACTTACAATAGAGATATACACAACACAATTTTACACACACACTTCACATAATTACACGTACATCCTACTTTCTTTTTGTATTGATGATGTCATCTAACTATGTTTTGTATTGATGATGTCATCTAACTGTGTTTTGTCCTATTTTTTTACAGTCTATGGTTTTGTCTTATGTTCTGCTTTAATAACAAAAGAAAGAAAAAGCAGCGATTTGTTTCTGAGGCTGTCTTTGGTTCACTGCAGTTTTAAGGAGGAAATACTCAGCAATGGTGTCGACTTATGAATTTACACATGGTTTGTCTTAAAGCAGATTAAAAACACCACATAGACACATAAACAACATTAAAAGCTGGATCTTCACCACAGGGGGACTTTAAGCCCTGTGTTCCCTCAACCCTAACTCTGCTAGAAGTGATGACTACCAATCCACAAAAGCAATATATGGTGTCAGGTCACATATTTATTATGTATACATTATTAGAAAAACTAAACACTTTTATATTTAATAAATGACCTGAAAACCACAAAAATACGATGACTTGACGTTGAATGTCAACTCCGTCATTGGAAATCTTATGGGGTTGACACATAGACGTTTCTTTCACAAAACAACTGGAGTTCATGTAGAAGCCATTTTGTTTTCTCTGTTAATGCTATATGCTGACTGACGGGGGAAGCTACATTATACCCAGGGGGCCGACTGACGGAGGCGGAGCAGGTGGAGGAGGATACCTGGATGGAGCCGGAGAGCCGACAAGCCAAGGCGATGCTGAGGATCCCGAGGGACATGGTGATGCCGACGGCTCTGGCGACCGAGGCGCAGGAGGGGATCCAGAAGGCTGCGGTGGAGCCGGAGCAACAGCAGACCAAGGTGGAGCGGTGGAGCTGGAGCAACAGAGGACCAAGGTGGAGCGGTGGAGCCGGAGCAACAGAGGACCAAGGTGGAGCGGTGGAGCCGGAGCAACAGAGGACCAAGGTGGAGCGGTGGAGCCAGAGCAACAGAGGACCAAGGTGGAGCGGTGGAGCCGGAGCAACAGAGGACCAAGGTGGAGCGGTGGAGCCGGAGCAACAGCAGACCAAGGTGGAGCGGTGGAGCCGGAGCAACAGAGGACCAAGGTGGAGCGGTGGAGCCGGAGCAACAGAGGACCAAGGTGGAGCGGTGGAGCCGGAGCAACAGAGGACCAAGGTGGAGCGGTGGAGCCAGAGCAACAGAGGACCAAGGTGGAGCGGTGGAGCCGGAGCAACAGCAGACCAAGGTGGAGCGGTGGAGCCGGAGCATCAGCAGACCAAGGTGGAGCGGTGGAGCCAGAGCAACAGAGGACCAAGGTGGAGCGGTGGAGCCGGAGCAACAGAGGACCAAGGTGGAGCGGTGGAGCCAGAGCAACAGAGGACCAAGGTGGAGCGGTGGAGCCGGAGCAACAGAGGACCAAGGTGGAGCGGTGGAGCCGGAGCAACAGAGGACCAAGGTGGAGCGGTGGAGCCGGAGCAACAGCAGACCAAGGTGGAGCGGTGGAGCCGGAGCAACAGAGGACCAAGGTGGAGCGGTGGAGCCGGAGCAACAGAGGACCAAGGTGGAGCGGTGGAGCCGGAGCAACAGAGGACCAAGGTGGAGCGGTGGAGCCGGAGCAACAGAGGACCAAGGTGGAGCGGTGGAGCCGGAGCAACAGCAGACCAAGGTGGAGCGGTGGAGCCAGAGCAACAGAGGACCAAGGTGGAGCGGTGGAGCCGGAGCAACAGCAGACCAAGGTGGAGCGGTGGAGCCGGAGCAACAGCGGACCAAGGTGGAGCGGTGGAGCCAGAGCAACAGAGGACCAAGGTGGAGCGGTGGAGCCGGAGCAACAGCAGACCAAGGTGGAGCGGTGGAGCCAGAGCAACAGCAGACCAAGGTGGAGCGGTGGAGCCGGAGCAACAGAGGACCAAGGTGGAGCGGTGGAGCCGGAGCAACAGCAGACCAAGGTGGAGCGGTGGAGCCGGAGCAACAGAGGACCAAGGTGGAGCGGTGGAGCCAGAGCAACAGCAGACCAAGGTGGAGCAGTGGAGCCAGAGCAACAGCAGACCAAGGTGGAGCGGTGGAGCCGGAGCAACAGAGGACCAAGGTGGAGCGGTGGAGCCGGAGCAACAGCAGACCAAGGTGGAGCGGTGGAGCCGGAGCAACAGAGGACCAAGGTGGAGCGGTGGAGCCGGAGCAACAGAGGACCAAGGTGGAGCGGTGGAGCCGGAGCAACAGCAGACCAAGGTGGAGCCGGAGCAACAGAGGACGAAGGTGGAGCTGGAGGGAGTGAGGAGCCCAACAGAGCCAGAGGGATGAAGGGATGAGGCAAAGCCAGAGGAGTGTAGTCCCGAGGCGAGGGCAGGCCGACGAACGACCAAGGTGAAGCCGGAGGGACGAGGGAGCCCGGCATGACATTGGCAACATCGCTGTCTGTATCTGACAGGACAGTTAACATTGTGCGCTAACTTACCTCAGGCTTGCTTTCCGACGTGCGGTTCTTTGTTCGGCAGTGTGTCCAGCTGTCAGACTCACGGTGTAAAAGACTTTGAAAACAATTCTGCCCTACTCTTACTCGGATTGGCTGTCAGGTTTCGACATTAGGAACGATGATTGATGAATTTATGATGATGCCACGACCAGCACAACACAAACAATACCAGACAAAGAAGTGAACACAAGGAGGAACATAAATACACTGTGATGATGACGTGCAGGTGATCAGGTGATGGCTGACTGAGTGCAGGTGGGAATCATTAGGAATGCTGGGAAATGTAGTGCCGTTGAGGTGTGTGACAATCAGAGCCTGTCTGACATTGATGTACTCTGGCAAGGGGTCCTTCAGAGTGACAGCTGTCCCCGATATTGCCTGATTTATTACATTTTAATGAATGTCTGACGGTGTTGACAAAAAGTGGGACATACACAACTTTGAAATCTTATGAAACACACTTTTGATGAAACAATTTTTCAGCATTAAAGAACATTTTATTCATTTTATTGCATATGAATGATTAGATGTAGTGAGAAGACAATAAGTGTCATAGAATCGATAAAATAATGATAAAATAAATTAAAGGGGATAATTGTGTTAAATACATTCTATTATTAATCCGTCATTACATTTGAAAATATTTTAATTTCATTTTCATAAGCCGTCATAGTAGCAGTTAAGTGTGTCAAGAATCAGTGATGTCGTGCTTTGTTATGAATTCGGGGGCAGTTTACAGCACTGCTCATGTCTGTACTATAATGTTTGTTTCAGCAGACTTCCTTAAACTGAAATTACTCTACTGAGAACAATCGCATGAAGCACGAAAGGGAAGTTTCTTCTCAATTGTGGCGTATATGAAACCAGCCAGTGAAACGCTTCTCGAACAAGAACAAATGTGGGCGGGGCTTGATTGTGTCTGTGGGGAATTGATTGGATGGTTGGAGGGTGGTGGTTTGCTATTGGTAGATCTCAGGTGAGTGACAGGTTGACCCCCCCCATCCCCCCATCCCATCATCCCATCATCCCATCATTACTTTGGTTTAAGATAACGTCACATATGAATTTAAAACTATAATGATGAGTAAAATTAAAATAAAAAACATACTACAGTATGGACTACTGTATACAACACAGTACAGTACAATACAGGTAGGCTATTATTTCTTGCGCACATCATATATAATCTTTTATAAAAATATATATTTTAGATTGTAAGCCACTGAAGGTTTTCTGCTGTAGGCTATATTAATATCAATAACCAGCAGCTGAACACAGCAGAATGGAGGGAGAGAGAGCTAGTAAACACACTCGTGAGGTTTGCTCGCCCCACCCGCTGAAGAACACACACAGATCAGGAAGTGCGAGTGGATCATCACCCGAAACACACACACGCTCCTGAAACTGAACTACACACCAGAGACTGAACTACACACCAGACGACCTTCTGTTTAGCGCCGATGTGGATGTTTTTGATGAACTGCTGAGGCGAGCAGCCGAAACCTGAATCTACACATCGAGAGGACGCGCTAGGGCAAACAAGTACGTGTGTGTGTGTGTGTGTGTGTGTTCGTCAAATCACGACATGTTATTTACAGCCGTCGCCGTTGCCCGAAAGAAGCGCTATCTGTGTTCAGTGTTTACTTCTGTCACGACTAGACTGGTTTATTATGTAACCTGTCATGGTTTGCACCTTTGCAACTCTTCTTCCTCTGCCAGGTGTGATGATGATGATGATGATGATGCCACTGTTTCTCAGTGTTCAGTTCAGGGGTTCATTCCCGTGAACAGCGAGTGTTTGTGTAGCCAGAGGCCCCGATTTATGGCACAAATATCGTGTCGATGTCACAGTTTCATGAACTAAGCTCAAGCGCGTGCCCGTCGAGCAGATGTGCGCAGATGCTGTGATGAAGCGGATCTTTTGAGTTATTACTGTGTTGACTGTGGAACAAATGGCAGATCACTAACAGGAAGGCATGCTTTCCCCCGTCGAGTGAGGTGTTTTCATGTCTCACAACTTAAAAAGATTCAGAATAATCGCAGAATGCTGAAGACATTACAAGGTTTCGTGTGAAACAAGACTATGAACAGCCGATTTCCGCGTTTTGGTTCTTGTTCAGATGGAAACTGGTGTGGGCGAAGTGTTGAGAAACTACATGCGGGCGGTGTCTCAACTCGGTCGTGGTGAGGGTACGTGTGTGTGTGTCTCACCTGCCGACGAGAGCCGAGTCCTGAAGAGTCGATTCCTAGACTCGACTCCGGTACAGGAATCGACTCTCGAGCTGTCGCAGAAAACACCAGATACACTCTTTCATTCAGCTTACTTCACAAATAAATAAATAAATAAAATAACAACAACAGCCAATCACATCATACTTCATGCCAGCTTATTGGTATCATCGAAGTTTTATTACATATTGTATTAATATTTTCCATTGTTCATAATCATTAAACTAAAAGTAATTTTAAAGAAAATCTTCCAATAAGATTTAACACATTAGTACGTGTACATTATTGTATGTATTTAGGTATTATTTTAGCAACTTGAACTCACCTGTCCAAACAGCTTTTATAAGAGATGACAGCTTATCTTCTTATATCAGCTTATCATCCTCTTTAAAATCAGGCATTGGCAACAACTAGGAAACGATGATGATGCTCATCATTTCACTGTATTGTTCCCAACGCTGTTTTGAGATTCGATTCCCAGAGTCGGTTCCTTTGACTCCTACGATGGGAGTCAGGAATCGGAGTCGACTCTGAACAGCTCTATTTTAGTGAAATATCGCCCTCTTCTGGCGGTGGTCCGTTACACACTCACCTGAACAAAAACCTTGAAACGACTAGAACAGAAAAAAACAACAGAATCACACACACACACACACACACACACACACACACACACACACACACACACACACACACACACACACACACACACACACACACACACACACACACTAAACAATATATTTATTCTAGCCAACACTAGTCAGTACTTATAAGAAAGAGTATTGCATGCAGTTAATATTATTGCAAATTAAGCAAAGATTTTATTTTATTACCAACACCTATTATACATCAAAACATTAAACTTTAATATACTAAATATCAATTTAAGTTACTGATAATTCAAGAGTGCAAACAAGTGAAATAATAAACCACATAGTATTTTGGAGAAAACTGTAAATGTGTGGCTAAAAATAGTACAAAAATACAATGTACAGACGTCACATGGAGGAAAATACACATCTGAAGTGCTTATATCATCTGAAACTGCTACAGAAGATGCCTGTGTGTGTGTGTGTGTGTGTGTGTGTGTGTGTGTGTGTGTGTGTATATATATATATATATATATAGTAAATCTCATCATTAATAACATTAGTGTCAGTAAACCTCATCATTAATAACATTAGTGTTAGTAAACCTCATCATTAATAACATTAGTGTTAGTAAACCTCATCATTCCGGCACATTCCTTGTGTGTTTGTCATGTTTCTACATGCTTTGACACGCTCCTCTTATCCTGGGAATCCTCACCTCTCCTACGTTACCCTTCATCTCTTCACTTTACTCTTCATGCACTGATCATGGTTTAATGTAGAGTTTGCTGAAGTGATCTCAGTGCTGTCCTCCTTTACTGAAGACTGTAAGAGTATGCCTAATACTGATAAATAAACAGTAGGCACTACGAGGTTAAGCTTCTGAATAGCAGTCCCAAACTAGTTTTTGTTAATACACTCCAGGTGTGAGCACCACAGTCATATAAAAATATACAAAATAACCAGTATGTGGCATTTTGTGGTTATGGAAACAGCAGTTAGACGACCATGCTGACACACAACACTTACAGGAGCTGGTAAAGAAGCACGAAACTGACATATCGCCGGACAACATCTCCTCTGATGCAGACTCTGAGTCTGGACAACGCGCTTTCTGTCTATTGTAAAGCGTAAGGACGTTGCATGCTCGTATTTCCTCTGCGCTTCAGATCTAGTGCGGCGATTACTACAGGAGTCACGTCTGGACATCAGTGGAAAACACTCGTCAGAAACCAACATTCACGCGACATTCAGGCGCCATCTTTATTCTCTCGCTCAACGGTCACAGAACGCAGAGCAGGGGATTGTGGGATATCAAAGTCAAGTGTCCTTCATTTATACAGCGCTTTAACAATACTGACTGTTTCACAGCAGCTTTACAGAGATAACAGGAGATTACAGTAACTGAGATTGCTCTAGAATAAAGTTATTGTCCAGATAAAGTTAGCTTTGATTGATTTAATTCCGTTGCAAAGATCATTAGTTATTAAAGGGGTGGTGTAATGCCCTTTTCACAAGATGTAAAATAAGTCTCTGATGTCCCCAGAGTGTGTGTGTGAAGTTTCAGCTCTAAACACCCCACAGATATTTTTATATAGCATGTTAAAATTGTCACTTTTTGAGGATGAGCAAAAACACACCGTTGTGTGTGTGTCCCTTTAAATACAAATGAGCTGCTGCTCCCGGCACAGGGGGCGGAGCTTCAACAGCTCCTGTCCTTTTACCTCACACACACACACACACACACACACACACACACACACACACACACACACACTGAAAATTTCAAAACTTTTATGTTCAAACCGGAGTCAGAATGATGGAGAGACTCGAGACAGTGATTTCTGTAAAAGCAAATCTCTCCCTTTGCTGTGAACTTTGAGCGCTGTAACTTTGCAGATGTTGTTTACAGTTAGAGAAGTCCAATCATGATCACCCAGTGCTTTAACTCAGACACGCTCTGCCTGAAGCAGAAGACTCGTGTGCTCTGGCCGCTCATGTTCACGGCAGCAGTGTCGCGTCTGCGCTAGTGTCGCTTCACGTCTGCGCTAGTGTCGCGTCTGCGCTAGTGTCGCTTCGCGTCTGCGCTAGTGTCGCGTCTGCGCTAGTGTCGCTTCGCGTCTGCGCTAGTGTCGCTTCGCGTCTGCGCTAGTGTTGCGTCTGCGCTAGTGTCGCGTCTGCGCTAGTGTCGCGTCTGCGCTAGTGTTGCGTCTGCGCTAGTGTCGCGTCTGCGCTAGTGTGTCGCGTCTGCGCTAGTGTCGCGTCTGCGCTAGTGTCACGTCTGCGCTAGTGTTGCTTCGCGTCTGCGCTAGTGTTGCTTCGCGTCTGCGCTAGTGTCGCGTCTGCGCTAATGTCGCGTCTGCGCTAGTGTCGCTTCGCGTCTGCGCTAGTGTCGCTTCGCGTCTGCGCTAGTGTTGCGTCTGCGCTAGTGTCGCGTCTGCGCTAGTGTGTCGCGTCTGCGCTAGTGTCGCTTCGCGTCTGCGCTAGTGTCGCGTCTGCGCTAGTGTGTCGCGTCTGCGCTAGTGTCGCTTCGCGTCTGCGCTAGTGTTGCGTCTGCGCTAGTGTCGCGTCTGCGCTAGTGTGTCGCGTCTGCGCTAGTGTTGCTTCGCGTCTGCGCTAGTGTTGCTTCGCGTCTGCGCTAGTGTCGCGTCTGCGCTAATGTCGCGTCTGCGCTAGTGTCGCTTCGCGTCTGCGCTAGTGTCGCTTCGCGTCTGCGCTAGTGTTGCGTCTGCGCTAGTGTCGCGTCTGCGCTAGTGTGTCGCGTCTGCGCTAGTGTCGCTTCGCGTCTGCGCTAGTGTCGCGTCTGCGCTAGTGTCGCGTCTGCGCTAGTGTGTCGCGTCTGCGCTAGTGTCGCTTCGCGTCTGCGCTAGTGTCGCGTCTGCGCTAGTGTTGCGTCTGCGCTAGTGTTGCGTCTGCGCTAGTGTCGCGTCTGCGCTAGTGTCGCGTCTGCGCTAGTGTGTCGCGTCTGCGCTAGTGTCGCTTCGCGTCTGCGCTAGTGTCGCGTCTGCGCTAGTGTCGCGTCTGCGCTAGTGTTGCGTCTGCGCTAGTGTCGCGTCTGCGCTAGTGTGTCGCGTCTGCGCTAGTGTTGCTTCGCGTCTGCGCTAGTGTTGCTTCGCGTCTGCGCTAATGTCGCGTCTGCGCTAGTGTTGCGTCTGCGCTAGCCGTGTCATACATCACGTGACATAAGCGGATTCAAACATCTCAGGGTCTGTATGGCCTGCAAAACCTGGGAAAAGTCATGATGGCATTATTAAAACGGCAGTTTCCAGGCCTGGAAAAGTATTGGAGGAATAAATAAAGCCAGACAGTTTTTTCATGTGTGTCACAGATCTGTGTGAGAGAACACACTCCAGTGCTGCAGTGTGTGTGTACAGTAGATGTGTGTGTGTACAGTAGATCTGTGTGAGAGAACACACTCCAGTGCTGCAGTGTGTGTGTGTACAGTAGATCTGTGTGAGAGAACACACTCCAGTGCTGCAGTGTGTGTGTGTACAGTAGATCTGTGTGAGAGAACACACTCCAGTGCTGCAGTGTGTGTGTGTACAGTAGATCTGTGTGAGAGAACACACTCCAGTGCTGCAGTGTGTGTGTGTACAGTAGATCTGTGTGAGAGAACACACTCCAGTGCTGCAGTGTGTGTGTGTACAGTAGATGTGTGTGTGTACAGTAGATGTGTGTGTGTACAGTAGATCTGTGTGAGAGAACACACTCCAGTGCTGCAGTGTGTGTGTGTGTACAGTAGATGTGTGTGTGTACAGTAGATCTGTGTGAGAGAACACACTCCAGTGCTGCAGTGTGTGTGTGTGTACAGTAGATGTGTGTGTGTACAGTAGATGTGTGTGTGTACAGTAGATCTGTGTGTGTACAGTAGATGTGTGTGTGTACAGTAGATGTGTGTGTGTACAGTAGATCTGTGTGAGAGAACACACTCCAGTGCTGCAGTGTGTGTGTGTGTACAGTAGATGTGT
>CM040830.1:570000-855000 GCA_022828995.1 Vimba vimba | reverse complement strand
CATTCTAGATTTGCGTCGGGCGCAAGAGTCATTTATCCCGCCGGTATAATAGCAACAGCGCCCGAGACCCGCCCACAAAGTTACTTGCGTTTCGCGTTTGATACTTGCGTTTCAGATCGTTAAAATAGGGCCCGCAGTGTTTCTGAGATCACATTTTTAGGGCTGTCACGATAACAGAGGAATGCAAGCAAACGCGGTTTCTGTTTTCATAATGCTATGCCCTTCTTGATTAGTCCAGTGTAAAAAAGGTTAATAATCATAACAAGAGTGAAGAATGTATTTTTTTCCACCAACTTTTTTAGTCAAGTCTCTGTGTGTGATTGTACACTAATCAAGATTTACAGACCGTAAACGTAGATTTGAGAGAAGCCTAGAGAGAGAGAGCTGGACTGAGTGTGTGTGATTACCTGCGTCTGTCCTTCTTCAGCTCAATCATGTATTTGTGAAAAACAAAAGTCCGAAGAGGAAAATGATATCTTTGTCGTAGCATCCTGTCAACATTTAAAGGGATAGTTCACCCAAAAATGAAAATTAACCTATGATTTACTCTCCCTCCAGCCATCCTAGGTGTATATAACATTCTTCTTTCAGACGAACACAATCAGAGGTATATTAAAAATGTCCTGCTCTTCCAAGCTTTATAATGGCAGTGAATGGCCATTTCTGTTTTGAAGTCCATAAAAGTTCATCTATCCTTCATCAAAGTGCGTCACCGACACACACACACACACACACACACACACACACACACACACACACACACACACACAGATGAGGTGGGAATCAATCCATAGATATATATCAGAAACATACAGTTCTCCCGCTTTATGAAACCCTCGGCAATGAGTTCTCACTAATGTTTAATGAGTGTGAGTATATATATATTTGTTCTCCTGTAATTCACTCTCCAGAATCACAGAGTGTGTGTCATTCTGAGCACATCTCATCTGAGTTTCCATCCAAACACTATAAATACAGGACCGCAAAGTGTTCTTACTGTTTCTGTAGCCATGGATCATCTATCATAGGAATATCATCTCAAAAGTGTGAAAGTTGGACTGCAATATCTCTAGTCAAGGTTTCTGCTTACATTTCTAGGCCAAGATTTGGCGGTTTATTAAACGTTTGGCCTTCTTTAATCCCTCCCTGCGTGTCCCAGCTGTGGTTTAGCTGCAGTAGTTAGAGTCAGGGATTGTGCTGGAGAACGCTGGAACAGACGAGGGCCTGTCTCTGGCCCGTGGGCTTCTCGAGGCCTCATGAATGTGCTCATACAGGGACTGAAGCAGGGGTGGGAGTTCTGGACCCGAACCGCATGCCTGAAGCTCCTCTCAGAGACATGCTTCCCGTGCCTCGGCCCACTGCTTCAGTGTGTGTGGGACATAACCTCGCTCAAACCTCATGCAGACCACAACAACAGGACCACAAACTAGGGCTGTCACAATAAATCGCAATACGAAAATGCAATAATATGTATCGTGGATAATTCACCCAAAGTAAAAATTACTGTGTGAGGAAAAGTTTTCAGAGTTTTAGTGTCAGAACTACATTAAACTACTATATATAATCTATATATAATGTTGAATATAATGTATAATAATGCAATGGGGGAATATTTGTGGGTCCTGATAATGCCAAATGTCTGATGTTACCAGTAAAAAGTGGCCGACATTATTATAAATATATCTAGTCAGTGACAGAGATCAAGCATATTCATATTCATCTACAATAATTCTGTATTTTCATCTTCAGAATTATGAATATTGTTATTCTGGTGTCTCTATTGTCCTGCAATTGGGTTTCCAGCAGCAAGTCCAATCCTATTCATTTACACACACAATGTAATATCAAATGTAGCATTTTAATCAACAGTAAAAAAAATTGTTAACCTTTTATCATATGTCTTGGAGTATCGCAAAATTATTGTATTGTGAGTTCAGTATCGTGATGTGTGTCGAATCGTGACATGAGGGTATCGTTGCACCCCTACCATAAACCTTTATGGAGTTTACAATACAGCCTAGATATGATGTGTACGACTCTATGATATATATGAGAAGAGACATTAAGATTTTGGAGGAAAACATTCCATGATTTCTCTGTATCTAATGCTAGTGAATGGTGCCCAATGTAGACCAAGGCAAACATTTGTAGTTAAACAGCATTTCAATTTTTTTCGCTGTTTCGATTGTTTCGCTAGAGATTGTCTGAATGCCGAAATTTGTCGGCTGGGGTCGTATGGAGCCTTTTGAAGCTGAATAAACATTGATTTTGGACGTCAAAAATGGTCTACCTTGGGCACCATTCACTTGCATTAGATGGAGAAAAATCCTGGAATGTTTTCGTCCATAATTTTAATTTCTTTCTTTCTCCGCCTTCACTGCCCTCGATGGCGGGGCGGCAACTGTTATGATGTAACTGTGTCCTCAGAGTGCCTTCACCTGGCGTAGCAACCCCAAGCACCCGTCCAAAGCCTGTAAGTTCTCGTCCACTCCTGTGGCCAAGGCTTACAGAGCGGCGGGTCAGGGCGCCTCCGCTTTGCGTGCCATCCTGCAGGTCCACCAGGCCAAGGTAGTCAAACAGATGCACGAGGGCAGGATGACCTGGGGCTTATGCAGGGCTCTGACCTGGGGCTCTCCCTATGGGCGACGAAGGTCACTGCGCGGTCCCTGGGCCAGGTGATGTCCACTTTGGTGGTCCAGGAACACCATCTATGGCTTAACCTGGCAGATATGCGGGAGTCTGAGCAAACCCAAACTCCCCTATCTCCCTGGCTGGCCTCTTCGGCGGGGCAGTCGAGGACTTTACCCAGCAGTTCTCGGCCGCCCAGAAGCAGTCTGAGGCGATTAAACATATTCTGCCCTCCGCTCCCACAAGGCCACAGCTGCAGCCTCCACCCAGGCCACAGCGTGAGACACAGCGTCTTCGCCCCTAAGCCTGTCAAACGCCAGGCAAAGCGGCGCTCCTGAGACGGGCAACCCGGAGTCGGAGTCATTAGTTCTTCAGGAGATGGTAGCAGGATCACTCCTTCCCCCGGTGGAGAATCCTTTGTTCTCCTTTTCTTTCCTTTCCGCCCCAATTTGTCAAAGAAAGAACTAACACAATCTCTGCCTCCGGGTCTCAAGAGGGCGCGGATGACGGTGGGCGACGCTACGCCTCGCTGCTCTCGTCCCGTCACCAGCTCTCTGGCAGAGGCCCCGAGAGAACGCCGCGCCTTCTCACGCCATGTCAGGGTCGTCTGTTCCACCTTGCTGCCCCATAGCGGGTACGTCTGTAGTTCCTCTGACCCGGTGGTTCGGTTCCTGGGAGCCTGGCTAGAGCTTCCCAGCCCGTTCAGCTGGCTCACCCGAACGATCAGGCTTGGCTATGCGATTCAATTCGGGGTTTCGGGGAGTCCGCTTCACGATGGTGGGCAGGGACCCCCCAGCCATGCGAGTGGAGGTCGCACTTCATGTCGGCTGGAGGGACTGGCTCGATCGCACCCCTCGCCAGTAGGGCTGCGATCGAGCCAGTCCCTCCAACCGACATGAAGTGCGGATTTTACCACACCTCTCGGCCGGCACACACCTCTCGGCCGGCACACACCTCTCGGCCGGCACACACCTCTCGGCCGGCACACACCTCTCGGCCGGCACACACCTCTCGGCCGGAACACACCTCTCTCGGCCGGAACACACCTCTCGGCTGGAACACACCTCTCGGCCGGCACACACCTCTCGGCCGGCACACACCACTCGGCCGGCACACACCTCTCGACCGGCACACACCTCTCTCGGCCGGCACACACCTCTCGGCCGGAACACACCTCTCGGCTGGAACACACCTCTCTCGGCTGGAACACACCTCTCGGCCGGAACACACCTCTCTCGGCCGGCACACACCTCTCGGCTGGAACACACCTCTCGGCTGGAACACACCTCTCTCGGCCGGAACACACCTCTCTCGGCCGGCACACACCTCTCGGCCGGAACACACCTCTCGGCTGGAACACACCTCTCTCGGCTGGAACACACCTCTCGGCCGGAACACACCTCTCTCGGCCGGCACACACCTCTCGGCTGGAACACACCTCTCTCGGCCGGCACACACCTCTCGGCCGGAACACACCTCTCGGCTGGAACACACCTCTCTCGGCTGGAACACACCTCTCTCGGCCGGCACACACCTCTCGGCCGGAACACACCTCTCGGCCGGCACACACCTCTCGGCCGGCACACACCTCTCTCGGCCGGAACACACCTCTCTCGGCCGGAACACACCTCTCTCGGCCGGCACACACCTCTCGGCCGGAACACACCTCTCGGCCGGAACACACCTCTCTCGGCCGGCACACACCTCTCTCGGCCGGCACACACCTCTCGGCCGGAACACACCTCTCTCGGCCGGAACACACCTCTCTCGGCCGGCACACACCTCTCGGCTGGAACACACCTCTCTCGGCCGGAACACACCTCTCGGCCGGCACACACCTCTCGGCCGGAACACACCTCTCGGCTGGAACACACCTCTCTCGGCTGGAACACACCTCTCTCGGCCGGCACACACCTCTCGGCTGGAACACACCTCTCGGCCGGCACACATCTCTCGGCCGGCACACACCTCTCTCGGCCGGAACACACCTCTCTCGGCCGGAACACACCTCTCTCGGCCGGCACACACCTCTCGGCCGGCACACACCACTCGGCCGGCACACACCTCTCGGCCGGCACACACCTCTCGACCGGCACACACCTCTCTCGGCCGGCACACACCTCTCAGCCGGAACACACCTCTCGGCCGGCACACACCTCTCGGCCGGCACACACCTCTCGGCCGGCACACACCTCTCGGCCGGCACACACCTCTCGGCCGGCACACACCTCTCGGCCGGAACACACCTCTCGGCCGGCACACACCTCTCGGCCGGAACACACCTCTCGGCCGGAACACACCTCTCGGCCGGAACACACCTCTCGGCCGGAACACACCTCTCGGCCGGCACACCTCTCTCGGCCGGCACACACCTCTCGGCCGGCACACACCTCTCGGCCGGAACACACCTCTCGGCCGGAACACACCTCTCGGCCGGAACACACCTCTCGGCCGGAACACACCTCTCGGCCGGCACACCTCTCTCGGCCGGCACACACCTCTCGGCCGGCACACACCTCTCGGCCGGAACACACCTCTCGGCCGGAACACACCTCTCGGCCGGAACACACCTCTCGGCCGGAACACACCTCTCGGCCGGAACACACCTCTCTCGGCCGGAACACACCTCTCGGCCGGCACACACCTCTCTCGGCCGGAACACACCTCTCTCGGCCGGAACACACCTCTCGGCCGGCACACACCTCTCTCGGCCGGAACACACCTCTCTCGGCCGGAACACACCTCTCGGCCGGCACACACCTCTCGGCCGGCACACACCTCTCGGCCGGAACACACCTCTCGGCCGGAACACACCTCTCGGCCGGAACACACCTCTCGGCCGGAACACACCTCTCTCGGCCGGAACACACCTCTCGGCCGGCACACACCTCTCTCGGCCGGAACACACCTCTCTCGGCCGGAACACACCTCTCGGCCGGCACACACCTCTCTCGGCCGGAACACACCTCTCTCGGCCGGAACACACCTCTCTCGGCCGGAACACACCTCTCTCGGCCGGAACACACCTCTCGGCCGGAACACACCTCTCTCGGCCGGAACACACCTCTCGGCCGGCACACACCTCTCTCGGCTGGAACACACCTCTCGGCCGGCACACACCTCTCTCGGCCGGAACACACCTCTCGGCCGGCACACACCTCTCTCGGCCGGAACACACCTCTCGGCCGGCACACACCTCTCTTGGCCGGAACACACCTCTCTCGGCCGGAACACACCTCTCGGCCGGCACACACCTCTCTCGGCCGGAACACACCTCTCTCGGCCGGAACACACCTCTCTCGGCCGGAACACACCTCTCGGCCGGAACACACCTCTCTCGGCCGGAACACACCTCTCGGCCGGCACACACCTCTCTCGGCCGGAACACACCTCTCGGCCGGAACACACCTCTCGGCCGGAACACACCTCTCTCGGCCGGAACACACCTCTCGGCCGGCACACACCTCTCTCGGCCGGAACACACCTCTCTCGGCCGGAACACACCTCTCTCGGCCGGAACACACCTCTCGGCCGGCACACACCTCTCTCAGCCGGAACACACCTCTCGGCCGGCACACACCTCTCGGCCGGCACACACCTCTCTCGGCCGGAACACACCTCTCTCGGCCGGAACACACCTCTCTCGGCCGGAACACACCTCTCGGCCGGAACACACCTCTCTCGGCCGGAACACACCTCTCGGCCGGCACACACCTCTCTCGGCCGGCACACACCTCTCGGCCGGAACACACCTCTCTCGGCTGGAACACACCTCTCTCGGCCGGAACACACCTCTCTCGGCCGGAACACACCTCTCTCGGCCGGAACACACCTCTCTCGGCTGGAACACACCTCTCTCGGCCGGAACACACCTCTCTCGGCCGGAACACACCTCTCTCGGCCGGAACACACCTCTCGGCCGGAACACACCTCTCTCGGCTGGAACAAACCTCTCTCGGCCGGAACACACCTCTCGGCCGGAACACACCTCTCGGCCGGAACACACCTCTCGGCCGGAACACACCTCTCTCGGCCGGAACACACCTCTCGGCCGGCACACACCTCTCTCGGCTGGAACACACCTCTCTCGGCCGGAACACACCTCTCTCGGCCGGAACACACCTCTCTCGGCCGGAACACACCTCTCGGCCGGAACACACCTCTCTCGGCCGGAACACACCTCTCTCGGCCGGAACACACCTCTCGGCCGGAACACACCTCTCTCGGCTGGAACAAACCTCTTGGCCGGAACACACCTCTCTCGGCCGGAACACACCTCTCGGCCGGCACACACCTCTCGGCCGGAACACACCTCTCGGCCGGCACACACCTCTCTCGGCCGGCACACACCTCTCGGCCGGCACACACCTCTCTCGGCCGGCACACACCTCTCGGCCGGCACACACCTCTCGGCCGGCACACACCTCTCTCGGCCGGCACACACCTCTCGGCCGGCACACACCTCTCGGCCGGAACACACCTCTCGGCCGGAACACACCTCTCGGCCGGAACACACCTCTCGGCCGGAACACACCTCTCTCGGCCGGCACACACCTCTCGGCCGGCACACACCTCTCGGCCGGCACACACCTCTCGGCCGGCACACACCTCTCTCGGCCGGCACACACCTCTCGACCGGCACACACCTCTCTCGGCCGGCACACACCTCTCGACTGGCACACACCTCTCTCGGCCGGCACACACCTCTCGACCGGCACACACCTCTCTCGGCCGGCACACACCTCTCTCGGCCGGCACACACCTCTCGGCCGGAACACACCTCTCGGCCGGCACACACCTCTCTCGGCCGGCACACACCTCTCGACCGGCACACACCTCTCGGCCGGCACACACCTCTCTCGGCCGGCACACACCTCTCGGCCGGAAACACACCTCTCGGCTGTCACACACCTCTCGGCCGGCACACACCTCTCGGCTGTCACACACCTCTCGGCCGGCACACACCTCTCTCGGCCGGCACACACCTCTCGGCTCCTCAGCGAAGAATGTGAATGCATGTAAATACTGTATATATAATTATATATAATTTATAGGTAACACTTTACAGTAAGGTTCATTAGTTAACTACCTTAAGAACTAAGAATAAGCAATACTTCTACAGCATTTATTAATCTTAGTTAATATTAATTTCAACATTTACTAATACATTATTAAAATCAAAGGTTGTATTTGTTAACATTAGTTAATGCACTGTGAACTAACATGAACAACTATATTTTTATTAACTAACATTAACAAAGATTTACTAATATAGTAACAAATGTATTGATCACTGTTCATGTTAATAAATACATTAACTAATGTTAACTAATGAACCTTATTGTAAAGTGTTACCAATTTATATTATATATAAATAGAAATATTTTATATATAAATAACACATTTTATTTTGGATGCGATTAATCGTTGCACAGCCCTACTTTTGACAAAAAAATGATGCAAATTTGTCATTTGTAATAAGCCAAAGCAGAGCGTCTGGACCGTCCTTTATGAGTGATTTGGATCAGCCACACGCTCCATGATGGACTGCAGAGATGAGATGAGTTTCACTGAGCAGAGAATGTGCAGAATCTGGCCTGGGGAAGTTATTCCAGTCACACTGTTCCCTTTGTCCTTCTACAATAACTTTGTGGAGGCACAAAGAGTCTCTGTGAGGAACACTGGAGTCAGTTCAGATTCTCCTGTGTTGTGCGGTACAGTCGAGGCTTTGTGTTTCTGCTCCGGGTTCAACCTGACGACCCCCTGAGGAAGAGCCGCGCTGAAGCCTGCGCAGAACAACACCATCGGGTTCGGATCATTTCACTGACTCCCTCGTTCGATCTCGTTCATCAACATGAAAGAATCTTTATTCGAGTCATTTTGTTCATTTTAGTGGCTTTAAATGTTATACTTTTAACAGCCAGATTCCCGAACACATCAGACAGGAGGAGCTCAGGGACGGACTCACGGGGACCCTCGGGCTCACTGACCCTCAGTCCACACCCCAGTTAAGAAATCATTATAATGCAGGCAAAAATAATTCACAGGGAACATATTTAATTTACCTTCCGAGGCTCTGGCTCATTTGTCATGTGACACACGCAATGAACGGACCGTTAATGAATGACCCATCACTTCGTCAACTACTCATGTTCGTTACGATGGATCATTTCTAGAGGAGTAACGATCCCCTCGTGTCACGATACCATATTATTGTGATACTCCAAGACATGATTAAAGGTTAACAAAAAAATATTAAAATGCTCAATTTTATGTAACATTGTGTGTGTAAATGAATATTCTTGGACTTGCTGCTGGAAACCCAATGCAGGACAATAGAGACACCAGAATAACAATATTCATGATTCTGAAGATAAAAATACAGAATTATTGTAGATGAATATGAATATGCTTGATCTCTGTCACTGACTAGATATATTTATAATAATGTTGGCCACTTTTTACTGGTAACATCAGACATTTGGCATTATCAGGACCCACAAATATTCCCCCATTGCATTATTATACATTATATTCAACATCATATATAGTAGTTTAATGTAGTTCTGACACTAAAACATACATTTTTATTTTGGTTGAACTATCCACAATACATATTGGTGCATTTTTGTATTGTGATTTATTGTTAAACCCCTAAAAGTGATGATTTAATGTGTGTCAATGCAGGCGGATCAATATTATCTTTGAAAATGATATTAAATGTCCCCTAAACTAAGCAAGCCAGAAGCCGATGAAAAAAAAGAAAGTGATGATTCAGTGCTGATGACAATGGTGTGTGTGTTCAGGGCTGGGGGAGGCGGACCTGAACCAGAACAATGGCTCTTCCAGCAAGAGTCCAGCGCTGAACGACTCCACGCGGGAGGCAGAGGACCGGAGCATCGGCACGACCCCTGACCCCGACGGGCCCCGCCCACACCTGACCCGCCTGTTCTCTCGGGACGCCCCGGGCCGAGAGGACAACACCTTCACGGACCGCCCCTCGGAGTCGGACGAGTTGCAGACCATCCAGGAGGACCTCGAGTAGACCAGCTCTCGCCTCTCCTTCCTCAGAGACTCTCGCTCAGCATGGCATCCGCAAGCTCCTCGCAGTCCACACTCCGGCTGGGCCGAACCAAGAAGAGCCCGACCGTCATGGACCAGATCGGCAAGCTCTTCGGGGGGGAGAAGAAGAAGAAGGGAAAGGTGAGGATTGAGCAGGCTTTTCTCCAGCTACTGTTCTGCTGGCTCGAGTGCGTCTCGCCCGGCAGTTTCCTGTGATTACCAGATGATTTCTCGCTTTTTAATGACTTTTATCTCTCATCTCAAAGTTTATTGTGTGCCAAACCTGCTGTCGTACAGTATATCCAGTGTTGAATTAAGCTTCGGGGTGTAATGGGATTTTACTGTGATTCAAGGATCGTGAGAATTGTGTTTATAAACGTGACTTTTTGCCTTTATAAGATTTTCAGATATTTGAAGCGAGTGTTTTACAGCTCTTCACTGACAGCACACAGAGCTCAGCACAGACGGTACAGTGGTGTATCTCCACATATCTATGAGCTTTCATACAGTATATCATGAGCGCTGAACACGTATTTTATATCCACATGAGAATCCGGTTAAACGCCTCAGGGTTTTTCACGGGACCGACGGAGGCTTGCTTTCAAAAATGAATTTGCATCTTTTTGGAAATGATTTGTTATGCTTGTGTGTTTATGCAATTTCTAAAGCCTTAACTTTTAAGAGGGAGGTGAATATTTGTTTCTTCTGAAATGTACACTTATTTAAGCCGTTAGATTGTGAGATGAGATCTCCGTGATGTACGTTTATAGTCGTGACCTTCTCTTTAAAGTGCCAAAGGATGGTTAGCAACAGAAAGGCTGACCGCTGTGGTGATCATGGCTCTGAGAGACTGAGATTGTGATGTTCCAGCTGTGTAATAGCTCTGTCTCAGGGAACTCGTCTCGTCTCGTCTCGTCTCTCTGTAACAGTGTTCACGCACTAGTAACCCCTAAAGACTGTGTGTCATCTGTGACAAGAGCTTGTGTAACAACCCTGACGCTGTTCCTGTCCTCAGCTTTCACATTTGCTTGATTAAAATATATCTAACAACATCAACACTGACTTTTTTGTTTATTTGTTTAGAAACGGTGAAGCCCAGATTAAGGCTAGCGTGACATTGCATCTTTTGTTCTTTATCATTGCACACACACACACACACACACACACACACACGATGCTGAATTATACAGGGGTAAATGTGTAAACCAGATGGTTGCATTTCCCAGAATACCTCGTTTTAAAGCAGCTTTACAGAAAGTAATACCGCTATGCTTCATGTTTTAGGGCTGGGCGAGATATATATATATATAGAATATTAGTAATATTATCATCAATATTATATATTGTGAATATCGAATATTGTTCTATTGTTGAAAATTAAGATTAATAAAGACTGCATTTTTTTTTTACTTTGTGTTTTTTGCACTAAACATTTTGAATGTGCTTTAACAAAATAACTGTTTGTCCAAATCTGCTTGTTTTTAATTGTGGAAAAAGAAAATCACCTTTTTTAATTATTCTAGAGCAAAAGCAAAAATATTGAGATGTATATGGGTTATTATCAATATTTAGAAAGATTTCAAGTTTTGGAGTCCAACCCTGGTTTATACAGTATGATCCTGCAAATGTAGATCTGCCCATGTTGTGTCTATATTGTGTAGCAGATATATCAGCGTATATCAGTGTATATCAGTGTATATCAGCATCAGCGTATATCAGCGTATATCAGTGTATATCAGCGTATATCAGCGTATATCAGCGTATATCAGCGTCAGCGTATATCAGCGTATATCAGCGTATATCAGTGTATATCAGTGTATATCAGCATCAGCGTATATCAGCGTATATCAGTGTATATCAGCGTATATCAGCGTATATCAGCGTATATCAGCGTCAGCGTATATCAGCGTATATCAGCGTATATCAGTGTATATCAGCATCAGCGTATATCAGCATCAGCGTATATCAGTGTATATCAGCATCAGCGTATATCAGCGTATATCAGCATCAGCGTATATCAGCATCAGCGTATATCAGCGTATATCAGTGTATATCAGCATCAGCGTATATCAGTGTATATCAGCATCAGCGTATATCAGCATCAGCGTATATCAGCGTATATCAGCGTATATCAGCATCAGCGTATATCAGCGTATATCAGCATCAGCGTATATCAGCGTATATCAGTGTATATCAGCATCAGCGTATATCAGTGTATATCAGCATCAGCGTATATCAGCGTATATCAGCATCAGCGTATATCAGCGTATATCAGCATCAGCGTATATCAGCGTATATCAGTGTATATCAGCATCAGCGTATATCAGTGTATATCAGCATCAGCGTATATCAGCGTATATCAGCATCAGCGTATATCAGCGTATATCAGCGTATATCAGTGTATATCAGTGTATATCAGCATCAGCGTATATCAGCGTATATCAGTGTATATCAGCGTATATCAGCGTATATCAGCGTATATCAGCGTCAGCGTATATCAGCGTATATCAGCGTATATCAGTGTATATCAGCATCAGCGTATATCAGCATCAGCGTATATCAGTGTATATCAGCATCAGCGTATATCAGCGTATATCAGCATCAGCGTATATCAGCATCAGCGTATATCAGCGTATATCAGTGTATATCAGCATCAGCGTATATCAGTGTATATCAGCATCAGCGTATATCAGTGTATATCAGCATCAGCGTATATCAGCATCAGCGTATATCAGCGTATATCAGCGTATATCAGCATCAGCGTATATCAGCGTATATCAGCATCAGCGTATATCAGCGTATATCAGTGTATATCAGCATCAGCGTATATCAGTGTATATCAGCATCAGCGTATATCAGCGTATATCAGCATCAGCGTATATCAGCGTATATCAGCATCAGCGTATATCAGCGTATATCAGTGTATATCAGCATCAGCGTATATCAGTGTATATCAGCATCAGCGTATATCAGCGTATATCAGCATCAGCGTATATCAGCATCAGCGTATATCAGTGTATATCAGCATCAGCGGCGTATATCAGCATCAGCGTATATCAGCGTATATCAGCATCAGCGTATATCAGTGTATATCAGCATCAGCGGCGTATATCAGCATCAGCGTATATCAGCGTATATCAGCATCAGCGTATATCAGTGTATATCAGCATCAGCGGCGTATATCAGCATCAGCGTATATCAGTGTATATCAGCATCAGCGGCGTATATCAGCATCAGCGTATATCAGCGTATATCAGCATCAGTGTGTCATCGGTGTCACCGGAGGATCGTTACGGTGTTGAAGAACATGAACTGCACATTCACAGTAAGATCTATAACGTGCTTTTACAGCATAGATCAGGTGAATGTTCATTTCATGCACTTACAGACAGGTTTTGTTCTAAGCAAGAGTAAGCCGTTCTCAAACAGTATTCATGAAAAGTATTAATATAGTCTGATCATATTGTACTGAATCTGCTAGTTGATATGAA
Source organism: Vimba vimba (assembly GCA_022828995.1). NCBI lineage: Eukaryota > Metazoa > Chordata > Actinopteri > Cypriniformes > Leuciscidae > Vimba > Vimba vimba. The sequence goes on along the minus strand of CM040830.1, from coordinate 841,819 downwards.
CACTGAGCACAGATGCTAACACTGTCCCTGCTAATACAGCAACCACTGAAGCTCCCGGTTCTCCTTCACGAGCGGTGCTCCTGACTTCAGGGACATCTGGAGCCGAGGGATGTTTGTTTTTCATGAGCCACTCGTTCCATTAAACCATCAAAATATGAGGAAAATATGTTCAATTTTAAATAGGCAATAACAAAACATTAAACTTGGTTAAGGCATTTATCTATGGAAGCTTGTTTCCGCCACAGAGTGAGAAATAAAAAAGGTAATTGCGACTTTTTAATCTCACAATTCTGACTTTTTAAAGTCACAATTGCGTGTTATAAAGTCAGAATTGTGAGATATAAACTATTCTGAGGTAAAAAAAAAGTGTTTATAGAGTTTATATCTCACAATTCTGAGAAAAGATGTCAGAATTGCGAGAAAAAAGTCATAATTCTTTATAAGACGCAATTGCGACTTTATTTCACGCAATTCTGACTTTATATCTTTCAATTCTGAGAAATAAAGTTGCAATTATCTTTTAAAATGTTTTATTCTGTGGCGGAAACAAGCTTCTTTTATCTGACAAAATTGTTTGGCAAATAAAGTCAAATTACAGCTATAGGTTTTATTTTACTCTGCAAAAAATTTAAAACAATGCATATAAAAAAAATCTGACAGGAAGAAGCAAACATTGACTACAACATAATTATTAATTAATAATCAGTTATTAATATTCTGTTGGTTCTCTTTTGTTTTTGCTTGTTTTCATCATTTCTTTGTTTGACAGTCTGGACAAAAATGATGTCGCACAATTTGTCATGTTTCATTGTGTTATCATCACAAGTAAAACAATCGACTCCAAGCACAACTACGCAATATGACTACAAAATCTTTAAAGGTAGGGTATGGTCAGAATTGTCTAAAAAAACTTTTATTCAAATTTGTTTAAACTGTCTTTATATACCAATACATAATTAAAATGCAAGTACTCTGAAATAGAGAGTATAAAAAATTTAGTGACTCTAGTGTATTTAATCTTCAATAAACACAGCTCATTAATTCCATTCACTCCCACCTAAAAACGGGTGCGCGACTGCGCGCACGTGGGCAGAGCCAGTAATAGCGGCGGTAGTCATGGCGACGGAGAGTGACAGTCGCGCAAGCCAATCACTTGTTTCGTCCTGGTAGGAATTAATGAGCTGTGTTTTTTGAAGATTAAATACACTATAGTCACTCAATTTTTATACTCTCTTTTTCAAAGTACTTACATTTTAATTATGTATTGGTATATAAAGACAGTTTAAGCCAATTTGAAAAAAAGTTCTTTAGACAATTCTTACCTACCCAACCTTTAACTCATTCATAATAATATTTAAGATATAAAAATATATAAGATGTGTTTAGTGTGTAATGTTGCTGTGTGATCATGAAGAAGCTCCAGCTCTTCTCTATATCAGAGTCAGTGTTTCTGAACTCCTGAAACGCCTCCATTGTATCTTGAGTTTCTTCCGGGAACGAACACATCACAATATTCCTCATTATAATAATTCATGCGCAGAATAAATCAAACACAACTTAAATGCATTATTATAGTCCATGTGAACAGGTATTTGCGACCAACTTCCGACCAACTAATAATGCATTTAAGTTGTGTTTGATGTTATTAATCAGGTGGTCAGACAAAATAAATCAAATTTTCTGTCCATTTACTTTTTTTGTCAAAGCAAAAGTTCCAAATCTGGAGTGGAAGTGCAAGTTGTCAGTGCCGTCTGACGCCAGCACAGGCCCAGCACAGGCCGCCTTATACACCGTTCTCCAAACTAAACCTGAAATGATGGCACTTCTGATGTGGAGAACACGCACTCAACAGGACTGAAACAAATCATTGTAAACAAAAAGGTTGTGCTACAAATCCATTGGTTTGAATAAATGAGTTGTATATTTTTTCTTTATGCTTTGTTTACCATCAGGAAAAATGACTTAAAGCTTGTTATTTTAATACGAGGAGAATATCTGTGGCCAGAGCTCTGATCAGTCCGCTGCTGTCTCCTGGTCCTTCTCCTCCGCACTGAAACCACAGCTTCAGGTTCAGAGTTCGTGCTCGCAAGCGGCTGGACATTTCCCTCTGCTGCTGAACACAGAAGAAGATGTTCACCAAACATTCTCGGTTCCCTTTGACTTCCAAAAAATACAGGACCAACATTCTTCAGAATATGTTATTCTGTGTTCTGCAGGTTTGGAAAGACATGAGGGAAAGTAAATGAAGACTATTTTAATTTTTTGGGTGGACTATCCCTTTAAGTGTGTAAAGACAAACACATGATGAGTTCAGATGGACCAGGAAACATAAATAACAAGGAAGTCAAATGTGAAGAATAAGCTGAAAGGCTCTACTGAATACTTGATGAATATTAATTAGGCCGTGCTGACACTGATTGGTAACCTTCATTGCATCCAGTCAAGTAACCTAATTAATATCTGATGTTTTATTAACAAAGTTTGGGAGAAGCACGTTCAGATAATTAACCTAATTAACACGGGAGGAGCATGTTCAGTTAATCAGCTCAGCTAACGAGATAAGAGGAATATACACAGCAGACCTGCCTCTATTCCATGCCCGTTTCCCAGCATCCCTCCTCCATCTCCTCACTTCTAGCTATTCCTCTCCCGACCCGGGATACGGGACTTCACTGGGTTTGGGCCAATCCTTTACTCTCACTGATGTAAGTGTGAACTCGTGAAGCTCAGTCTAAGCTACAGCTACAGAGGAGCGAGTCTAAAGCCTCGTTCAGACTCGCTTCACGCATATCCGGTCCGTGCATCATCCAATTATTCCATTCAAACTGGCAAACTAAAAACGTGAAAAAAGGGTAAATATGTAATTTTTCTGTATGAACCAAAAAAGTTAAAGCTGGTGTGCCGTTGGGGAATATAATGAAAACCGTGGACATTTCTTGAATATTCCCCCAAGCAACACCAGCTTAATTTCTTTTTTGGTTCATACAGAAAAACAATAAACCGTATAAACCGCTTTCCTGTTTTCTGTTTTCTGTTTGCCAGTTTGGATGGAATAGTTGAATGATGTGATGATACACGGACCATATCCAATTCACCCTTCGCAGGGCGTTTGATTGACAGGCGGTCTGACCAATCATAATCCGCCATCCGGCGAATCCGCCATTTTGTCCGACAGTCAGCAGTCAGGAGAGTTAGCAGATTAACGTTGGAGGATTTGAACTTGAAGAACGGTGTGTGCTGACGTCTTTCCACGGTTGAAACAACATTCCTTCTGATGTTCATACATCGGTTCACAAGCGGCTTTAACTGAGGCTCTACAGCGATCTGTCAGACACATTAAAGAGCCACAAAACGCTATTTATTGTTTACATTTCTTTAAAAAGGACCAACTCTGCGTGAGAGCATGAGTGTGTGGCGTGAGAGCGCAGTGGCTTGTCGGACATAGCAACAGTAACTAGAGGGGGCGGGGCTTATGGGGGTCGAGCGGTCAATAGGAATCTGATCAGATCTAACAAGTGTGAAGGGCATGACATCACATGAAATGCAATTTTTACAAATCCGTTTCGAGCTTCATTCATATGTGGTTTGAAATCCAATTCAAATTACATTTCTGGAAATCCGTGTCAGTCTGACCAGATTTCACATGGTTTGTGTCACTTTCTCACGCCACGTAAAGCGTAAACATGTTAGACCTTGTTATAGGAAGCATGCTGAGGGTGTGTTGTTGAGCCGGGCCAGCAGAAAATGACAGTACAATAAAGACGTGTTTTGAAACCGGCGGAGACGACATCAGCGTGGGCTTCTAATCCTAAACGGATACACAAATAATTGGATTCGGACTGTCAGTAGCTATGTTTCCATCCACACGTTTTTATCCGAATTAAGTGATATCGAATGAAAAATGCCTTATGGAAACAGTAAAATTAGATTGAATTTCATGAATATCGACTCGAATGAAATACGGTCGGTCTCATCGGATTTTATCTTGATCGATATACGGCTTATGCGATAAACGCTGATGGAAACGATCATTTGTTGGTAGATGGCGCGATCCATTTTGTCTAGCAAAACTTTGTTTGCAAATGTTTGCTTGAATGTTGTGCGATTCAGTGCGAAAATTAATGGAAACACCTTAAAATGTCTCAAAATGATTCGATACACCAGTCTGATCGCAGAACAGCATGAGACGTCATTACGCACAGGTCTCTATTCACTTTAAAGCCGTTGGATGGAAACACACTTTCACCAGCTTTATTCGCACGAGTTTGTTTACCGAACTTCAGATAATTCGACTGATAAGTGGATGGAAAGTTAGCTAGTGTGAACATAGAGTAGCCTAAGGCTCAATTCCCACTGAGAGCCCTCGAGCTGAAGTCAGAGTTAGCGCTCGGATCCGGGGTTTATGGCCGGACCTGACCCGCACAAAAGAGCAATGAGAAGAAGACACACAGAACGAGTCATACAGAAGTAAACATGGAGAACATTAAAGTAAGTATATTTATTAGAATGGTTAAAAGTATTGTTTATTTATAGTGTGATCTGCCGTGGAAGCCAGTGAAGTTACGCACAGGCAATATAAAACACAAACACGAGGATGCAAAAGGAGAGCAGAGTTTCTAAGCCTTCATGATACGAGGTCTCGTGTGTTGCTTATATGAGCTGTCAGCGCAGAATTGTGACGAATGTTGATCGGCGGTGGCGAACTCCAGTCCTGCAGAGTTGAGCTCCACTGACAGGAACTCAGACCTTGAGGAGTTGCTCAGGTGTGCTTGATTAGGGTTACAGCAAAACTCTGCAGGACCGACGTTCGCCACCCCTGATCTAGAGTACCGTAAAAGTCGCATGAATTCCGATTTGACTGTTCAGACTGAGGTCGCATTGCAAAACATCTGACCTGTATCGGATTAGGACCACAAATGGAAGTGGCAAAAATGTGGAATTTAAAAGATCAGATTCCATGCGGTTTGTGCAGATCACACTGTCACGAGAACCACAGATCTGAGGCACACGAGAGCAAAATAATGTCTGTGTCATCAGTGGCTCAGATCACCCTCATCATCTACCAGGAGCTTAGCAGAGGATATCAGAGGACGCCCCGTCTCTTTCAAGGTACTCGAGTCTCGACCTCAGCATCGCAGTGTCCAGTTCTCCAGAGGCGACGACCCCTGACCTCCAGCACACGTGCAGAACTGCTTCCTGGGTCTTACAACACCACGAATATAAAGCCAGAGTTTAGCTTAGTTTAGTTCCTTTAGTGTCCACAAGTGGAAGTTTGTCTTTGGCTTCTCTATACACCACACACAAGGACACCAACACAACACAAGTAAGGGATAATGTAGAGCGAGTGATGGCGAATACACCCCGACAGGCTGATCAGCTGACGCGACGCGGAGAGGTCTTCAATCAGCCTGAAGGGGTTATTCGCCATCACAACCGCCTCGCTCTACATTATCCCGCTTATTACATGGCTACCTACAAAATAAATAAATAATTTGACACAAAATATTGATTTAAAAAGGATTTTATTGACTTAAAAACAATTGTATTGCTTCCGCTAAAGAAAATAGTCAGTTGCGCGTCCATAGCAACGCTCTGCTTTGCATGGCAACGGTGTGTTATACTCGGCAGCGTCTGATATCAAGAAATAACACACCGCACTCTACATTAGAACTCAACCAAGCCATGTAATAAAAAACAATAACATTCCCATATGTACTATATACAATCTGTGCATACATATCCACCCCTACTCATATTCATATCTTCTCAAAATTTAAAATTCTAATGGCAGCTGGCACGTTTACTCGCCCGAGGTTGTCTAAAACGTCTCCTTGATGGTAACAACTGAAATCTAGAATGTAAGGGATGAGAAGAATCCTCTAATAGAGCAGAGTCTTCTCCGATGATCTTGATGATCTTGATGAGTGAGTGCTGCTCTTGTAGACCCGTGGACGTGTAGAAGTGTGTAGAAGTGTGTTGAAGTGTGTAGAAGTGTGTAGAAGTGTGTGTAGAAGTGTGCAGAAGTGTGTAGAAGTGTGTGTATAAGTGTGTTGAAGTGTGCAGAAGTGTGTAGAAGTGTGTAGAAGTGTGTAGAAGTGTGTGTTGAAGTGTGCAGAAGTGTGTAGAAGTGTGTGTAAAAGTGTGTAGAAGTGTGCAGAAGTGTGTTGAAGTGTGTTGAAGTGTGTTGTCTTCGTCACAGGGCTCGTTTCGAGGAGGGCTGTCTGCGTCCCCTCAGAGGAAAAGCGCGTCCCCGCGCCGCCGTCCAGATGAGAGCGCCGTCATGCACTTCCTAAGAAACATTGTTCGTATCTTTCCTTCTTTTCTCTGTTCCTTGCATCTGACAAACAATAAATAAATAAAATATTTTCAAAGATTCTCATTATATTTCCCCCCCCCCCCATTAGGTTTCTCCCTCTACCCCGAAATCTAAGGTGAGTCTCAGTCTTCTGAAGTCATTTCCAAATGAGAAATGCATGTTAACATTATGATGACTAATATATTTAATCATGCTTTGCCTTTGATTCATTACATGCAGATGTTTCATGAGGCACATAAAGATTTGAACTGAATTCACAATTTGCTCTCACTCAGTTATACCCAGACATCAGGGCTGTGCAGTTTTATACATTTTTTTATCAATCAAATGTAAATACATTTCCCAGTTACACTTAATGTTGTCACATTTTCCTGGTTAAATAAACATTACTTTACGTTACATGAAAATAAACCAAATGCAATTCTCTTTTGAATTTTATTTTACATTAACAATGTAATTTATTTTCTGTATATTAAAACTAAGTATAAATCTCATTAAGTTAGTGTTTTTTACATGTATTCATTTAAACAATATATATTATTTGTGAACTGGTGTTCATCTGTTCTTTATAAAAGTCAACTTATTTTCGGATCATCAGTCATTAAGCTCAGTAAGCTGATGTTTAGATGTACCGGTGATTTAATCTGATTACTCAAAAACCCACAGTCATCGTGTTTACTATGGAGTTAATATTGTGCCATAATTAAACAAACAAATCCAGCATTTTGCAAATAAACTTGATCTGCTTTGCAAAGGAAAATCAGTGATCGAGTTTGTTTGCAAAATGCTGGATTTGTTTGTTTAATTATGGCACAATGTTAACTCCATAGTTTTCAGGCCATTTTAAGTTTGATGTGACAAAGTGGTGATATCTAAGTGGCTAAGCTGTTTACTTAATCAGTATTCCCTTTAACACCATAGTTTTGCTCATTTAGACTGATTTGTGAACCAGGAAGAAAACAAGAGGCAGGATTTATCACACAAACCAGTTATATCCGATCATATCCGATCATAGTGCCATGGCATTGCCTCCTCTCATGTGACTTTCCCTCATTCACTCACTGCCACACTTAGTAATATTTGCGCTTTTTTATGTTTTATTGTATTATTTTCTCATCCAATGTTTGAGGAGGCACTGCCTCGCTTGCCTCTTTAGAGGAAATGCCCCTTTCGTATTATATTTTATAATATTTTATAAGTAATCAGTAGCTCTGAATTGATCTGTCCTTTTCGTGATCATCCATTGGCTTTTCTTTGCCATGACTCAAACACTAACCTGATTCCCCGACTCTGGAGACCCGCTGTGACAGATGCCGTCTGCTGTGTTCACAGAGAGAGCAGAAATCACAGAAAGGCCAGAAGGGGCGCGGAGACAGTCAAGGCACCTTAACCCGCATCTTCAAGAGGGTAAAGCACACTCCTCATCACTGATGTCCACACTCCTCATCACTGATGTCCACACTCCTCATCACTGATGTCCACACTCCTCATCACTGATGTCCACACTCCTCATCACTGATGTCCACACTCCTCATCACTGATGTCCACACTCCTCATCACTGATGTCCACACTCCTCATCACTGATGTCAGTGTGGTGTCGCTGGCCGGGTCTCATGTTGGTTCTCTCTTTCAGGGAGGAAGCCAGACCGCCTCATCCGCCAAGCGCTGAACCATCGCCTCTTCTCCTTTAAACACAGAGGATGACAGATCCAATCTCTTTATTTTTCTAATACAGTAACAATGACTTGAAGAGGCTTCTGCATTGATATGCTACAATCTGAACTGCTCCTGTTCGGTCCTGTATCATGTAGTTGTGTATAATCTTGAGCTAGTGATCAGTGTGAGTGTCAGCATGTTTGTCTTTGGTCTCGTCTCTGTAGTGTTACTCTTACCTCGTCTGTGAGTGTGTGTTAGACCTCAGATGTGTTTTCCACACTCTTCATGTGTCCATGAACAAAGAGTGATGCGGTCTGCGTCCCGTAACCCACTAAACATGTTGTGCATGTGCTGAGATCCACACCACACGACTTCCGAACACACACGGGCTTGCTCAGTGTTTAACCCCATGACTGATGTATGTGCCCTTCGCTCGTTATAGTTCCAGCCTTCATTTTATATTCATCAGGAAGAAGCAAAAACAGTTTCCAGGTTAAAGTCATATGAACACCATTATGTATCTCACACTTGATACACTTTGTATGTATTTTAATTTAACATGCTTTATATTAAAATCAAGTCACGTAAAAACTTGTTCAAGTGTTCATGTTTTTCTATCCTGCTCATACAGAAACTTCATTTCTAAAGGGTTGTATGTTCATAGTCACCTTCTTCTCGTAGCATTACTCTAGAAGTGCAGAAGAGTTAATGATGATCCAGGGCTTGAAAACAGTCTTCACTCACTGACCAGCAGATCTCACACACACACACACAGACACTCACACACACACACACACACACACACACACACACACACACACACACTCACACTCACACTCACACACACAGACACAGACACGCACGCACACACACACACACACACACACACACGCACGCACGCACGCACACACACACACACACACACACACACACACACACACACAGACACGCACGCACACACACACACACACACACACACACACACGCACGCACGCACGCACACACACACACACACACACACACACACACACACTCACACACACAGACACAGACACGCACGCACACACACACACACACACACACACACACGCACGCACGCACACACACACACACACACACACACACACACACACACACACATACAGACACGCACACACGCACGCACACACGCACACACACACACACACACACACAGACACGCACACGCACACACACACACACAGACACGCACGCACGCACGCACACACACACACACAGACACGCACGCACGCACGCGAGTCTTCCTCTGAAACACGAACAGCTGAAGCAGATTATAAAGCCTTCACTTTTGTGTTAATGTTAAGCCGGCTTCACTAAATCAACAACAAACACCAGCGTATGTTAGAATAGTGTGCTAGATATAGTGTGCTAGATATAGTGTGCTAGATATAGTGTGCTAGATATATCGCACTGAACACTATGGTATTAGTTGTTGGCCGCAGATAACGCAGGAGTTATAGTGATCTTCAGTCACTCAACGTGGGAAATTCTCATATATTTTTGGATCATATACTGTGGATTTTGATACGTTTTTGAGTGTGTATTCAGTGTTTTCAGCATTCATTATAGTTTAGTCAAACTAATGCTGTCACACTTAATCCATAAACAAAATTCATAAAAACAGATTAGAACAAAGTTGCAGAAAAACAAAAATAGAAAAATGATAAACATTTGAAAAAAAAAACCCCTAAATTTATTCTTAAATATTTGTGCATATTACAAAAACGTTTGCCAAAATTGGATCGCATTAAACTGATCATGTGATATATCAGGGATTGTGGGACTTTAGTATCTAGAACGTACTGCTTTAGTTTGACCACACATGAGGATACAAATCAAAACTTGAAACTAGATCCTTTCAAATACACAATTACAATCCTTACTTTAGTCGTGACACATATGGCTCTAACGTAAAACAATAATTAAAAAAACTGTAAAAAATTAAACTTGCAACCACTTCATTGAGTTCAGTCCTCGAGTCTGAGTGTTCAGATGCAGCATGGAGTGTGTACAATCATGAACATCCACATAAACACATGATTCGTATCACTGTAAGTCCCACTGTAAGTCCCGTGATCGGCGCTGCTGATGTCAGGGGAAGCAGAGGCTCATGGGAAGACTGTCGGCCGGGTGAAGCAGAGGCTCATGGGAAGACTGTCGGGATGGGGCACTGCCAGCCCTCTGAAGACTCCTGCACACTCTCCTCCAGATCCAGAGCCGACTCCGGGTGTTTGCCCTCCTGTGACGGCGCCGGCGGCGAGTCCGACTCAGAGTCGTGTTCCAGCACCACCTCCACCTCCTGCGGCTTCACTGTCAGGGAACGACACAAGAGTTCACAGTTGCTGATATTACTCACGGGTACATCTCTGAGCATTCACACCCAGTGCAGATCAGCCGGCGTGTGGTCACTAGCTCCGCCCACCAGTGTTTGATTGACAGACAGAACTCCAGAAGAACCCTGTCTGGTAACAGGATCAGTGTGTGGAGAGAGACGAGTGACGGCAGCTTTAGACACTCTAAACTCACTCTTCTCCCTCTTCCCCTCCATCATCAGCTCAGAGAGAACTTTACTTTAGTTAAAAATGAAAAAAAGATTCAAGAAGTAAAAACGAATGTTTGTTGGGTGTTTAATAGTGGAAATAAGGTGTTTCCTAATAAAGCAGCATCCATTTTTGATTTTAATAAATATAATCATATCATAAATATCATTAGTATCAATAGGTGACAATTATTTTCAGTGTGCAAACAGCATTTGCTTTATTGGTTTTGTCTATAATTTTAACTGCTAACGTTTTAAGAAGAAACACATGTAATATTAGCGTCTGTGCTGTGATGTCCCTCAGCAGCAACACCTGCAATCACCTTTACCTGTGTATTCACACTCGTACGGCAGGTTCCCTGAAGAGGGCACTCGTGCTGCGTGGACTGACGCTGAGGGGACATGTCGCGTAATGACGTCTTGAAGCCCGTGTGGACTCAGCCCAGTGGTGTGGCGGGTCGTCAGCGGCGGGTGACGTCACGAACCAGGACACTATACAGCTGCCCAAAACAGAGCCGCGCTAGCTCCTGTGTCTTAGCAAGCGCTCTGTGTCTGTTTGTTGTTCTGTCTTTATATATATATATAAAGTTATGGCAAGCAAGCAGCAGTTCAGAGTGTGTGTGCACCCCTGCCCGTGTTATTTACCGGGTGGACACACACAACCTTCGTGTTGCTTGTTTGGGTGAGGAGCTGGAGGGCGCTGGCTGTGGACACTGTGATGTGCTTCCAGTGCCCACGCTCAGGCTCGCGCTCCCCAGGGTCATGGGATCCCCAGGGTCAGGGGTCAGGATCACACTCCCCAGGGTCATGGGATCCCCAGGGTCAGGGGTCAGGATCACACTCCCCAGGGTCAGGGGTCAGGATCACACTCCCCAGGGTCATGGGATCCCCAGGGTCAGGGTCACACTCCCCAGGGTCATGGGATCCCCAGGGTCAGGGTCACACTCCCCAGGGTCATGGGATCCCCAGGGTCAGGGTCACACTCCCCAGGGTCATGGGATCCCCAGGGTCAGGGGTCAGGATCACACTCCCCAGGGTCATGGGATCCCCAGGGTCAGGGTCACACTCCCCAGGGTCATGGGATCCCCAGGGTCAGGGGTCAGGGTCACACTCCCCAGGGTCATGGGATCCCCAGGGTCAGGGGTCAGGATCACACTCCCCAGGGTCAGGGGTCTGGGGTCAGGATCACACTCCCCAGGGTCAGGGGTCAGGATCACACTCCCCAGGGTCAGGGGTCAGGATCACACTCCCCAGGGTCAGGGGTCTGGGGTCAGGATCACACTCCCCAGGGTCAGGGGTCAGGATCACAGTCGTGGGGTTCGCAGATGGACCTATCAGCAGGGTTAGAGACGGCCCAGCCTCATCTCTGCCCTCACCTGATGGACCCAGAGCTTCTCTCAGGGTTTGGAGCACGCGCTGCAGGTACTTCCGCCCGGACTGAGGCACACTGCAGCTGTCTAGTCCTGAGGAAGCAGATGTTGTCAGTGTTGGAGCAGGAGATACTGAGGATTCACCAGCTCAGTCTCATGCTTTGTTGAGCTTCTGAGGGGCTTTTCACTGGTTCATGAGTCGGTCGGACGGCTTCACCTATGGCTGTCCGTTCCCATTCTACTAGGAGTCTGGCGGCCTCAAGGCCCTTATGTCAGGAGTAGGGTTGGGTACCGAAACCCGGTTCCAATAGGGAACCGGTTCCGACGTAAACGGTAGTAACGAGACCGAATAAGAACGAAACTTTCGGTGCCTGATTTCGGTGCCTGACTTTTTTTTACCGCCCCCTATAAAACATCTCGCGGCACGAATGTGCCTTTAATAAAACATCTCCAGTTAACCAGCAGAGCATTCATTTTGTTCGTTTGTTAATAAGAGACGATCTAGCATTGAAATGTGTTTTTTAAATCAAGTGATCAAAGTGCTCGTAGGCGCTGCGATCAGTGGCGCGGATACAGTGTTTTCTCGGCTCGGCACACGCCGCACTGTCTTCACTCGGACGCGCACTTGAATCCGTTGCGGATACTCTCAATTCGTTCCCGTGAAATCACAAAATATAATGCACACAAACATGTCCCTGCTTTGATATACAACCACTGATGAACATAATTGGTTTTGGGGAAAAAAACAAAAAAATAACTGTACGAATGCGGATTAGAACACGCTTGACAAGTTCAAGTTCAGCTGCCAGTGTCGTGGTGGACATGGTAAGTCTAGTATTTTAATGCCAACTGCAAATCTTAATAATAATAATAATACATTTTATTTGGCCGACGCCTTTCTAAATACCCAAGGACATCTTACATGTTTTGGAGGACATAAAAGAAGGAAAGAAATTAAAAAAATATTTAAATTCATAGTAGGCTAATACATGTTACAAATAAGACAAATCAGAAAAGTGCTAAGAAGGCCAGAAGAAAGCACTATAAAAGAGTGTCAGAAGAGTTACTATGGCGATGTAGAACTAAAAAGTTTTAAAGATTAAAAGCTTTCTTAAAGAGATAGGTCTTTAACAATTTTTTAAATGAATTGACAGCGTCTGCCTGTCGAATGTGGCAGGGGAGGGCATTCCAAAGTCTAGGAGCAGCGCAACTGAAGGCCCTGGCCCCCATGGTGGAGAGGCGGAATTTGGGGGTGACAAGGAGGCCAGTCGAGGAAGAGCGGAGGGAGCGTGCAGGAACATATCCTGATAGGAGCTCATAAATGTAGCTGGGTGCAAGATTATGAAGTGCTTTGTAGGTGATGACGAGGGTCTTAAAATCAATACGGAAGTGCACAGGGAGCCAGTGTAGAGTGATAAGGATAGGTGTAATGTGTTCAGATGGTCTGGTACCAGTAAGGATTCGAGCGGCAGAGTTCTGAATAAGTTGAAGCCTATTTATCAGCTTAGAAGGGAGACCGATGAGAAGGGAGTTGCAATAATCCAGACGTGACGTGACAAGGGCATGAATTAGGGTTTCAGTGCTGGCTTGTGTCAATGAGGGTCTAAGCCTGGAGATATTTCGGAGGTGAAAGAATGAAGTCCGGGTAAGTGCTTTAATCTGAGATTTGAATGAAAGGGAACTGTCCAGAATGACACCAAGGCTTTTGACTTGCGTTGACAGAGGGACCGTGATCTCATCTATGGTTAAATTGAGGTTTTGCTGTTTTGAGAGAGTAGATTTGGAGCCGATGAGCAGGACTTCTGTCTTATTGGCATTCAGTTTTAAAAAGTTTGTGTTCATCCAGATTTGAATGTCTTGAAGACAGTTGCTGAGTGAGGTGGGTGGAAGGGGAGATGACGGTTTCGTTGAAATATAAAGCTGGGTGTCGTCAGCATAGCAGTGGAAATGAATTTTGTGGTGTCTCATGATCTTGCCCAGGGGAAGCAGATAAATAATGAAGAGGAGTGGACCCAACACTGACCCCTGGGGGACACCCTGAGGCACAAACGCACAGGCCGATCTATAGTGTTTGAGTTGTACGAACTGCTGACGATCCGTGAGGTATGAACAGAACCAGGAGAGTGCATCCCCCATGATACCAATACTGGCCAGACGTTCAATGAGGAGGGGATGTGAGATGGTGTCGAAGGCAGTGCTCAAGTCAAGTAAGATCAGGATGGACAATAGACCAGAGTCAGCAGCACAGAGTAGGTCATTGGTGATTTTTACCAATGCTGTTTCATAGCACGGAAACCAGACTGGAAATGTTCATACAGATCATTGTAGATGAGATGGTGACGTAGTTGATGTGCCACGACCCTCTCCAGTATCTTGGAGACAAAAGGAAGATTGGAGATGGGACGGTAGTTGTTCAAGTCATCAGGATCAGCATTGGGCTTTTGAGGACCGGAGTGACAGCAGCAGTCTTAAGAGCGGGCGGTACAATGCCTGTGGAGAGGGAGGAATTTACTAATGTAGTGAGTAATGGAGCGATGGAAGGCAGGCATGCTTTAAGAAGACTGGTAGGCAGAGGGTCTAATTGGGAAGTGGATGTTTTTGATTTGCTGACAAGTTCCTTGATCTGGTTCTCTGAGGCCAAGGTGAAGTTTGAGAGGGAGATGGTTAAAGCAGAGCCGTGCAGGGCAGTTATGTGGGTCAGGTTATGAACTGTAGTGCTAGGAATATTAAGCAGATGGTGATGTATTTCTTGAATTTTTGAATGAAAAAAGTTTAGAAACTTGTTGCAGAGTTCCGCTGAGGGGTCAGAGAATACATTTTCAGGTGGCTTAAGGAGCCGGTTTACTGTTGAAAACAGGAGCTTAGAATTGTTATTTCCAGAGTTTATAATGTTCGAATAGTAAGATGTTCTAGCAGCAGAAATGGTGTTATTATATTGCAAGAGGTGATCTTTGTAGGCCTGCGCATGAGATACAAGGCCTGTCCGTTTATACAAGACGTATCATATCAAGTATGAAGTATATCAAGTATTTTTATATGAGGCTATACTGTGTGTGTTAAATATTTCTGCTCAGTGTCAGATATTTCTCTGCTTTAAAGTAAAAGTCATAATATGTGAAGACAATGTTGATCTTAACTTAGCCTAAGTGTTTTACATCAGTAGCCTATTAAACGGCGCAATTTTTCATTTAATCAGAAATCAGAAAATCTTTAAAGATTTAAGTTAATATTGAGTCCAGTTTGGACACACACACACACACACACACACACACACACACACACACACACACACACACACACACACACACACGTATTATTTTTTTGATAAAGTGTGTGCGGTTTCGTTTTCTTAAGTACCGGTTCAAGAACCGTTTAAGCACCGGAACCGTTTAAAAAATAGCGAGTAGGTTCTGGTATCGGATAAAACCCAGCCAATACCCAACCCTAGTCAGGAGCTGCTCTCCCAGATGTCTGCAGGGTGGACCTCACCGCACACGTGTGTAAGGTTCTCCTCTTTGAACTTGGACTCTACACCAGGGTCTGCTCCTCGTGATCTCACACTGGAAAGCCACGTTTGTGTCGCGGTGTCCGGGTTTACACTGGATAAATGAATATTAGCAGCAGTGACACGTAACCTGGCCAGTGTCTTCATTCACCAACTTGCAACACAGACCGCCTTACTAATACACACATGTGGGAGATGCGGGATGGATAAAAATAACTTGAGTAAGCCATTAATGGCATGTTGGAGTCATGCTCTTAACAAACTATTTTATTTCCTCTTTCCATATTGTGAATAATAAATGTGTATCATTTTAATTTGCTGGTTACACAATGGAGCCTAACTTATTGCAATAATTATTTGCTTTTAAAATTAAAAGCTCTCAATTCATCTTAAAAATAAAACATTGCTGCAAAACGTTCTCGTACTTTAATTTTGAAGGCAAAATCACTAAAGACAAAGTTTTTGTGAGTAGCTGTTGCTGTCATGAAGGATCTATTTCAGAACCAGCCGCTTCAGAGTAATCTGCGGGTGCGGGCCAGATATCAGTGCTGGCTTAGGCCCGCGGGCAGCCTGTTGCCGACCCCTGGTATAGACGACTGTGACCTCGGTTCCCTGAAGCGGGAACGAGACGCTGTGTCACCTTGCCTTGTCTCCCACGCACCTGTCAGCGGCTTACTTCAGACGCTACGAGGCTAGCGCGGCTCTGTTTTGGGCAGGCCTCATGTGTCCTGGTTCGTGACGTCTCCCGCCTCTGACGACCGCCACACCACTGGACTGAGTCCACACGGGCTTCAAGACGTCATTACACGACGCGTCCCCTCAGCGTCAGTCCACGCAGCGCGAGTGCCCTCTTCAGGGAGCCGAGGTTACATCAGTTGATCTCAGTAAAGTGTGACTTTACAGTGACAGCTCCAGGGACTTTACCACATTTATTCAGTTTTAGGCAGACACAAGTTTAACCCGGTTTCATGTGTCTGTCTCTGACATGCGGCAGAAAGAGCCTGAAGTCAGCATTCCCCCCGTCTACCCAGTTTGAAAAATATATTTCAACATGCTTTGTCATTTTCACAAATTGAAAAATAAGGGTCAATTGAGTTACTCTTCTCATTCACCGATCTATATGTGCACAAACCACCAGCTTCTCATGATCTTAAAGGGACAGTTCACCCAAACATGGAAATTGTCATGATTTACTGTTGTCATGATGGCTACTGTTAAATGCTTGATTACCAACATTCTTCTAGATATCTTCTTGTGTCCAGCACTCATACAGGTTAGTAACAGCATGAGTTTGAGTAAATGATGAGAGGCTCTTCATCTTTGGGAGAACTGTCTCTTTAAGAACCCTGAGCACAGGCTGACGACCTGACGACCTGATGACCTGACGACCTGATGACCTGACGACCTGACGACCTGACGACCTGACGACCTGATGACCTGAAGACCTGAAGACCTGCTCCACACGTACCGGTGAGTTTGCTGCAGGACGGCAGGTAGCCGTGAGATCTCTTCATGTGCAGCTTCATGTTGCTCTTCTGGGTGAAGCTGATGGTGCACACCTCACACCTGTAGGGCTTCTCTCCCGTGTGCTTGACCCGGTGCACCTGCAGAGCGCTCTTCTGGTTGAAGGCTTTATCACACAGAGGACACTTGAAGGGCCGCTCACCTGAAACCAAGAACACGTGCCAGTGAACCTTCACAAACACCTGACTGCACTCGATATCTTACACAACTGCAAAAATGCTAAAGTCTATGACCTTTATGGTACTTATGGTAATAAATTTCTACTAATTTCCTTGTTATTCAGAAAAAAATACAATAAATTGCACTAACGGAATTAAAAGGGCAGGCCTGAAAGCAGCCAATGATGTGCTGTTTTTAAGTCACATGACATCTGAATGTCCCTCCAGAACACTCTATCACCCTCATTAAAGAAATCCAGAAATTGCTCTAATAACCTCATTTCTAAACATCTTTCTCAAAGGGGATTGTTTTTGCAGCATCTTTGATAAGTAAATTAGATATTTTTACTCACAAATCAACTGTGTCTAACATAGTTTTACTGTAAATTAATAAAACGTTTCCATAAGGCAACGCTGCACCACAGTGGAACTGCAGTAATGTATTTCCCCATTGGGATTTATTTATAGGTAGTGGCATCAACAATATGATTGCAGGTATTTATTTATTTGAAGTGTTTATTGCAAATTGATTTCTTCTTTTCAGAAAATGAATACGGCAATATTTTACAGAGAGGGCAATAGAGCAGAGTTAGCTCTTCCATGGGATGAGGATGAGTTAGCCAAACGATAGGGATTAAATGATATGGATCTATTTATTTTTGGTTTGCATGAGTTCCAAATATATAAATCTATCAATTTCTAAAGGAAATGTGCAGTTAGGTAGAAAGAAAATCACAATTTTATAGAAAAACTATAATTTCCCTAACAATTCCCTTTTTCAAAAAATCTTTTTGCATTTGTATGACTGAAGCTATTTCATGTAATAAAAACTGATTTGAAAAAATATTTCATGGTTAGAACATAATGCATACCATAGAGGTTTAATTAATCCGTTTGAGACTGTGATCACATGACGGTCCTGCAGGAGAGGGACAGAGAGAGCAGAGCGTTACCTGTGTGTGTGCGGTTGTGTCTCTCTAACTGACTGGGCTTGGCGAAGGCTTTGTCACAGTTGCCGCATTTGAAGGCCTTGGGTTTCTGAGCGCTGACTTTAGGTCCCTTCTTATGGACATACTCGTGCTCCTGAAAGACACATTCAGCAGTTCATTACAGTAACAAAGACCCAGAGGATCGATTAACAGAGAACAAAATTCAGTCTCAGTTTGTAAAAAACAAATGGGAAACAGTAATGTGCTGTACTTATAAAGGGAATATGACATGAATTAAGGATTTAGAGGAACATTTGGTCATGGAGTGTCAATATGAGCTGTAAAATAAGAGATTTTAATAGAGGACATTTTGAAGTGTGAACATTAATATTTTTACATGGGAAAAAGTGATTGTTTAGCAGCCATTATTTATTTATTCACACATTGTGCTGCTATGATTTCTGTATAATTGGGTAGAATTAAATATAATTTATATATAATACATGTTTTTTGACCGTTGAATTTGAAAAAGTAATAGTGAATAGTGAGATTGCTGCCATCTGGTGAGAGAAAGAAAAATAACATGACTTTAAAATCACGCTGTGACCATAATAGCCAGGAGATGCCTACAGTGTAAAGTTATGCATCTGGATATACACTATGTGGACAAAAGCATTGGGACACTCCTCTTAATTACTGAATTCAGGTGTGTAAATCAAGCCTTTGCTCTTGCAGTCTGCATTCACAAACATTAGTGAAATAAATGTGTGGTTCTTCTGGAGCTCAGTGAACTCCAGTGTGGTCAGGGATAGCAGGGCACCTTTGCCCTTCAGTTCATGGCATTTGATCCCTGCTAGATTTTCCTCAGTCAAGTGGTATTATTGGAAAGGGGAAGCGTTTAAAAACAGCAGCAACTCAGACATGAAGCAGAAGATCATGTAAAGCCACAGTGAACCGGTCACGAGTGCTGAGCACGCTCTGCTGATTCAATAGAGGAAGAGTTTAAACTCCCACCGGCATCCATCACCGCTGAGACGAGCTGGAACAGAGATCGTGAACCAGACACACGGGAATCTAGTGGAAGGCCTTCCCAGGAGAGCGGAAGCTGCTATAGCTGAGTGAATACTGTGTTTTGATTAAATAAATAAAAAGCCAAAGATTGTAAAAAAACAAAACAAAAACTTTAATTTAATTTTAAGCTAAATTCCAGAAAAGCATTAAATATTAATTTTAATATACAGTTTTAATCAAAATAATTCAACCCCCATTTCAAATCAGGTTTACTCAAAATTTACAGACTTTCAGCTGTTTGCAATGAACAAATCAAACAAAAGTAATTAAAATAACTCAACACACCAGATGTTTCAAGTGATTTCCCCAAATGCAACTGAAAATGCAACTTTTAATGACTTCTGCAGTCTCACAAGTATTCAACCCCCTGAATATAATCCCTCCCAACAGCACAGATCTGCAGAACAGGCGTTCACTAATCAAGGGCTTCATTAGTTGCATCAGGTGTGCTTGAGCTAGAACACATGAAATCTCTGAACTGGCGAGGTTTGTTGAGAGTCACGTTTGACTGCATGTTAGAAATATGGCTAAGTCAAAAGAATGGTCCAAAAAGTTAAGAGAATATATCCTTCACAAGCCCTTCACAAACAAGGAACAGGATACAGAGATATAGTGAAGGCACTAAATGCTCCTAGAGACACCGGTGGACGCATAGTTTGCAAGTTAAAGTTACACCTGGACGGGGCAGAAAAAGGAAGCTACCAACAGATGCAACCAGATTTCTGAGAAGGCAGGTTCAGAGAAGCGCTCGAGTGACTGCAGGAGACCTGCAGAAGGCCACGGGCACTGAGGTTTCGGAGGCACAGTAGGGTGTTGTGGCGAGGGGGGCGTGGTTCGGCGAGGTCTGTGACGGGAGAGCGAGTCGGGAGACAGGCGTGAGTAAGTAGGTCAGGTGCAGATGACAAACACCTGTGTCTTGTGACCAAGGCGAAGATGGCATAGATTGGGATAAATGGTTGGAACCCCCAAGCTCCCGCAAGCCTCCACGGGGTTTCCCACCTTCGAGCTTCTTTTTGCACGTCATCCCGAGGGTTTTAGACGTTCTTAAGGACACTTGGGAGGAAGGACCTTCAGAAAGTCTAAACAAAATTCAGTATGTTCTGGACCTGAGAACAAAACTGCACACTTAGGGGCGGCTCTCGACGGAGAATTTGTCACACGTTGGGGATCTCAATTATGAGGTCGTTCGAACGGATAGGAGCGAGGCACGTACAATTTACCACCTCAACCTTCTTAAAAAAATGGAGCGAGGCGGAATCAGTGATGCTGGCGACGGTAATCAGTGCAGAAGAAGATCTCGGGCACCAAAACTCAATCCCTCGCTCTGCCCCGGGGGAGATCATCTTTCGCCCTGCAGATCACTGAGGTAGCCACAGGTTGCAGGATTTGCCGGCGTGTTCTCGCCCCTACCCGGCAGAGCAAATCTCCTTCAGCACCATACTGAGACGCAGCTGACCATAACGACTACCTGAACACAGAAGAAAGTGGTTCAGACTGAATTAGAGGCGATGCTCGAGTTGGTAGTAATAGAAGAATCCAACAGTGGCTGGGCGAGCCCGACAGCTGAAGTATCTCAAACCGACGGCTCTGTTCGTCTCTGTGTGGATTACTGCAAAGTAAATGCGGTGTGGAATTTGATGTGCCTCCAATGACGAACTGCTTGATCGGCTGGGCACCGCTCGCTTTTATTCGACACTGGATTTAGCGAAAGGGTATTGGCAGATCCCCTTATCATCTCCATCCAAAGTAGAGGATGGACACCCGAGCGCGACGGTACCCGACGGGCCGGGCCGGGTTCGGACAGATATTTAGAAATTATGTTCGGGTTCGGGTCGGGCTCGGTCACAGCGCGAAAAGGCATTGAACATGTTAAATTTAAAACAGCTTATTATGTAGGTAGCCAGTGTGCCTGATGCTTTCACTTGATGCAAACGTTTGTTTTTTTGATTAAAATACATGTAAAATATTACCATAACATCTGTCTTCCTGTGTGCGGAAATTTGTTTATGTATCCATGACAATGAAACACGTGCGTGCGCGCCTGTGTTAAGTGCGCTTGTTGCTCCGTGTGCGCTGATGCACTCATCCTGTTGACATTTCCGAATGTCTTCCTACAGTTGCTTAATAAAAGCGGGCTTTCCACACAAACAAACGTACACGTGTCATTAGTATGAGAAAAAAAAGGGATTTTAACTGTCGGTCTGGGGTCGGGCTCGGACATAAATATCTTTATGCCTGTCGGACGCGGGTCGGTTACTGCTCTGTCGGACGCGGGCCGGGCTTGGATAGAAAACTTCGTCCCGATCCGCACTCTAATCCAAAGAAAAGACAGCCTTCACAACGCCGCTTGGATTACACCAATTCATTACGCTTCCTTTCAGGCTGTTCGGGGCACCGGCCGCTTTTCAGCGTCTCATGGACCCAGTTCTCTGGCCGCCCGCTGCATATCTAGATGATGCTGTCATTCATAGCAATGACTTGAGGTGTGTGTGGAGCACTGTAAGAGTGTGTATGAGGTGTGTGTGGAGCACTGTAAGAGTGTGTGTGTGTGTGGTGTATGTGTGTGTGTGTGTGTGTGTGTGTGTGTGATACCTTGAGGTGTGTGTGGAGCAGGTGTGTGTGTGTGATACCTTGAGGTGTGTGTGGATCAGGTGTGTGTGTGTGATACCTTGAGGTGTGTGTGGATCAGGTGTGTGTGTGTGATACCTTGAGGTGTGTGTGGAGCAGGTGTGTGTGTGTGATACCTTGAGGTGTGTGTGGAGCAGGTGTGTGTGGAGCAGGAGTGTGTGTGTGATACCTTGAGGTGTGTGTGGAGCAGGTGTGTGTGGAGCAGGAGTGTGTGTGTGATACCTTGAGGTGTGTGTGGAGCAGGTGTGTGTGTGTGATACCTTGAGGTGTGTGTGGATCAGGTGTGTGTGTGTGATACCTTGAGGTGTGTGTGGATCAGGTGTGTGTGTGTGATACCTTGAGGTGTGTGTGGAGCAGGTGTGTGTGTGTGATACCTTGAGGTGTGTGTGGAGCAGGTGTGTGTGGAGCAGGAGTGTGTGTGTGATACCTTGAGGTGTGTGTGGAGCAGGTGTGTGTGGAGCAGGAGTGTGTGTGTGATACCTTGAGGTGTGTGTGGAGCAGGTGTGTGTGTGTGATACCTTGAGGTGTGTGTGGATCAGGTGTGTGTGTGTGATACCTTGAGGTGTGTGTGGATCAGGTGTGTGTGTGTGATACCTTGAGGTGTGTGTGGATCAGGTGTGTGTGTGTGATACCTTGAGGTGTGTGTGGAGCAGGTGTGTGTGTGTGATACCTTGAGGTGTGTGTGGATCAGGTGTGTGTGTGTGATACCTTGAGGTGTGTGTGGATCAGGTGTGTGTGTGTGATACCTTGAGGTGTGTGTGGAGCAGGTGTGTGTGTGTGATACCTTGAGGTGTGTGTGGAGCAGGTGTGTGTGGAGCAGGAGTGTGTGTGTGATACCTTGAGGTGTGTGTGGAGCAGGTGTGTGTGGAGCAGGAGTGTGTGTGTGATACCTTGAGGTGTGTGTGGAGCAGGTGTGTGTGTGTGATACCTTGAGGTGTGTGTGGATCAGGTGTGTGTGTGTGATACCTTGAGGTGTGTGTGGATCAGGTGTGTGTGTGTGATACCTTGAGGTGTGTGTGGATCAGGTGTGTGTGTGTGATACCTTGAGGTGTGTGTGGATCAGGTGTGTGTGTGTGATACCTTGAGGTGTGTGTGGAGCAGGTGTGTGTGTGTGATACCTTGAGGTGTGTGTGGATCAGGTGTGTGTGTGTGATACCTTGAGGTGTGTGTGGAGCAGGTGTGTGTGTGTGATACCTTGAGGTGTGTGTGGATCAGGTGTGTGTGTGTGATACCTTGAGGTGTGTGTGGATCAGGTGTGTGTGTGTGATACCTTGAGGTGTGTGTGGAGCAGGTGTGTGTGTGTGATACCTTGAGGTGTGTGTGGAGCAGGTGTGTGTGGAGCAGGAGTGTGTGTGTGATACCTTGAGGTGTGTGTGGAGCAGGTGTGTGTGGAGCAGGTGTGTGTGTGTGATACCTTGAGGTGTGTGTGGATCAGGTGTGTGTGTGTGATACCTTGAGGTGTGTGTGGAGCAGGTGTGTGTGTGTGATACCTTGAGGTGTGTGTGGAGCAGGTGTGTGTGGAGCAGGAGTGTGTGTGTGATACCTTGAGGTGTGTGTGGAGCAGGTGTGTGTGGAGCAGGAGTGTGTGTGTGATACCTTGAGGTGTGTGTGGAGCAGGAGTGTGTGTGTGATACCTTGAGGTGTGTGTGGAGCAGGTGTGTGTGGAGCAGGTGTGTGTGTGTGTGATACCTTGAGGTGTGTGTGGAGCAGGTGTGTGTGGAGCAGGAGTGTGTGTGTGATACCTTGAGGTGTGTGTGGAGCAGGTGTGTGTGGAGCAGGAGTGTGTGTGTGATACCTTGAGGTGTGTGTGGAGCAGGTGTGTGTGGAGCAGGAGTGTGTGTGTGATACCTTGAGGTGTGTGTGGAGCAGGTGTGTGTGGAGCAGGTGTGTGTGTGTGATACCTTGAGGTGTGTGTGGAGCAGGTGTGTGTGGAGCAGGTGTGTGTGTGTGATACCTTGAGGTGTGTGTGGAGCAGGTGTGTGTGTGTGATACCTTGAGGTGTGTGTGGAGCAGGTGTGTGTGGAGCAGGAGTGTGTGTGTGATACCTTGAGGTGTGTGTGGAGCAGGTGTGTGTGGAGCAGGAGTGTGTGTGTGATACCTTGAGGTGTGTGTGGAGCAGGTGTGTGTGGAGCAGGAGTGTGTGTGTGATACCTTGAGGTGTGTGTGGAGCAGGTGTGTGTGGAGCAGGTGTGTGTGTGTGTGATACCTTGAGGTGTGTGTGGAGCAGGTGTGTGTGGAGCAGGTGTGTGTGTGTGATACCTTGAGGTGTGTGTGGAGCAGGTGTGTGTGGAGCAGGTGTGTGTGTGTGATACCTTGAGGTGTGTGTGGAGCAGGTGTGTGTGGAGCAGGAGTGTGTGTGTGATACCTTGAGGTGTGTGTGGAGCAGGTGTGTGTGGAGCAGGAGTGTGTGTGTGATACCTTGAGGTGTGTGTGGAGCAGGTGTGTGTGGAGCAGGAGTGTGTGTGTGATACCTTGAGGTGTGTGTGGAGCAGGTGTGTGTGGAGCAGGTGTGTGTGTGTGATACCTTGAGGTGTGTGTGGAGCAGGTGTGTGTGGAGCAGGTGTGTGTGTGTGATACCTTGAGGTGTGTGTGGAGCAGGTGTGTGTGGAGCAGGTGTGTGTGTGTGATACCTTGAGGTGTGTGTGGAGCAGGTGTGTGTGGAGCAGGTGTGTGTGTGTGATACCTTGAGGTGTGTGTGGAGCAGGTGTGTGTGTGTGATACCTTGAGGTGTGTGGCCCGTTTGAAGGCTTTGCTGCAGACTCGGCACACGTGGCAGCGCTCCTTCCCGTGCTCCTGTCTGCAGTGTCTCCTGAGAGCGTTGGCCGTCAGCAGAGTCTGGCTGCAGTAGAAACACTGGTGCTTCTGCTTCGGCTCGGCCTCCTTCTCCTCCGGCTGCGGATCCAGCATCTGCGTCACAAATCACACACAGCCACATCAGACCCAGTGCAGCACCTGGAAGAATCTGTTTGAACCACACGGATGAAACACTGGTTTAGCACAACTCCTCATCTTAGATTAATAAAGTAATACATGATTGTCTCACAACAAACAAACAACAGTTATTGAGAAATGTGGACATCAGGTCACTTTGCATAACCCATGAAAGATGCTCTGATATCTCAGGTTTATTTGTATAGTGCTTTTCACACATCATTTCAAATCAGCTTTACAGATTGGATTATTATATTTTGATATGTATTATTACTGTTTTTTGGTAAATAAAATGTTTTAATATCTTTGTGACCAAACACGCTCACAGTGCTTGACCAATCACAACACTCCGCTCCAACTGACCAATCAGAGCACACTTTGCTTTTCAGAAGGTGTGTGAAGATAAAACCGGAGAAAACGGGGCCAGCCAGAGAAGAGACAGACAGTCAGCTAATAGCTGCGCCGCTAGGAGTGCTAGCATCTGATAAGAGGAACTGGACCAATGAACATCTTCACCAAAACATCAGCTCATCAAACTCTGCATATTCAACACAGTGAAAGTGAAGGCTGCACTGAAACCAGGGCAGACACAACACTATAAGCACTCAACGCATGAAGTAAAACACAGAGCCAACAGCAAAGCGGTGACAGCTGTGTCAAACACTAGAACAGTTCTCAATACACGAGTGAGGAAATTAACTCACCGGAGAACTCGAGACGCCACAGACGGCACATTCAGTGTGTAAAATCTGGTGAAGGTGTTCACAGAAGACCAAGCAGAAGCAAAGCATATATCCTGAACAGACATCCCTCTACACCAGGCCCTCGCCGATGAGCTCTGATGTTACGAGCACAATCCTTCCCCTGGCACACATAAGCCAGCGAGACAGCGTCCACAATCCAGTGAGAAAGTCTCTGTTTTGAGACAGTTCACGTCTTTCCTTTTGTACATCCACCAAAGCACACGAAAAGAGAGTAACATTGCAGTCTCCGGGTCCGAAACAGATAATATCACCGTCCATGAGAACGCGTGCAAGTCCCCAATGAAGCTGAAGCAAGGGCAAGGAGCAGAGCCGTTTTCAGGGAGAGCTCCTTAACAGCAATCGAGACCAAGGGCTGGAACTGTGGTAGAGAGAGCCCTCAAAACTCGAGCTAGATCGGCACTGAAGGACATCATCTCCTCACTCCCCTGAGGCATCTGGCCACCAGAGCATGCCCTCCGATCAGTAGCCCCTAACCGGGGAACGAACGTACCCCTTCAGCGTGGGTGCAAACTCACATTATTTTCCAGCGCACTAAACATCCGACACGGGGGATCACTGGGTCGACATCAGTGTCCTGGCACCATTAAGCAATCATTTCAATTCAGTATCGCGTCAGCTTGAGGCTGCGGGAACAGAATCAGTCCCGCCTGCAGAGGTGAAGATCAGGCCGAAGAAACCGGGCTAAGGCTACACCAATCACAGAGTAGAACAACAGCCAATAGCGCTGAGTACTCACAGCTGATATGCAGGGCAAGACCAATGAGCTGCTCAGATCAAGACACCAGAATTTGCATATCAGCTAGAATATCAGGCTGCACTGAATAATCCAGGGCAGCACAACAGCAGTGATCACACATCAGCGTGCACATAAGCACAGCGTCAACAGCCGAAGCGGCAACAACTGTGAACAGACGTAGTCAGATCAGAATAGCCAGTTGCACTGAATAATAATAATAATCCAGTGATCACATAACGGTACGCACATAAGCACAGCGTCAACAGCCAAGTCAAGACCTCCTGAAGCTTGTGAAGTGCTCGGTTGGGGGTCTCGGGTCCAGCATCAGACGGAGTCCTCCATCCCGAAATAGCGGCTTTAAAACCGCTCTCCTGACACGCTCTAGCGCTCCTTTTGTTGAGCAGGCTGTGAACTTCCTGTCTCAGAACGGGGCATTTTGGGGCAAAGTCAGTGACGTACCCACGCCTGAAGCGGGGTGCCTGCGTCTGAACTGAAGGGAATACCTGTGTTGAATTATTTCTATCCCCGGAGGAAAGGACGGGCACAGGTGCGCTGCGACGGTCTCCTCAGAGGAGGGCATGCACACAGAGCCGTGGGCTTCCGCCCGTACACGTGGGAGAAGATGGCTGTGTGGCAGCGCGAACGCGCCGATGAGGAGCAGACCTCAATCTTTTGTGGGACTTTTGTGGGACTGGGGACTTTTATCGCTTAAAAAATTGCTTTGGACATCGTGGAAGAACGGAGTCCTCCTCCTCGAAGCAGCCTAGCGGCGGCCCGACTGGATGAGCCTAGGATTCCAACTTACTCTTGTTCTTGTAGGCTCGTCCGGAGCATTCCACGTCGAGTCCAGCGCGTCCACGAAACCGGACCGGTGGAGCGTGGCGACGGCAAAGGCCTCGTCATCACCGCCGCTTCTGGGTGGGGGAGGGTGGGCCTCGACCCCGTAATAGCATGAGCAAAAACCCTCCTGGTTCTCAAGTGCGCACCGACAGGTCGGCGCAGAACTCGTAGGGGTCGGGCGGGTCGATGGGGTATCCATCCGATGCGAGGAAGAAAAGGTAACTCGTCCTCAGGTGCAACTTCAACGATGACAGCGTGAATAAAGAGATTCTGATGTAATTGTTGCGCCAATGCATTATATTATACATTATATTCTGCCCACGAGCCTGTCAGTATTTGATACTTCTCGAGTATTGGCCAGCTGTTCCAAGCCGGCGTTGGCCTATAAGATTTCCACAAAAGTGGAGAAGGGCCATAGCTGACGCAGTGTTGGAGTCACCGCTGTCCAAAGGGAACCTCTTCTAGAAGAGACCCAACACAACATCACAACTGGCGTAGAAGAGCATAGTAGGTCCTCTTTAATAAAACCATCATGTTGCCAAAAATCACAAATCTTCTATTTATCTATCAGCATTAAATTCGAAGAGACTGTGCATCAGCTGACAGCATTATTCACCTGTGTGCTGAGGTTGAGCGAGACCGTATCCAGGATCTGTGTGTCGGACAGAGTCAGAGTCACGCTGCCGTCACTGGCCACGCCCCCTGATGACATCAGAGTCACGCTGCCGTCGCTGGCCACGCCCCCCGATGACATCACCAGGCTCTGCGAGGACAGGGAGGTGCTGGGAGCCAGAGCACTGACTGATGGGAGAATACACACACTTACTGAGTAAACATCCGTCTATCGCAACTCTATCGCCCCGTGCTTCTGTTACCCTCACAGAGATGTAAGCACACACGCTAATCACGTACAACAGGGCTGTCGAACTCACTCTCTGCCGCACTGAGGAGAACAGTGCTGATTGGCTGAGACGCTTCGTTCATACGCTACCAGTCAAAAGTTTTAAATCGGTAAGATTATTAAAGTTTTTAAAAGAAGTCTCTTCTGCTCACCAAGGCTGTATTTATTAAAAGTACAAAAAACAGTAATATTGTGAAATATTACTCCAGTGTAAAACAGCTGTTTTCTGTGTGAATATACAGTAAAGTGTAATTTATTCCTGTGATCAAAGCTGATGTTCAGCATCATTACTCCAGTCTTCAGTGTCACATGATCCTTCAGAAATCACTCTAATATGATGATTTGATGCTCAAGAAACATTTATGATTATTATCAGTGTTGAAAACAGTTATATACATTTTTATTTCAGGATTCTTTGATGAATAGAAAGTCCAAAAGAAAAGCATTTATCTGAAATGGAAAGCTTTTGTGACATTAAACACTACCGTTCAAAAGTTTGTGGTCAGTAAGAATTTTTATTTTATTTTTTGAGGGAAAGAAATAAAATAAATATATACTTTTATTCATCAAGGATGAGTTAAATTGATCAAAAGTGACAGTAAAGACATTTATAATGTCACAAAAGATTCTATTTCAGATAAATGCTGTTCTTTAGAACTCTATTCATCAAAGAATCCTGAAAAAACAATTACAAAACTGTTTTCAACATTGATAATAATCATAAATGTTTCTTGATCATCAAATCATCATATTAGAGTGATTTCTGAAGGATCATGTGACACTGAAGACTGGAGTAATGATGCTGAACATCAGCTTTGATCACAGGAATAAATTACACTTTAAAATATATTAAAATAGAAAACAGTTATTTTAAATTGTCATAGAATTTAACAATATTACTGTTTTTTGTTGTTGTATTTTTAATCAAATAAATGCAGCCTTGGTGAGCAGAAGAGACTTCTTTTAAAAACATGAAAAATATTACTGATCCAAAATGCTTTATAATGGATGCTATATCAAAGTGCAGTCCCAGCACTTCTCTTCTCAGTCGAGCAGTGAGTTGGCCAGGCGTGTTGTGCGTGATCAGCTGTAGTACGTCAGTGTGTGTGTCTCACCGGAGAGGGCCGAGGGAGGAGGACTCTGAGGAAGGAGCTGATCACTGCTGATCTGAGCCAGTCTGAGCCCAGGGCTGATGCTCGCGGTCGAGGAGGGGCAGTGATGGGGCAGCAGATCCTGACCTACACACACACACACACACACACACACACACACACACACAGATCAGCACAGCTATTCCTAAACACAAGAGAAACTCGTGATGAGAGTCAAATGTGTGTCAGATCTGGTGTTGTTTGATCTTTACTGTTTACATTTGAATGCCAATTATTTCATGAACATTAACATTAGGGGTGCAACAATATATCGTGTCACAATATAATCGCAATACAAAAAAAAAATGCATCAATATATATTGGGAATACAAACTCATTCTTCTCCATTTTCCCATCGATTATCAGCTCAGAGAGAAGAATACTTAAATAAAACTAAGAAAATATTTGAGAAGTAGAAATAAAGTGACTAACGTGTTTATTAGTGGGAATAAATGTGTGTGTTCACCTGCTATAGTGAGTGTGATCTCAGATGTGTGTGTGTGTGTGTGTGTGTGTGATCACCTGCTATAGTGAGTGTGATCTCAGATGTGTGTGTGTGTGTGTGTGTGTGTGTGTTCACCTGCTATAGTGAGTGTGATCTCAGATGTGTGTGTGTGTGTGTGTGTGTGTTCACCTGCTATAGTGAGTGTGATCTCAGATGTGTGTGTGTGTGTGTGTGTTCACCTGCTATAGTGAGTGTGATCTCAGATGTGTGTGTGTGTGTGTATGTGTGTTCACCTGCTATAGTGAGTGTGATCTCAGATGTGCTGGTGGCAGCGGTGTGTGTGTGTGTGTGTGTGGTGTGGCAGCAGTGTGTGTGTGTGTGTGTGTGTTCACCTACTATAGTGAGTGTGATCTCAGATGTGCTGGTGGCAGCGGTGTGTGTGTGTGTGTGTGTGTATGTGGTGTGGCAGCAGTGTGTGTGTGTGTGTGTGTGTGTTCACCTACTATAGTGAGTGTGATCTCAGATGTGCTGGTGGCAGCGGTGTGTGTGTGTGTGTGTATGTGGTGTGGCAGCAGTGTGTGTGTGTGTGTGTGTGTGTGTGTTCACCTGCTAAAGTGAGTGTGATCTCAGATGTGCTGGTGGCAGCGGTGTGTGTGTGTGTGTGTGTGTATGTGGTGTGGCAGCAGTGTGTGTGTGTGTGTGTTCACCTACTATAGTGAGTGTGATCTCAGATGTGCTGGTGGCAGCGGTGTGTGTGTGTGTGTATGTGGTGTGGCAGCAGTGTGTGTGTGTGTGTGTGTGTGTTCACCTGCTATAGTGAGTGTGATCTCAAATGTGCTGGTGGCAGCGGTGTGTGTGTGTGTGTATGTGGTGTGGCAGCAGTGTGTGTGTGTATGTGTGTGTGTTCACCTACTATAGTGAGTGTGGTCTCAGATGTGCTGGTGGCAGCGGTGTGTGTGTGTGTGTGTGTGTGTTCACCTGCTATAGTGAGTGTGATCTCAGATGTGCTGGTGGCAGCGGTGTGTGTGTGTGTGTGTGTGTGTGTGTGTGTGTGTGTGTGTGTGTGTGTGTGTATATGTGGTGTGGCAGCAGTGTGTGTGTGTGTGTGTGTGTTCACCTGCTATAGTGAGTGTGATCTCAGATGTGCTGGTGGCAGCGGTGTGTGTGTGTGTGTGTGTGTGTGTTCACCTGCTATAGTGAGTGTGATCTCAGATGTGCTGGTGGCAGCGGTGTGTGTGTGTGTGTGTGTGTGGTGTGGCAGCAGTGTGTGTGTGTGTGTGTGTGTGTGTGTTCACCTGCTATAGTGAGTGTGATCTCAGATGTGCTGGTGGCAGCGGTGTGTGTGTGTGTGTGTGTGTGTGTGTGTGTTCACCTGCTATAGTGAGTGTGATCTCAGATGTGCTGGTGGCAGCGGTGTGTGTGTGTGTGTGTGTGTTCACCTGCTATAGTGAGTGTGATCTCAGATGTGCTGGTGGCAGCGGTGTGTGTGTGTGTGTGTGTGTGTGTGTGTTCACCTGCTATAGTGAGTGTGATCTCAGATGTGCTGGTGGCAGCGGTGTGTGTGTGTGTGTGTGTGTGTGTTCACCTGCTATAGTGAGTGTGATCTCAGATGTGCTGGTGGCAGCGGTGTGTGTGTGTGTGTGTGTGTTCACCTGCTATAGTGAGTGTGATCTCAGATGTGCTGGTGGCAGCGGTGTGTGTGTGTGTGTGTGTTCACCTGCTATAGTGAGTGTGATCTCAGATGTGCTGGTGGCAGCGGTGTGTGTGTGTGTGTGTGTGTGTGTGTGTGTGGCAGCAGTGTGTGTGTGTGTGTGTTCACCTACTATAGTGAGTGTGATCTCAGATGTGCTGGTGGCAGCGGTGTGTGTGTGTGTGTATGTGGTGTGGCAGCAGTGTGTGTGTGTGTGTGTGTGTGTTCACCTGCTAAAGTGAGTGTGATCTCAGATGTGCTGGTGGCAGCGGTGTGTGTGTGTGTGTGTGTGTATGTGGTGTGGCAGCAGTGTGTGTGTGTGTGTGTTCACCTACTATAGTGAGTGTGATCTCAGATGTGCTGGTGGCAGCGGTGTGTGTGTGTGTGTATGTGGTGTGGCAGCAGTGTGTGTGTGTATGTGTGTGTGTTCACCTGCTATAGTGAGTGTGATCTCAGATGTGCTGGTGGCAGCGGTGTGTGTGTGTGTGTGTGTGTGTGTGTGTGTGTTCACCTGCTATAGTGAGTGTGATCTCAAATGTGCTGGTGGCAGCGGTGTGTGTGTGTGTGTATGTGGTGTGGCAGCAGTGTGTGTGTGTATGTGTGTGTGTTCACCTGCTATAGTGAGTGTGATCTCAGATGTGCTGGTGGCAGCGGTGTGTGTGTGTGTGTGTGTGTGTGTGTGTGTGTGTTCACCTGCTATAGTGAGTGTGATCTCAGATGTGCTGGTGCCAGTGGATGATGAACTGGTCTGCAACGCTTGAGTCAGACTGGAGTTGTTGATGGTCAGAGTGATTTCTGGAGCTCTGCTGCTGGACACTTGAGAACCTGACACACACACACACACACACACACACACACACACAGACACGCACGCACGCACACACGCACGCACACACATCAACATCAGACAGAAGTTATGTTCAACACTGCATAAACAACTCAAAGCATAATAAAATGGCTCTGATTTGACAACTAATATTTAACATTCATCACCAGTTATCTCTCGCTGGTGTTTTAACACCCCAAAATAACCAAACAATATCAGTGTAAGCTCTCCCATACGGCATATACATTTTTTGAACCTGTCATCTGCCAGATTGGCTTGTGATACTGAGAAATTAATCAGCCAATCAGAAAGCCTGCGTTTGCCACGTGAGTTTGAGGTGATGTGCTCATCATACGCGAGGAGAAGACTCGAGCTCATCTGGGTCAGTGTAAACGAGCTCAGCGTGCAGCAAGACACACACTCCAGGGGTGAACCACACAAACACATGTCCAGATAACATTCCTTTCCAACATTAAAAGACAAAACTGTTTGTAGGACCGATAAGATTATTTGAATTGTGACATCATTGTTAAAGTTCAGCTCAATTTAACATGATTAAGTTCATCATAACTAACTAACTAAACACATTTCATCATAAGGGTTCGTACAGATTCTGTAAAATCAAACTGCAGGACTTTCAAGGACTTTTCATGCACTACTTTTTTGTTTTTTTTCAAGGACTACGATCAGAGATCTCATTAATCAAACAATATCTTTCTTTATTATCTTTTAAATTCTAAAAAATGTAAATACATAAATAAAATAAGCTAATAAAACAAAATGGTACAAATAAAGTGCAGCAGATGCAATGACTGCGGTAACTTTAACCACTGAGAGGACACGATGACAAAGATATCACTTTTCTTTTTCAAAGCGATTTTTCCCCACATTTCCCCAAGCTGTATCATATACTTGGATATGTATATGAGCAATATCACACTCCCAGCCATGTGAAATGCCTCTATATCTATATCTATATCTATATCTATATCTATATCTATATCTATATCTATATCTATATCAGACGGACTGCAGTATTAATTTTGAGTAAAAATGTTGTATCAATACAATTAAAAATACATTTCCCATATATTGCCTTTCAATAATTCAAGCACTTTTCAAGCACTCCCTCATAAAAATAGCCAGGACTTAAATTTCCAAAAGTCTAATTCAAGTACTTCAAGTAATTAAGACACCTTGTACGAACCATGAATAATTAAATAAAAAGATTTTTATTTTTATTTTACTGTACTTTTGAGTGCATGTAATGTCTATTATTCTCAATTAATCTCTTTAAAAATGACCTGAATACAATGATTCATTACTAATAATCATTTGTTTTTTTCATATGCTAACAGTTACACCAACAACAACTTCTTAAAGATAACTTATTTAGCAAGTAAAATGATTGGTATCCCTACCCCTAATTTATCGGATAGTGTCTCTACATTGACACTACGACTCAGACCATCCACTTCACATATATTTAATCCCCCAGCTTAACTAATAAATCTAATTAACAGTTATATGGAACTGTAATGCAGTCAATAAGTACTTCAGCCATTTGTTTACAGATGTGAGGTGGACGAGTGAGATGTGTGAGGTGTGTGAGGTGGACATGTGTGAGGTGTGTGAGGTGGACATGTGTGAGGTGTGTGAGGTGGACATGTGTGAGTTGTGTGAGGTGTGTGAGGTGTGTGAGGTGTGTGAGGTGGACATGTGTGAGGTGTGTGAGGTGGACATGTGTGAGGTGTGTGAGGTGTGTGAGGTGTGTGAGGTGTGTGAGATGTGTGAGGTGTGTGAGGTGGACGAGTGCAGAGGCACTGACCGGTGTTGTCGTCGCTGCTCAGGCTGATGGCTGAGGCTGGAGGCTGCAGAGAGAGGCCCGTCAGAGGGTGGATCACCACACTGGCAGGAACACTGGCGTCTCCGTCGGTCATGAGGTGAGCCGTGGCGTGCGGCGTCAGACTCGAGTCGCTCGTCAGTGAGTGCGACAGCAAGCTGCCCTGGTGAAGCGTCTGCTGGAGAATACTGGGGTCGATCTGAACACAGAGAACAAAACTGCATCATAGGGCTGTGACAATATATCGCAATACAAAAATGTATCGTGGAAAATTCACCCAAAATAAAAATTACCGTGTGGGAAAAAATTCAAGTTTTCAGAGTTTCAGTGTCAGTACTACATTAAACTACTATATATAATGTTGGATATAATGTATAATAATGCAATGGGGGAATATTTGTGTGTCCTGATAATGCCAGATGTCTGATGTTAGCAGTAAAAAAGTGGCCGACATTATTATAAATATATCTAGTCAGTGACAGAGATCAAGCATATTCATCTACAATAATTCTGTGTTTTCATCTTCAGAATCATGAATATTGTTATTCTGGTGTCTCTATTGTCCTGCATTGGGTTTCAGCACCAAGTCCAAGAATATTCATTTACACACACAATGTAATATCAAATTTAGCATTTTAATCAACAGTACATTTTTGGTTGACCTTTAATCATAGTCTTGGAGTATCACAATAATATGGTGTTGAGAGTTCAGTGATATGTGTCGAATCGTGACGTGAGGGTATCGTTGCACCCCTACAGCATCACACACCCATACACACACGATCAGTACAGCACAGGGTGTCTCGGGTCGAGCCGTACCTGCAGAGTGATGTTGTTGATGTTGCTGGGGTCAATCCCAGAGATCTGCACATTCGGACACACCAGGTGAATCCCTTCAAGAGTGGCGAGACCCTCCGTCAGAGAGACCGTCAGATCTCCACCGGCTGAAGGAAGAAAGAGGAAGATCATGCACTCATCCACCTCATGATGGAGCTGCTTGTGCCAAATAACATCTAAAATGTGGAGAGCTCCAAGAAAAGTCTGAAATCTGCTGGTCTAGGAAAAGTAAGAGTTCTCGCCCTTTCCGAGACCAGTCCAATATTACTCACATTATCTCAGTCTCACATCAAGGGCTCTATCATACACACGCCAGGAGCGACGCAAGTGTTTTTTGCTAGTTTCAGCCCAACGCAGTTTTCATTTTCATGTTCTGCGCCACGTTGTTTAAATAGCAAATACATTTGCGCCCGTTATGGTCTGAAAACCAGGTGTGTTCAGGCGCATTGTTGACGCATTGCAATTCTGAGGAACTGAAACAGTCATTGACCAACTGAAGCCTGGTCTAAATCAATGGCGCGATATTTTTTTTGTTATAAGTGTCACCTTTTGCATATACATGAAATTGAGACAGTAGCAGGCAGTGTTTGCATGTGTGTATTGTGTAGTTGTGAGTACCTGAGACAGTAGCAGGCAGTGTTTGCATGTGTGTATTGTGTAGTTGTGAGTACCTGAGACAGTAGCAGGCAGTGTTTGCATGTGTGTATTGTGTAGTTGTGAGTACCTGAGACAGTAGCAGGCAGTGTCTGCATGTGTGTATTGTGTAGTTGTGAGTACCTGAGACAGTAGCAGGCAGTGTTTGCATGTGTGTATTGTGTAGTTGTGAGTACCTGAGACAGTAGCAGGCAGTGTTTGCATGTGTGTATTGTGTAGTTGTGAGTACCTGAGACAGTAGCAGGCAGTGTTTGCATGTGTGTATTGTGTAGTTGTGAGTACCTGAGACAGTAGCAGGCAGTATGGCTTGTCCCACCAGGCCTTGCTGCAGCAGACTGGGCTCATACTGGCCCGTGAGCACTGGGTTCGCTGGGATGTAGATGTTGGGATCTGAGCTGGGGGTGTGCATTAGAGTCTGAGCCTCCTGAGCCTGAGGAGCGCACTGGTCCTGCGGTGGTCTCTCGGTGCCGGCGCTCCGCTTGGCCTTGCGATCCGAGGGCCTGATGTGACCCTGGATGTGGGTCTTGCGGTGGCCAGATGTGCGGAAGCGCAGCTCACAGAACGGGCACTTGAAGGGTTTGGAGCCGGTGTGCAAACGCATGTGGACCTTCAGACTGCCCTTGGTGGAGAACGACGTGTTGCACATGTGACAGCTGAACAGCTTCTGCCCTGCACACACACACACATCGGACTTTAAAGAGGCGGGAATACAACAAGGCTGTTGCTGGAGCAGATGTGTACATTTTCTGAAGAACATTTAAGTGGTGCTTGGTTGTGCAAAAAATAAGTGCCATGGTGTTTGAGTGGTTTCTGGGTATTGCTGTGTGTTTATGAAGCTTTTCTGAGAGGTACATTGCTACGCAGTTGCTATGGTATTCTGGGTGGCATCTACAGTAGGTAGTCTCTGTCTTCCTTTAATGCATGTTATAACACCGTGTCCTAAGCAGACGTGACGCCGTGACTAAGGAAAGCAAGACCGTTCAATGTAAACAAAACTCTGTGGTTTTTGACTGATTTGATTAAGAGTGCAGTGCGCCTGCAGAGAGACTCCGCCCACACTCTCTTCTGATTGGCTGTGGTTTTTGACTGATTTGATTAAGAGTGCAGTGCGCCTGCAGAGAGACTCCGCCCACACTCTCTTCTGATTGGCTGTGGTTTTTGACTGATTTGATTAAGAGTGCAGTGCGCCTGCAGAGAGACTCCGCCCACACTCTCTTCTGATTGGCTGTGGTTTTTGACTGATTTGATTAAGAGTGCAGTGCGCCTGCAGAGAGACTCCGCCCACACTCTCTTCTGATTGGCTGTGGTTTTTGATTGATTTTGTCACTTCTGGTGTGGACAGACGTTTAACTGCTTGTCGCTGGAATCATAGCGCATCATGTTTGGTTAGGGCACAGTGTTAGTTCCCTTTCGAGGGAACTCACGCTGCGTCAATGACGTTTTTGGGAACACCCCTGCTTGATTGCGTCTGAAGCACGTATGTCAACTCAGTCCAATGGCGAGAGTGAGCATCACGGCGGGTGACGTCACGACTAGGAAAGGATAAAAGCACATCCAGTCTGACCGGCATTAGCTTCTGTGCCTCGGCAAGCGCTCTATGTTGAAACTGTCTGTCCTTTTCATTGTTGTCTTGTCACAAGCATCTATATATCATTATGCCGAAAGATATCTACAAGTTGTGTGCTTCTCCCTGCCCGCGCTATTTAACGGGTGGGGATACACACAAACTTTGCGTGGTGTGTTTGGGAACAGAGCATGCTATGTCAGCCTTCGAGGCTTCCCCTTCACACGCTACGCTCCCGCCTGTCACTTTTCGAGGAAAGTGACCAGGCTCGCGATCCTCAGGGATCCGGACCCAGCATTCTTGGGGATCGCAAATGGATCTCTCGGTGGGGTTACAGACGGGCCCCGCCCTTTCTCTTGCCTTACCCGGGGGATCCAGCACTCTCTCGCCGGTGTCGGAAGCCTGCCCAGCAGCTTCTTCCGCCCGGGGTGAGAGCCCAATGCTTCATTGCTCTAGTTCTGAGGAATTAGATGTACTGAGCATTGAAGACGACAATAAGGGGGAAGAGGATTCACCACCTCTTTCCCCAGCATATGAGGAGCTGGTGAAGGTGACCAGGCATCAATATCGGGTGCTTCCATTTGGTCTAGCTCTATCACCCCGCAAGTTCACGAAAGTGCGTAGATGCAGCTCTGGCCCCGCTCAGGCTGCAGGGCATATGCATTCTGAACTATATCGTCGATTGGCTGATTCTAGCAGAGCCGGAGCAGTTGGCGGTTCGGCATAGAGATGTCGACCTCGCACACTTGCAGAAATTGGGGTTGAGACTCAATGCCAAGAAGATTGTGCTTTGTCCACTACAGAGAACCCCTTCCCTTGGTGTGGTCTGGGATCGCCCGCTCGTGTAGCTGCTATCCTCACAGCCACGGAAGAGTTAAAGCTAGGCCGGTCACGCACTGTGAAACAGTTCGAGAGACTGTTGGGCCTCATGGCAGTGGCATCCAATGTGATACCCTTTGGCCTGCTGTACATGAGGCCCCTGCAGTGATGGCTGAGAACCAGAGGTTCTCCCCGAGGGGAAACCCACTTCGTATGATCAAGATCACGCAGCGGTGTCTCCGTGCCTTGGCTATATGGAGGAAACCTTGGTTCCTGTCCCAGGGTCCAGTGTTAGGAGCTCTTTACCATCGAGTTGCGCTCTCGACAGATGCTTCCCTAATGGAATGGTAATGGAAGGCCGCTCAGCCCAGGGCCTGTGGAGGAGTCATCATCTTTCGTGGCACATAAACTGCCTGGAGATGATGGCGGTCTTTAATGCATTGAGACACTTCCTCCCAGACCTGAGGGGCCATCATGTGCTTGTCTGTACAGGCAACACATCAGTGGTCTCTTACATAAATCATCAGGAGGGTCTGCGGTCGCGTCCACTACGCAAACTGGCACACCAGATCCTCCTGTGGTCCCTAGGGAAGCTGCTCTCCCTGAGGGTAGTGTATGACCCAGGGTGCCAGAATATAGGAGAAGACACCCTGTCGAGGCAGGGGCTATTTCTCTTGCTTATGAGTCCTCTGGCCAGCCGTCACCTTTGGTGGTCAGAGCTCACTCTACTAGGAGTATGGCGCCTCTAAAGCCTTAATCTCAGGGGTTTCCCTACAAGAGGTGTGTGATGCAGCGGGCTGGTCTTCCCCACTCACATCTGTGAGGTTTTATAGCCTGGACCTGGATGCTGTCCCAGGGTCTCAAGTGCTTATGACTCAGTTGCCAACAGTTTCTCATAACAGGCAATTGTACGTACGCGTTTGGGTATTATCGTTCCCAAAGTGTCATTGACGCAGTTCAAGTTCCCTCGAAAGGGAACGTTTCAGGTTACGACTGTAACCCTAGTTCCCTGAGAAGGGAACGAGACGCTGTTACTTCCTGCATCCCTGTGATCGACTTGCTTCGGCTAATTCGAAGCTAATGCCGGTCAGACCGGATGTGCTTTTACCCTTTCCTTGTCATGACGTCACCCACCCGTGATGCCCACTCTCGCCATTGGACTAAGTTGACATGTGCTTCAGATGCAATCACGCAGGGGCGTTCCCAAAGCATCATCGACACAGCGTCTCGTTCCCTTCTCAGGGAACAAGGGTTACAGTCGTATCCTGAGACGGTTTATCATCCACCAGGTGAAAATCACTAAGAAAAGAAATAGCTTTCTTCAACAAACCACACTAATTGGTACATTGTAAAAAATATATATTTTTGAAATTATTTAAGTTGTTTTTCAAAGATTATTGGAATGTTTAAAAAGAAAAATCTATTTTATTCTTTCTACTTCAAAATGTAATGTTTAATTCAATGTGTTTATGTTTATTTTAAAAACGACGATGCACATTAATGGACATGAGCACTTGCGTCCATCATGTAAATGTGCCATATTTAACCATACAGGATCATTCTCATCTGCAGTCCCTGGTAGGCTGACAGTAAGAAAAAGAAAAGAAATTAAGTTGTATAAATACATCTGCCTACAATTACTAAAACTATGGCATGACCATATGGTACATAAAACACTAAAGCGTCATGTTCCAGTAAACATAAACAGAAGCATATTGGCAGAAAAAATACAAACAAAAATACTTCAAATAATCAGACAGAAAACAAGCCATTTCTCCAGATTATAACGACACAGGATTCAATGTGACACTTGCTGTTTGTTTGTAATTATTTGTGAAATGTAAATCTTTTTCAGTGTATTATTCATGTCTGCAGAACAGCCA
Source organism: Vimba vimba (assembly GCA_022828995.1). Taxonomy (NCBI): domain Eukaryota; kingdom Metazoa; phylum Chordata; class Actinopteri; order Cypriniformes; family Leuciscidae; genus Vimba; species Vimba vimba. The sequence continues at coordinate 802,199 of CM040830.1, read as the reverse complement.
GTATTACATGCTGAAGTTATAGCAAGTATAATTAACAGTGATGATTACCTTCACCAGGCAATATAAACACAAACACAGATCTAAACGCACCTGAGTGAGTCTTAACATGACAGTCCAGCGTGGACTTCACCGTGAAACTCTTCCCACACTCATCACACTTGTACGGCTTCTCGCCGGTGTGTATCCGGATGTGTCTGAAAGATGAAAAACAGTGTGTGTTCTGGGCTACTGTTAGGACAGATGTACAGTCAAACCAACATCAGACTCCTCCAACATTTCTCACATTATCACAGTTTATTCACTATAGTTTAGAAAATGGTAATAAAATATGAGCAGAACTCGTTTACTTTACTTTACACAACTCGAATATGTCACAGTTTACTTTATTTTGCTCTCCTCACTTACATAAATGAACTATAGTGTCCTTATCACACTAGTGAAACACATCAAAAATGGTCTCTGGTGTCTGACTAATGTTTGGTGTGCCTGTACATCGACAGATGGAGATGTGCAATGAGCCGTCACAGATGTGCTCAGATGTTCAGAGGTGATGATCACCTGACCAGGTCGCTGGGCTTCTTGAAGCTCTTCGGACAGTACTGGCAGCGGTTGGCGAACTTCGGCTCTATGTTGAGCTCCACACACTTGTCTTTGACCTCACTGATGCGGTCTCGTTCGGCAGCCGTCTGGGCCAGAACCTTCTCTGAGAGACTGGGCTCGTCGCGCGGGTCTCTCTTGGCTAGCTCTGCGGTCTGCTCTTCTGTTAGCGTGATGATGCCGGTGCGGTTCCTCTTCGGCCCGGAGCGATCCGACCCGTCCTCCTCCTCCTCTCCGGCCTCGTCGCTCTCCAGAACTAACATCAGTCAAGTCAGCTTTATTTAGACAGCACTCTTTACAACACACAGTGTTTCAAAGCAGCTTTACAGAGGTAACAGGAGAATAATGCAACAAAGTTTGTTTCCAGAAGAAAACAGCGTCATATTCCAGCTTAAGTAAGTTCAGTGATGGTTCAATTTAGTTGTAAAAAAGTTATTAATTTAGTTAATTTATATATAGCCGTTCTGGAGAAAACAGTGATGTCATCGTTCAGCTCGTTTTTCCCAGCGTTGTGTTGCTGCTTAGACTCATCTCTTTATCATCCAGCTGTGCTCCTGGAAGCATGTCTTTATTGCATTGAAATATTTAGCAAGTATTTCGTTAAATACTGTGTTTAGCACTATGTTTTCAATTCGGTTTTATATATATATGTGGTAACACTTTACAATAAGGTTGATTAGTTAACATTAATGTATGAACTAACATGAACTAACAATGAGCAATACATTTGTTACAGTATTTATTCATCTTTGTTAATGTTAGTTAATAAAAATACAGCTGTTCATTGTGTGTTCATGTTAGTTCACAGTGCATTAACTAAAGTTAAATACAACCTTTAATTTTAATAATGTTAAAATTACTAAAATTGCTGTAGAAGTGCAGTACATTATTAGTTTATGTTAACTAAGGTAGTTAACTAATGTTAATTAATAAACCATATTGTATAGTCTTACCAAAATAATATATATACATTTTTTTTTTTTTTTGAGATAATCAATATTATGCCACAAATCCTGTTGATTGAGTAGAGGAATTGGGCATCTTGTAAATGCAGATCAGTGCACAGCTGACTAATGAAAGTGCAGAGTAATGTAATGCTGAAGGCAGAAGCTGAGGGTGATGAGGTCTGGCGTGTCGTACCTTTGGGACCCACAGCGTGATGGAGTTTGGTGTGTTTCCGGCGCAGGATGACGGTGCGGAAGCTTTCCTCACACACCGTGCACTTGAAGGGCTTGGTGTTCAGGTGGATGATCATGTGTCGGTTCAGACTGCCGTTAGTGGTGAAACACGTGTCGCAAACGTTACACTTATAAGCCTTCACTCCTGAGAGAGCAAGAAGAGGAGAGACTGCATGAGTCTGAGCATGGATTATAACACAGCGTGGTGAAGTGTGTGTGTGTGCAGGTCACCTGTGTGTGTGTTCAGGTGTGATTTGAGCACTCCGGCGGACACAAAGCTCCTCCCGCACAGGTTACAGCGGTACGGCTTCTCTCCGGTGTGAGAGCGCACATGTTGCTTCAGGTGACTGGACTTCTTAAAGCTCTTATCACACATATTGCACCTGACAAACAAAACACACTTCACTGCACTGACTCAACCAAACGCACGTGCAGGTTTAAGTAGATAATGAGTGAAGTGCAAAGATTTGTTTACAGAAGAAAAAATACAATTAGCAACTAAATGTTGCATTAGAGATATGCAGGTTGCTGGTGCTCTTCACGTGTCGGTCAAAAAAAAATGTATGCAATGAATGTACTATATTTTAGTTTGATAATATTTTTTATTTTATATTTTGTATTTTTAGGGGATTTAATACTAAATTATATTTACACTGTATTTATAATCCATTTACTCACTTTTTGAGCATAGACCTGAAAATTTAATTTCCAACTTAAACTGTGGTAAATCTTGAATGCTTTAGAGCACAGACTGAAGTTTGATCTCTTTTCAAAGACGACACTTGGCAGATTATTGCTGAAGTGAAATCTTTTTTAAAAAGTGAACTTTAAAAAAAGTCTTGATCAAAATCATGTTTTACTCTAAAACCTACAAGAAAATCAAAGCCATAAATCTAAATAAGTTGTGTTCCAAATGTGAGCTTGATATCTCAAAAACAAAAACAAAGGGTCTGTTCGGCTGCAGTACCAAACGCTTCCACTAGGTGAAATTCGTCTCCCATTCATTTCCAATGCGCTCATTTTTGACTGCGAGGAGCACAAGTGTGACTATTTTTTACAGGACCATTTAACCTGTTCGAATCATGTCCATGATTTTTTGTTGTGTTCACATTCACAAGTGTCAAAACCTTTACCAAGTTTCATACCATTCCAATGAAGTAAAAATTTCTAAATAAAAATTCAATTTGTGCAGAATTAGAGAGGTGAGTCTGGGAATGTCTTTTAAAGGTATAGCGGAGGATTTTCTTTTTCCGGGTGGATCATCAAGACTATTGGTCCTCCTAGTTGTCAATCATTCTGGTGATATGTTTACGTAAGGCCGTCGTACGTGCTCGTTGTAGTTTTCGCATTCTGCGCATGCGCACTTTCAGGTGTATGTGTGTGTGGTGAGCAGAGCTACGGTTTCAGCTATTCATTGAAGCTCGCCGTTCTCACCGCGTTTTTTCAAAATGTCTGAGGGTCGCAAAAGAAAAAGTGTCTACGAATTGTATGACAAGAAGAGAAAGGCCTCTGAAGAAAGAAACAAGACCAGAGTGTTTTTGGGAGAATATTTCACACGCTGACGTGCGCTAAAAGCACAGGTTGGGCTTCCCACTGATGCCTCAGTCGCGAAGTTTCTACTCGACAGGTAAAGTTTGGCATGCTATTTGGAGAAATCCATTTAAAATCACTGCTAGTAGAAGTTAATGTAAGCTATGATTAGCGATGGCGAGTCTGACATAGTGGAAAATGTGCAAATCTTCTTTTGGAAAGTAGGCTTGTATGAGCCATGCCGACAGCAACTTGTAAACAGAGTGTGCACGAGGAGAACTAGGCTCGTGCATGCTCTCTCCTGCACACGTTTAATAGGCGTTCCCTCTCGGGAGCAGGTAGAGTGTCGTGCATGTGCATTTTTTCAAAAAGTGGAGAGGGCGGTTCTTTTCTAAAATTCGGGAAAATCCTCCGCTATACCTTTAACAATATTCCATGAGTTATTCCTACACTTCACATGGAATCTCTCATTTCTCTCTCCAGATCTCCACACCAATACCTTTAATACAAGTCTCCTGAAGAGACGTGATTGCTTGATGAACAGATTTTATTCACATATACAAATTGATCAGCGAACATAAATAGAGCTTATCAAATATGGTAAACACGGAAGCTCAAGCATGCTTGCTTCTGTTCATTATATAAAGTGATTGTGTCTCTTCAGAAGACTTGGAGTAAACTGCTGGATTCATATGGATTACTTTTATGATGTCTTTTTCTACTTTTTGAAGCATGAAAGTTTGGTGGTGTAGAGCTTCTATGGATGGGCAAAAAAGCAAATATTAAAACTATCTTCATTCATTTTTCCAAAGTTGAAAGAAAGTTTTATGGGTTTGAAACAACATGAACATAAATGATGACAGAATTTACATTTTTAGGTAAACTGTTCCTTTAAGGACATAGACAGCAGCAGGTTTATTAGGCTGCTGTCACTTTAAGAACGAATGCTTGGATCAAATATATTAATATACAACCACACTTTGTTGCTGCTTGTTGTGCTTAACCTTTTCAGCATCAAGCACGTTCAGCACTGTATTTTCTCATTCATGCATGTTTCTTTAACACTCTAACATTCCAATAACTGTAGTTCTGCACAAACATACTTTCATACTGCGATATATATGATATAGCAAAATATCCATTTATTTATATCCAATAATATTTATATGTATATCTTATTAACCATTTATTAATGGCAAGGCTTTACTTGTAAAAAGGTCCAAAGACACATATTCATTGTTTTCAAGACTATTAATTTTCTCGCCAAAGTGAGTAGGATAGCATCTGCCTTTCAGTGTTTGATGCATGTGAACTTACTGATAAACTCTCTTGTTGATTTCATCCTCATCCTGGAAGTCTTGTGTCTGTATAGACAGCTGCAGCTCTCCTTGACTCGCCTCCTGCAATAAACCACTCGTCTACACGCACACACGCACACACACACACACACACACACACACATATACCATACAGACTAACATAATTTAATTTCACTTTCATTTCATGCATCTGTTTTCTGCACATATAACTGTCAGGTAAGGACAAAGGAGATACAGCTTTAACATTAATGGAGTTGACTAGTTAACTGAGGTTTGGCAGCTGGGCCACGCCTCAACCAGTCACTTCTTCTTCTAATCTGACGCAGCACACTCCAGAGGTTTCAGCGGTTATTACAGTGGTCACCGGTTTGCCTCCGAATGGCCCCCAAAGTTCAGTTCTCTCAACTCGCAGTCGGGCGTGTTCTCCTCAGCACTTAACGAAATATACTCCATAATCATAGCCACCATCCTTCAGGAGGTCATGAATGGTCTAGAAATTCAGACTTCTGGCTCCAAAAATCCCGCCGTTTTCGTCAACCGACCTACTTAGCCTCTGCATCCTCTCTCTACGCTCAGGCTATTTAAACCCACCATCGCCATGTTCCTGGTTGCCTTTTCCCCTTCCACTTCCACTTTATCCTAGCCTTAGTCATTCCCAACTCTCTTCAATAACAGATCAACCTGACTACCATCCCTTTTCCCCTTCCCCTTCATCCTTCCCCTATTCATCCCCAACTCTCTTCAATAACAGATCAACCTGACTACCATCCCTTTTCCCCTTCCCCTTCATCCTTCCCCTATTCATCCCCAACTCTCTTCAATAACAGATAGACCTACTAACATCCCTTTTCACCTTCCACTTCATCCTTCCCCTATTCATCCCCAACTCTCTTCAATAACAGATCAACCTGACTACCATCCCTTTTCCCCTTCCCCTTCATCCTTCCCCTATTCATCCCCAACTCTCTTCAATAACAGATCAACCTGACTACCATCCCTTTTCCCCTTCCCCTTCATCCTTCCCCTATTCATCCCCAACTCTCTTCAATAACAGATAGACCTACTACCATCCCTTTTCACCTTCCACTTCATCCTTCCCCTATTCATCCCCAACTCTCTTCAATAACAGATCAACCTGACTACCATCCCTTTTCCTCTTCCCCTTCATCCTTCCCCTATTCATCCCCAACTCTCTTCAATAACAGATCAACCTGACTACCATCACTTTTCCTCTTCCCCTTCATCCTTCCCCTATTCATCCCCAAATCTCTTCATCCCCAACTCTCTTCAATAACAGATAGACCTACTAACATCCATTTTCACCTTCCACTTCATCCTTCCCCTATTCATCCCCAACTCTCTTCAATAACAGATCAACCTGACTACCATCACTTTTCCTCTTCCCCTTCATCCTTCCCCTATTCATCCCCAACTCTCTTCAATAACAGATCAACCTGACTACCATCCCTTTTCCCCTTCATCCTTCCCCTATTCATCCCCAACTCTCTTCAATAACAGATCAACCTGACTACCATCCCTTTTCCCCTTCCCCTTCATCCTTCCCCTATTCACCCCCAACTCTCTTCAATAACAGATCAACCTGACTACCATCACTTTTCCTCTTCCCCTTCATCCTTCCCCTATTCATCCCCAACTCTCTTCAATAACAGATCAACCTGACTACCATCACTTTTCCTTTTCCTCTTCCCCTTCATCCTTCCCCTATTCATCCCCAAATCTCTTCATCCCCAACTCTCTTCAATAACAGATCAACCTGACTACCATCCCTTTTCCCCTTCCCCTTCATCCTTCCCCTATTCATCCCCAACTCTCTTCAATAACAGATAGACCTACTAACATCCCTTTTCACCTTCCACTTCATCCTTCCCCTATTCATCCCCAACTCTCTTCAATAACAGATCAACCTGACTACCATCCCTTTTCCTCTTCCCCTTCATCCTTCCCCTATTCATCCCCAACTCTCTTCAATAACAGATCAACCTGACTACCATCACTTTTCCTCTTCCCCTTCATCCTTCCCCTATTCATCCCCAAATCTCTTCATCCCCAACTCTCTTCAATAACAGATAGACCTACTAACATCCATTTTCACCTTCCACTTCATCCTTCCCCTATTCATCCCCAACTCTCTTCAATAACAGATCAACCTGACTACCATCACTTTTCCTCTTCCCCTTCATCCTTCCCCTATTCATCCCCAACTCTCTTCAATAACAGATCAACCTGACTACCATCCCTTTTCCCCTTCATCCTTCCCCTATTCATCCCCAACTCTCTTCAATAACAGATCAACCTGACTACCATCCCTTTTCCCCTTCCCCTTCATCCTTCCCCTATTCACCCCCAACTCTCTTCAATAACAGATCAACCTGACTACCATCACTTTTCCTCTTCCCCTTCATCCTTCCCCTATTCATCCCCAACTCTCTTCAATAACAGATCAACCTGACTACCATCCCTTTTCCCCTTCCCCTATTCATCCCCAACTCTCTTCAATAACAGATAAACCTGACTACCATCCCTTTTCCCCTTCCCCTTCATCCTTCCCCTATTCATCCCCAACTCTCTTCAATAACAGATCAACCTGACTACCATCACTTTTCCTCTTCCCCTTCATCCTTCCCCTATTCATCCCCAAATCTCTTCATCCCCAACTCTCTTCAATAACAGATCAACCTGACTACCATCACTTTTCCTCTTCCCCTTCATCCTTCCCCTATTCATCCCCAAATCTCTTCATCCCCAACTCTCTTCAATAACAGATCAACCTGACTACCATCCCTTTTCCCCTTCCCCTTCATCCTTCCCCTATTCATCCCCAACTCTCTTCAATAACAGATAGACCTACTAACATCCCTTTTCACCTTCCACTTCATCCTTCCCCTATTCATCCCCAACTCTCTTCAATAACAGATCAACCTGACTACCATCCCTTTTCCTCTTCCCCTTCATCCTTCCCCTATTCATCCCCAACTCTCTTCAAAAACAGATCAACCTGACTACCATCACTTTTCCTCTTCCCCTTCATCCTTCCCCTATTCATCCCCAACTCTCTTCAATAACAGATAGACCTACTAACATCCCTTTTCACCTTCCACTTCATCCTTCCCCTATTCATCCCCAAATCTCTTTAATAACAGATCAACCTGACTACCATCACTTTTCCTCTTCCCCTTCATCCTTCCCCTATTCATCCCCAAATCTCTTCATCCCCAACTCTCTTCAATAACAGATCAACCTGACTACCATCACTTTTCCTCTTCCCCTTCATCCTTCCCCTATTCATCCCCAACTCTCTTCAATAACAGATCAACCTGACTACCATCCCTTTTCCTCTTCCCCTTCATCCTTCCCCTATTCATCCCCAAATCTCTTCAATAACAGATCAACCTGACTACCATCACTTTTCCTCTTCCCCTTCATCCTTCCCCTATTCATCCCCAAATCTCTTCATCCCCAACTCTCTTCAATAACAGATCAACCTGACTACCATCACTTTTCCTCTTCCCCTTCATCCTTCCCCTATTCATCCCCAACTCTCTTCAATAACAGATCAACCTGACTACCATCCCTTTTCCTCTTCCCCTTCATCCTTCCCCTATTCATCCCCAACTCTCTTCATCCCCAACTCTCTTCATCCCCAACTCTCTTCAATAACAGATAGACCTACTACCATCCCTTTTCCCCTTCCCCTTCATCCTTCCCCTATTCATCCCCAACTCTCTTCAATAACAGATCAACCTGACTACCATCCCTTTTCCTCTTCCCCTTCATCCTTCCCCTATTCATCCCCAACTCTCTTCATCCCCAACTCTCTTCATCCCCAACTCTCTTCAATAACAGATAGACCTACTACCATCCCTTTTCCTCTTCCCCTTCATCCTTCCCCTATTCATCCCCAACTCTCTTCAATAACAGATAGACCTACTAACATCCCTTTTCACCTTCCACTTCATCCTTCCCCTATTCATCCCCAACTCTCTTCAATAACAGATCAACCTGACTACCATCCCTTTTCCTCTTCCCCTTCATCCTTCCCCTATTCATCCCCAACTCTCTTCAATAACAGATAGACCTACTAACATCCCTTTTCACCTTCCACTTCATCCTTCCCCTATTCATCCCCAACTCTCTTCAATAACAGATCAACCTGACTACCATCACTTTTCCCCTTCCCCTTCATCCTTCCCATATTCATCCCCAACTCTCCTCATCCCCAACATTCATGGTTGTGGAGTGGTCCTTGCTTGTGTAGTAACAAAAATAACACTTATAATACAACATTTTAGTTTGTCCCTCAGTGTGTGTCACGTTCAGTAGGTTGGGAGGGTGTTTGTACCTCAGTGTGTGTTATGTTCAGTGGGTTGGGAGGGTGTTTGTACCTCAGTGTGTGTTACGTTCAGTAGGTTGGGAGTGTGGTAGCTGGTGGTCAAGGCTTGTGACTCCAGTGTGCTTGAGTCCTGAAGCTGTTGTACCGTAGAGAAATGTGCCTGCTGGGTAAATCCCTCAGCTATAGTGAAACCTGCAATAGAGCACACACACTCTAAAATCAGGGTACCTCAAATTTCACTCCAACCCCAATCAAACTCACCTACCTGTAATTTTCTAGTATCTGTGATGACTTGATTAGCTTGCTCAGGCATGTTTGATTAATATTAGTTGGTATTAAAATACTTGTGAGATTTGAGATTTCTTAAATATCATATTTCAGTGTATAACTTTCTTTACCATTACGTGAGGCAAAATAAGTTAGAATCAGTCTTAACTGGATTGACTTCATGGCGTTTCAACAACTTAAGCTCATTTGAATGTTGTTATTGGATCATTGAAGGTCTTTCATCATCTCGTGTTCCAGATTCACCTATGGGAAGGACATCTGTATTTGAACAAATTTAATTAGAGCAAGTCTGTATTGACAGACAGGAGCGTGTGTTCGAAGCTCAGCTAGAGCTACACTCCCTACCAGAGAGGTCCAAATCTATTATGCGGTATTGCAAGTGTTCAGGACATTCTTGCAGTGTCACGCACGTACTTACGCTCACTACCAAGTGGATTTTTGTCTTTGTGCCTAGCCTTCATCACCACCGCTTACAATCACCTGCATGAACGGTATGGCTCTGGAGTATGTCAAAAAATATAAATATCTAGGTATCTGGTTGGATTCATCCCTGTCATTCATTACACACATCAATAACCTTCAAACAAAAGTCAAAGCTAGACTAGCCTTTCTTTTCCGCAATGAAGCTTCCTTTACTCATGCTACCAAATGCACCCTCGTTAAGATGACAGTACTGCCAATTTTGGACTATGGCGATATTATCTACAGAATGGCACCAAACACAGCCCTAAAAAAACTTACACTCTATCATTCAGCCATCCGTTTTGCCACTAATGCACCCTTTCACACTCATCACTGTGACCTATATAAACTGGTGGGCTGGCCTTCCCTTCATACCCGGCGGCTCCATCATTGGTTTCTCTTCATATACAAGACAATCCTAAGCAAGACACCTCTCTATTTGTCATCTCTTCTTCATGCTGCTCATAACGCCTATCATACAAGATCAAGTAATTTGATTAAATTTAGTACCCCCCTACTTCTACTATCTTTGGACGTAATGCCTTCCGCTTTGCAGCAGTACGTGACTGGAACATACTACAAAATACCCTGAAACTTACATCTCTGATCCCAATCTCCACCTTTAAGCAAAACCTCCAAAATTACATAGTTGACTCTTGTTCCTGCTGACAATTATGAACCATATTTATACACACATATTTAAGCACTTTATTCTTTTTCTTTTTTCTTTGTTGTCTACCTTTTTTAACTCAATTGCTTGTTCTATGTGTGTCATGTGTTTGACTATGTACAGTTGTACAGTATGTCCCTATTTATTCCTATAGCCTCTTGGCCAGGTCATGTTTGTAAATGAGAAGTGGTTCTCAAACAGTTTACCTGGATAAATAAAGGTTAAATAAAAAAAAATAAACCACCATTTTGTGTATCTGTATTTTATGTTCATGTGGTATGCTCCGCCTCTTTGCCATGCATATAAATTATATAATTTTCACTACGAAATTCAGTCAATAAATGTGTTTTTGTGTCTCAGCTGAACCGATCATCTCTTCCTTTTTACTACTAGTTACAGCACCAAATAAACATGAATGAACACCAGAAAGAGTGTTGAAAGATACAGAACAACTAACTGAAATGAATCTTGTCACTGCCACTAAGTTTATAAAACAATAGTTTATGTTTACATGGTTATTTTGTTTTTAATCAAAAACAGTTGGAAAGTAAGAAAACGGCCACAATCAAGTTACGAATGGACATCTCTGACGACAGCAACATAGCCTCCCTGCTACAGGTATCACAGACAGCACTGGCTTCCCAAACATACGTCTGTGAGAGTGTATTTACATCGAGAAGCATGTGCAATGTGTGTTACCTTGTGTCATAGCTGGCTGTTCAAAGGTCTGCTGAGGCAGCGCCGGTGTCTCAAACTGGCTCATGTGTTCGGGTAGAGCGTGCTGCGCACTCACAAACGATTCTGTTGATAAATACATATTTTCATTGTTCATTTAATGCTGCTTTATATTAATCCCATTTTCCCATTTAAATTAAGTTATGAACTATGAACACAAACCAGTGGCACACTGCAGTGTTGTGAAATAAAGAGGCAACAACCTCAATGTTTTTTTTTAAATCCCGTATAAACTCATGTTCCATTTTCAATTAATATTGAAATTTCCATGTGAAACAAATAAATAAACCATCAGATAAATCAATATGCCTTACACAATCAAAAACAACCAAAACAACCGGGCCAGGCAGCTTTCTATGTGCGTGTGTCGTGTGTGAGCGTCTCTCAGACTGTATCGAACTCAATTCTCTTTCAAATCTAATCACGCTTCAGTGGATAAGTACACACAAAGTTATGTCAAAATGCCTGTCTTGGCAAATGTTACTGATACACAGTCTTAAGTGAACAAAAACAATTGGGAGAAAATTGTGTGTGTGTGTCAATACAGTATACTGGATCTGTGCATTCGGTCTTAAAGGGACAGCAGTCTAATAAACCTGCTGCTGTCTGTGTCATTAACGTTATCAAACAACAAAAGACAAATAAATCCCTCACTGCTCTTGAGCACAGGGTAGCAGATTGCTGGTTTATTTTTGTACTGTGGATCTATTTTTGTACCTGCTACTCAAACCATCAAACAGACAGTCTAATATGTCCTCTCAGTGTCAGGCTCCCAGTTCATGTTTGTTAATAACTAAAGTGCACATTTCAGTTGTTGTTGTTTTTTTCTAAGAAAAAAAACTATTATATTTGGGCTGCGTCCGAAATCACGTACTCTCTTGAAAATATTCTGAATAAGTGACAACTTCATAACCACTAAAAAAGTATATTCTATACAGTATGAATGTGTGTAGTATGATTATAATCTGGACGTACTACATTCGCCATGTTGTCATTATCATGTGACCTACCAGCGTCATTCACAAATCCTATCCTGTGGCCTCATGGGATAGTAAAGTGTCCATCGCATGCACACTTCTGAATCTCACCGGTAGTAGTAGGTCATCAGGAGACTTTCTGCCCACTCTTTTATGAGAACTGTGAATTCGGACATACTTCTCCTATACAGTAGGGGGGAATGTGATTAAAGAGCCCGTGTGCCCCTCACCTGACTCCTGCAGGGCGTCGTCCCCCAGTGCCGTGGGCAGCGCCCCCTGCTGGCCGTCTCCCACCGCCTCCAGCATGCTCTGGGTCCCAGTGTCCACTGCGGGCGGCTGCATGTCCTCTGAGCTCTGCTGGAGCTGCTGAGCCAGCTCATACCTGACAACATCACAACATGAGCCGAGCCAAAACAATACCAAAACTGTGTGCTAATGCCAGGAACATGGCAAGAGCAGAGGTTTATGTTCATATTCAGAATGACCAACAATACCATCCAATTAGAGTAGCTCTCCATGATGGACATGTTTCAGGTGTTTGCTTGTTCATTAAAGGGTTAATTCACCCAAGAATGAAAATTAGCCCATGATTTACTCACCCTCAAGACATCCTAGGTGTGTATGACATTCTTCTTACAGACGAATACAGTCAGAGTTATATTAAAAAAATATCATGGCTCTTCCAAGCTTTACAAGGGCAGTGCATGGCTGTATATTTGTTTAAGTCCATCAACGTGCATCTACAGTATACATGATAAAAGTCCATCTATCATCATAGTGCATCTGTCATCATAAAGTCCATCTATCATCATAGTGCATCTGTCATCATAAATGGATCATCATCATTTGTGTAAGTAAAATATCCATATTTAAAACTTTATCGACTAAAATAACAGGCTGACGGACGTCCGCATCGATTTACGGTGAAAGAGTAACACTTGAGCAGATTGCATTGGTCTGAAAGGAGAATGTCATATACAGCTAGGATGGCTTCAGGGAGAGTAAATCATGGGCTGATGTTCATTGTTGGGTGAACTAACCCTTTAATAGACATGAGGCGGCCGTGAAGCGTCACCTGTGTGTCTTCATGTGCTTCCTGCAGTTAGGGGAGGACTTGAAGGTTTTCTGGCAGTAGGGACACATGTAGGGGCGTATGTCGCTGTGTGTGGTCACGTGGCGGCGCAGGCTTCCGCTGGTGGTGAAGGTGGTGTCGCACAGCACGCACTTGAAGGCTTTGAGGCCCGAGTGTGTGCGGATGTGGGCTTTCAGCACGCCGGATGAAGCGAAGCCTTTACTGCACTGCAGGCACTTGTACGGGCGCTCACCTGTGTGTGACCTGCAAAACACACACACACACACACACACACACATCAGCCATCAGGACACTTCAGCTCACACACTCAATTTCATGTGTTTATTTTAAAGGTGAAGTATGTAGTTTCTGCGGCACTAGTGGCCCCTAGAGGAATTACAGAAATACAGCATATTTTGCAAACACCCCTTACTCTCCCAACTCAAACATCACACACCCAGCTCTGACGGGTGCTTGTGAAGGCATGTCTCAACAGGGTACAGTAGCCCACATTCAATAAAACCTCCAACATTATAGGAATACTTTTAGCTGGGTTGCAATGTGCCATGAGTAAGTAAGTAAGTAGCAAACACTGTCTAGAGTGATCATGAGCATCCAATGCGTCTGCACCGGGCACATTTATAGACGTGCCACAACTGTTGTAGCGTGTTAATCTTTCAAGGCCTAAATACAGAACATTTCAGCCTGTTACAGTAGCCACGCCCCTAACCCTCAGCCTGTTACAGTAGCCACGCCCCTAACCCTCAGCCTGTTACAGTAGCCACGCCCCTAACCTCAGCCTATTACAGTAGCCACGCCCCAACCCTCAGCCTATTACAGTAGCCACGCCCCAACCCTCAGCCTGTTACAGTAGCCACGCCCCTAACCCTCAGCCTGTTACAGTAGCCACGCCCCTAACCTCAGCCTATTACAGTAGCCACGCCCCTAACCTCAGCCTATTACAGTAGCCACGCCCCAACCCTCAGCCTGTTACAGTAGCCACACCCCTAAACCTCAGCATGTTACAGTAGCCACGCCCCTAACCCTCAGCATGTTACAGTAGCCACGCCCCTAACCCTCAGCATGTTACAGTAGCCACGCCCCTAACCCTCAGCATGTTACAGTAGCCACGCCCCTAACCCTCAGCATGTTACAGTAGCCACGCCCCTAACCCTCAGCATGTTACAGTACTCTACAGTACTACACGAACTCCCCTGTCATTACTGATAGACCAGCAGGCATGTGTGTAGCGGTGCGTGAGCTGGACCTGACGTGCTGCTTAAGGTGACTCGACTTCTTGTAGGCTTTGCTGCAGAATCCACACTTATACGGCCGCTCGTTCTCCACGATGTCCAGATACTGCTGCAGGGCGGCCCGAGAGCTCTGGTTCTGCACTAGTCCTGCGGGACACACAACACACACACCACACACACACACACACACACACACACACACACACACACACACACACACACACACACCACACACACACAAACACGACACACACACACACACACACACACACACACACACACACACACACACACACACACACACACACACACACACACACACAAACACACGGCATACAACACACACAAAACACACAAAACAACACACACAACACATTAGATCAGTAAGTCTTCAGGGCTGTCCAGAGTGATTTGTGTATTAAGCTGTCTCACATTACAACAATTACAACAATTACAGTGACATACAGGCAAACCAAACATTATTCAGACACCAGAGACCATTTCTGATATGTTTCATCTAATATTATCACATGGAATAGATGTTGATGCCGTTGAAATTCTGCAACAGAGCGATGACATCTCAGATCATTATCTAGTCTCGTGTAAACTTCATTTAGCCAAGGCTGCAAAGCCGACTCTGTGTTACAAATATGTGAGACCTATCACTTCTGCCACTAAAGATTGCTTTATTAATAATCTTCCTGATCAGTTTCATCATCTCAGCATCCCGGATAGCTTAGAAGAACTCGATATTGCGACAGAAACTTTTAACTCTTTCTTTTCCAGCACTTTAGACACAATTGCTCCGTTGCGCTTAAAGAAAATTAAAGAAAATAGTCCAACGCCGTGGTACAATGAGCACACTCGGGCCCTTAAGAGAGCAGCCAGAGAGGTGGAGCGCAACTGGAAGAAAACAAAACTAGAGGTATTTCGCATTTCATGGAGAGAGAGCTCGATTGCATATAGAGAGGCTTTAAAAGCTGCTAGATCTGCTTATTTTTCAAACCTATTAGAAGAAAATAAACAAAATCCTAGGTGTTTATTTGAAATAGTGGCTAAACTAACGAAAAATAAATCCTCAACCCCAGACGTTTCTAAACAACACAGCAGTAATGACTTTATGAACTCCTTTACTAACAAGATTGATAATATCAGGGACAAAATTATAACTATGCAACCGTCTACTACAGTATCGCATCAGGCAGTGCATTGTAGTCTCCCTGAGGAAAGATTTGATTCGTTCGTTGCTATAGGAGAGGAAGAATTTACTAAACTCGTTAAATCATCTAAATCTACAACATGTATGTTAGACCCTATACCGACTAAGCTACTGAAAGAGATGCTCCCAGAGGTTATAGATCCTCTTCTTAATATCATTAATTCGTCTTTGTCTCTAGGATACGTACTAAAAAACTTTAAGCTGGCTATGATTAAACCGCTTGTTAAAAAAACGCAACTTGATCCTACAGAATTAGTCAATTACAGGCCGATCTCGAATCTACCTTTTCTGTCAAAGATACTAGAAAAAGCAGTATCTTCACAACTATGTTCCTTTATTGAAAGAAATGATATCTGTAGGATTTCCAGTCAGGATTTAGACCGTACCATAGTACTGAGACTGCTCTCGTTAGAGTCACACATGATTTGCTCTTATCATCTGATCGTGGTTGTGTCTCTCTATTAGTGTTACTCGATCTTAGTGCTGCATTTGACACCATCGACCACAACATTCTTTTAAATAGACTAGAAAACTATGTTGGCATTAGTGGAATTGCACTAGCATGGTTTAAATCATACTTATCTGACCGTTATCAGTTTGTAGCAGTAAATGAAGAGATGTCTCATCGATCACAAGTTCAGTATGGCGTACCACAAGGCTCAGTACTAGGACCGCTGCTGTTCACTCTGTACATGCTACCCTCACACACACACACACACACACTAGTAATAACTAGTAATTTCCTACTTCTAAATTCTGAAAAGACAGAGTTTCTAATTATTGGACAAAAAACTTCCTCACGTAATAATCTAGAATACTGTCTAACACTTGATGGCTGCTCTGTCAAGTCTTCGTCGTCGGTCAGGAACCTGGGTGTGTGTGTGTGTGTGTGCTCTTTGATACCAATCTTTCATTTGAAAGTCACGTGTCTAGTATCTGTAAAACTGCATTTTTCCATCTTAAAAATATATCTAAATTACGCCATATGCTCTCATTGACAAATGCGGAACAGTTAGTTCATGCGTTCATGACCTCAAGGCTAGATTACTGTAATGCTCTACTGGGTGGTTGCCCTGCACGCTTAATAAACAAACTACAGCTGGTCCAAAACGCAGCAGCTCGAGTTCTTACTAGAACCAGGAAGTATGACCATATTAGCCCGGTTCTGTCAACACTGCACTGGCTCCCTATTAAACATCGCATCAATTTTTAAATATTGCTGATTACTTACAAAGCACTAAATGGTTTAGCTCCGCAGTGCTTGAGCGAGCTCTTAACGCATTATAGTCCTTCACGTCTATTGCGATCTCAAAACTCCGGCCAGTTGATAATACCTAGAATATCAAAATCGACTGCTGGCGGCAGATCCTTCTCCTATTTAGCACCAAAACTCTGGAACAGCCTTCCTACCATTGTCCGGGAAGCAGACACACTCTGTCAGTTCAAAGCTAGACTAAAGACACATCTCTTTGACCTAGCATACATATAATACATTATAGACTTCTATAATTCCATATTAGGCTGCATAGATTAGGTCAGCCGGAACCGGGAACACTTCCCATAAATCCTGATGTACTTGTTACATCATAAGAAGAATGGCGTCTACGCTAATATTCGTCTCTCTGTTTATACCGAGGTTTACCGCAGTCCGTCGGATCCAGGCCGTATCCAGATCTGAAGAAGGATCAGCACCTGGACGCGACAACAACGCAGTCCTGAAGTGTCAACAAGACTCTCTGTTTCCTGAAGTGAGGTGGACCTCGGCCGTATCCAGATCAGATGGTGGATCTGCACCTAGACCTAACCATGACGCATCCTGAAGCCCAGCCTCATCAGCCCTGTGAAGGCCTCATCGACACGACCAATCTGACCTCTGACCTGTAATGCTGCCTGGATCATAATCATACACTGTTCGCTCGTTGGCCAGAGGAGAACTGAGACTGATCCTGGGTTCTCCCAAGGTTTCTTTCTCCATTCTGTCCCTGATGGAGTTTTGGATCCTTGCCACTGTTGCCTTGGCTTTTGGCTTGCTTAGTTGGGGACATTTAATATTCAACAATATTATTGATCTGCCTTATTATGGGTGGATGATGATGCAATTTTCTTCTAGAAACAAACTTTGTTGTATTATTTACATGTTATCAATGTGAAGCTGCTTTGATACAATCTGTATTGTAAAAAGCGCTATATAAATAAAGGTGACTTGACTTGACCTGACTTTCACTAGTGTGTGCAGGACACTATAGTTCATTTCTGTAAGTGAGGAGAGCAAAATAAAGTAAACTGTGAGATATTATACCCAGAAATTCTTCATACAGCGACTACCAGTGACATAAACATATGGGGCCAGAAATGATTCGGACACTTTGAGCTGATCATGTTTTGCTGAAGTGTGTTGTCTTTAATTGCTAATGCTCTTTTTACACACAGACTGAACACAATGAAGCATTGCTTGGTGATTGGTTGAGCTAAACTGGTATTATCTAATTGTGTAGTTAAATTTAACAGCTGACAGATATTCAACATAATTCATGTGTGAGACAGTCTAACAGAAGGACGGACAAAACCAGTCAAATATCAACTGAGTTCTGCTCATATTTTACTACCATTCTCTAAACTATAGCTAATAAGCTGTGATAATGTGAGAAATGTTGAAGGTGTCTGAGTAAATGTTGGTTTGACTGTGTGTGTGTGTGTGTGTGTGTGTGTGTGTGTGTGTGTGTGTGTGTGTGTGTGTGTGTGTGTGTGTGTGTGTGTGCGAGCTCTTCTGCAGAGCGATGGTCTCGTACCCATGTCTGTGATGAGGATGGGCTCCTGCAGAGGGATGTCCGGCAAGGGCAGGTTGCTCCGGGACACTCGCGTCTTGTGGGGTTTTCGGGGGTACTTGTGTTTCTTGTGGTGGATGCTCTTGAAGTGAGAGGTGATGTGAGTCTTCCTGTGGCCTGATGTCCGGAAGAACTTCTCGCAGTGAGGACAGGGGAACGGCCGGACACCTGAGGAAGGCAGATACACATCACAAGACATTTATTCCCAAATAAAAGAATGTGCAGATTTACTCCTTCACCTGTTCTCATGTTCTGATCTGGCAGCGGTTGAAAAAAAAAAAGTAAGCTTTGGTTTGTTTGCTGTTTGTTAAGCCTTTAAAGAGGACCTATTCTGCCCTTTTCTTAAAGTCCTGTAGTTTTCAGGCTCTACTAGAACAGGTTTTCCTGCTTGAATGTTGATTATTCTCCTCATATTCTCCATTGTTGCAGCTCCTCTCTTCCCAGTCTGTCAGTAACTTTAGTTCTGTCTCTATGAAGCCCCTCCTTCTGAAAAGCACACTGTGCTCTGATTGGTCGGCTGGAGCAGTGTGTTGCGATTGGTCGAGCGCTTCGAGCGTGTTTGGGAAATGTCCCGCCCCTTACCATAACCGCCAGTTTCTACAATAGACTGTAATGAAATATGGGCATAGTGTGCGTGACGTCACCCGTAGCGTTTCTGAAGCCCAAAGTGGGCGGAGCCGGCCGTCGCCATCTTGGCAGCGTCACTCCCGGATAAACGAAAATGAGCAAAGAGCCGGATTATCTGAGGTGACGTGGAGCTAACGCTAGCAGACAAACGGCTAGTAGTGACATCAGTGGCAATCCAGCTGTCACTCAAGTGGCCACGCCCTTAATTATGCAGAACTTTAAGGCTTAATATAATTTAAACGGATGAGTTGTAAAATAAATAACCCGCCTCACAGTCGTCATGAAGGGCAAAATTAGCAATATAGACCAAAACCACTTTTAG
Source organism: Vimba vimba (assembly GCA_022828995.1). Classification (NCBI taxonomy): domain Eukaryota; kingdom Metazoa; phylum Chordata; class Actinopteri; order Cypriniformes; family Leuciscidae; genus Vimba; species Vimba vimba. The sequence continues at coordinate 782,774 of CM040830.1, read as the reverse complement.
TACCAGACTGTAAATGTGTTTATTTCTGCTGTAAAGTTTGGCATTTTAGCATGGAGGTCTATGGGACCGAGTCTCTTCTGCAGCCGGCCTCTAGTGGCCAGTGGATGAACTGCAGTTTAATCACTTCCATTATGGATTCAAGAGAGAACGCAAGGTTGCCGCTTGGATCACGCACATGATATCAGGAAGCAGCGCAATACACACATGATATCAGGAAGCAGCGTAATACACACATGATATCAGGAAGCAGCGTAATACACACATGATATCAGGAAGCAGCGTAATACACACATGATGTAAATCGAGTTTCTCTCCCACTTCTGCTAGTTTACTGACATCTCTTATCCTGTGCGAACTGGCCATTAACATTACAGACGTCCTGTGGTAAAATTACCATTGTGAAGCTAATCCCGTCCGAATAGTGTGTGTCAGTCAGAGTGTGTGTTCTCACCGGTGTGCAGACGCTGATGGACCTTCATGTGTGTGTCAGTAAGAGTGTGTGTGGACCTTCATGTGTGTGTCAGCCAGTGTGTGTGTCAGTCAGAGTGTGTGTTCTCACCGGTGTGCAGGCGCTGATGGACCTTCATGCTCCCCGACGTGGAGAAGCACTTCATGCAGTACGGGCACTCGAAGGCCTTGACCCCGCTGTGGATCTTCATGTGAGCGGTCAGCGTGCTCTTGACGGCGAAGGCCCGGAAGCACTGCTTGCACTTGTAGGGCTTCTCGTGTGTGTGGATGCGGATGTGGCGCACCAGATCGCTGGGCTTCTTGAACTCTTTAGAGCAGTACGGACATCCGTGCCACCGAACCCCGTTCTCCTGCCGGATGGTGCCTGAGAACAAGACCACGCTTACTGATCATCACATGACTCCAGGAACTGATCATCACATGACTTCATCACATGACAAGCATACCGAGCATCTGCGGAGGCTTTTTGATGATGCTTCTCTTCTCCTTCTTGAGGACGGTGTCAGTCATGAGTATTCTGGAGGGCGCGGGTCCATCTCCAGCTGAGGTCGGGACGAGCGTGTCCATCTGGAGCTTCTCTGATCCGCCGGGAGCGTCCGGATGAACTGGGATCTCAGTCAGTCCACTGTTCTCCAGAGCTTGCTGGGAAAACACCACAAAGCCTCATGAACTGCATTTCTAAATCACTTTAGAATATTTCCTGAGGAACTTTTCTGCCCAAGTTTAGCCCTCGTTTAAGACATTCTTCTTTCAGACGAATACAATCAGAGTTATATTAAAAATGTCCTGGCTCTTCCAAGCTTTATAATGGCATTCAATGGCTGTTTCTGTTTTGAAGTCCATAAAAGTGCATCTATTCATCATAAAAGTGATTATCATGGAGAGATGCACTTTTATGATGGACAGATGCACTTTTAAGATGGACAGATGCACTTTTATGATGGACAGATGCACTTTTATCATGGATAGATGCACTTTTATGATGGATAGATGCACTTTTATGATGGACAGATGCACTTTTATGATGGATAGATGCACTTTTATGATGGATAGATGCACTTTTATGATGGATAGATGCACTTTTATGATGGATAGATGCACTTTTATGATGGACAGATGCACTTTTATGATGGACAGATGCACTTTTATGATGGACAGATGCACTTTTATGATGGATAGATGCACTTTTATGATGGACAGATGCACTTTTATGATGGACAGATGCACTTTTATGATGGACAGATGCACTTTTATGATGGATAGATGCACTTTTATGATGGACAGATGCACTTTTATGATGGATAGATGCACTTTTATCATGGATAGATGCACTTTTATGACGGACAGATGCACTTTTATGACGGACAGATGCACTTTTATCATGGATAGATGCACTTTTATGATGAACAGATGCACTTTTATGATGGATAGATGCACTTTTATGATGGATAGATGCACTTTTATGATGGATAGATGCACTTTTATGATGGACAGATGCACTTATGATGGATAGATGCACTTTTATGATGGACAGATGCACTTTTATGATGGACAGATGCACTTTTATGATGGATAGATGCACTTTTATGATGGACAGATGCACTTATGATGGATAGATGCACTTTTATGATGGACAGATGCACTTTTATGATGGACAGATGCACTTTTATGATGGATAGATGCACTTTTATGATGGATAGATGCACTTTTATGATGGAGAGATGCACTTTTATGATGGACAGATGCACTTTTATGATGGACAGATGCACTTTTATCATGGACAGATGCACTTTTATGATGGACAGATGCACTTATGATGGATAGATGCACTTTTATGATGGACAGATGCACTTTTATGATGGATAGATGCACTTTTATGATGGACAGATGCACTTTTATGATGGATAGATGCACTTTTATGATGGATAGATGCACTTTTATGATGGACAGATGCACTTTTATGATGGACAGATGCACTTTTATGATGATAGATGCACTTTTATGATGGATAGATGCACTTTTATGATGGACAGATGCACTTTTATGATGGATAGATGCACTTTTATGATGGACAGATGCACTTTTATGATGGATAGATGCACTTTTATGATGGATAGATGCACTTTTATGATGGACAGATGCACTTTTATGATGGATAGATGCACTTTTATCATGGATAGATGCACTTTTATGACGGACAGATGCACTTTTATGATGGACAGATGCACTTTTATGATGGATAGATGCACTTTTATGATGGACAGATGCACTTTTATGATGGATAGATGCACTTTTATGATGGATAGATGCACTTTTATGATGGACAGATGCACTTTTATGATGGATAGATGCACTTTTATGACAGACAGATGCACTTTTATCATGGATAGATGCACTTTTATGATGGACAGATGCACTTTTATCATGGATAGATGCACTTTTATGATGGACAGATGCACTTTTATGATGGATAGATGCACTTTTATGATGGATAGATGCACTTTTATGACGGACAGATGCACTTTTATCATGGATAGATGCACTTTTATGATGGACAGATGCACTTTTATCATGGATAGATGCACTTTTATGATGGACAGATGCACTTTTATGATGGATAGATGCACTTTTATGATGGACAGATGCACTTTTATGATGGATAGATGCACTTTTATGATGGACAGATGCACTTTTATGATGGATAGATGCACTTTTATGATGGATAGATGCACTTTTATGATGGACAGATGCACTTTTATGATGGACAGATGCACTTTTATGATGGATAGATGCACTTTTATGATGGACAGATGCACTTTTATGATGGATAGATGCACTTTTATGATGGACAGATGCACTTTTATGATGGATAGATGCACTTTTATCATGGATAGATGCACTTTTATGACGGACAGATGCACTTTTATGACGGACAGATGCACTTTTATCATGGATAGATGCACTTTTATGATGGACAGATGCACTTTTATGATGGATAGATGCACTTTTATGATGGATAGATGCACTTTTATGATGGATAGATGCACTTTTATGATGGATAGATGCACTTTTATGATGGATAGATGCACTTTTATGATGGATAGATGAACTTTTATCATGGATAGATGCACTTTTATGATGGACAGATGCACTTTTATGATGGACAGATGAACTTTTATGATGGATAGATGCACTTTTATGATGGATAGATGCACTTTTATGATGGATAGATGCACTTTTATGATGGACAGATGCACTTTTATGATGGACAGATGCACTTTTATGATGGACAGATGAACTTTTATCATGGATAGATGCACTTTTATCATGGACAGATGCACTTTTATGGACTTCAAAACAGAAATGGCCATTTACTGCCATTATAAAGCTTGGAAGAGCCAGGACATTTTTAATATAACTCTGATTGTGTTCGTCTGAAAGAAGAATGTCATATACACCTAGGATGGCTGGAGGGAGAGTAAATCATGGGCTATTTTTCATTTTTGGGTGAACTATCCCTTTAAGTGGGCGTGTCTCCTTTAAGACTTTGATGTAAACGCCCACTGTTATGATTGGGTGCCATCTCTCTCTCTCACTGGGACAGGTGTTGTACCTGTAGGATGTCCTGGTTGATGGGCGTGCCGATGGCCTGTCCAGGGGGAGGAGCCTGAGCGCTGTCTGAAGTCACATGGTCCGAGAGCTCCAGCAGCTGCTGGATGACATCAGTCACGCCCTCTGACCCCTCGGGACCCTCGGGCCCCTGATCAACCCTGGCATTCCCCTTCTGAACAACACAGGAACACAGAGGCAGACTTCAGGTGAGCTGCTGGTGTACATGAGATCAACACGCTTTTCACACTACAGTTAAACCTGGGTTAGGAAGGGATATAATACAATTTCAAGTAAGGTGAGAAGGAATATAATGGAAAATATTCCATTAAAGAGGATCTATTATGCCTTGATGATGTGTTTGGTCTCTACTAGAACAGGTTTTCCTGCTTGAATGTTGATTATTCTCCTCATATTCTCCATTGTTGCGGCTCCTCTCTTCCCAGTCTGTCAGTAACGCTCTGTTTACTTCCTGTCTCTGTGAAGCCCCTCCTTCTGAAAAGCACACTGTGCTCTGATTGGTCAGCTGGAGCAGTGTGTTGTGATTGGTCGAGTACTTTAAGTGTGTTTGGGAAATGTCCCGCCCCTTACCATAACCGCCAGTTTAACACACTACTAACTAACTTAACCAGGCCCCGCCCCTTTATTCTGCGCATGAATTATTATAATGAGGAATATTGTGACGTGTTCGTTCCCGGAAAAAAACTCAAGACTACAATGGAGGCGTTTCAGGAGTTCATAAACACTGACTCTGATATAGAGAAGAGCTGGAGCTTCTTCATGATCACACAGCAACATTACACACTAAACACAGATGCTGTATTCAGTGAATCCTCTTTAGGGAGGAGATGATCTCAGATTGATCTCACCTGTGCTGCTGGCTCCTCCACCTCCATCACTGAGATGTGCATTTTGCTGATGTGAGCGTTGAGGCTGCCAAGCTTCTTATAGACGCAGCTACAGTCCAAGCAGCGGAAGAGTTGAGCACCGGACGTCTGAAACACAGATCTCGTCAGCAAGAGTCCCACTCCAGCGAAGTGTAAACCAGTTAGTATTATGATGTTGGCAAATATAAAACAAACCAACATTGTGATTATTGCAGTGATTTTATTTGGCCATTAACTTTCCTAAAAACATTGCCAGCAGACTCTTTTCACATCGAACGAGAAGTATAAGTGTCAGACGATATATGATAGAGATGATATAAATAGGTAAATGTAAATCATTTTGACCCGGGGGGAAAATGTAAATTAAAAAATAAAAATAAAAATTGAGTGTTCATCAAAGGGGTCCAAGACCACAGGACTTTTGTCACACTTGAATCACGAATACACAAACTTTTTTTTTTTTTTTTTATGGATTCGAGGAGTTTTGTGGTTGAAACTTAGTAACAAATCCTTCCATCACGGGTCAATCTGACCCCCTTGGGAATGAATGGACTGCGAGAAATAGTACACATAGAACAATAGAACACTTCAGTACACATAGAAAAACCTAAAAATGCTCAGAATTCAAACTAAAAATGCCAAAACTTTACCAAAAAATGATTGTATAATGTCTACATGTGTATCTGAATGCATATTGAAGAGAAATGACTTTATAACCCAGAGGACCAGCTCATTTGCTCCATATAGAGATATAAGGCCATCTAGAGTCATGAAATATCATCTTATATTATTATATTTCCACTAGAGGTCAACAAAGACACCCGATGTAAGATATTTAGAGCTGCATTAAAAGGGTTATGCATGAAATTGTGAGGTTGAAAGAATGCGAGGAATGTGCTTAAATTATTATCTTTTTATTATTATTTATCGATCAAATCTACTAATTTAAAGGTAAATAAAATAATAAAAATAATAAAAACTTGCATAGAAAAAATATTATCAAAATGAAATGAAATATAATGACAAAAAAAAAACGTAAGCATAATTTTAGGGCCACACACACATGCTGATGGGCAGCAGGAATGCTGGGTAATGCAGAAGTGTTACCTGAGAGTGGACTCTCTGCACGTGTGAGTGCAGGTTCCCCTTCTGGGAGAAGGACGCGGGACACAGCACACACAGGTGAGGCTTCTCTCCGGTGTGCCGACCCATGTGTGTCTGCAGCACCACCTTCTGGTTAAACGCCTTCCCACAGTGAGAACACTTATACGGCCTCTCACCTGCAGCACAGGAACACACACACAGGCTCAGACACACACACACACACACACACACACAGCAGAATACACACACACACACACACAGCAGAATACACACACACACACACACAGCAGAATACACACACACACAGACAGCAGAATACACACAGGCTCAGACACACACACACACACACACACACACACACACCTGTGTGGATGCGTATGTGCCGCACGAGCTGGCTGGGCTTCTCACACACACACACACACACACACACACACACACACACCTGTGTGGATGCGTATGTGCCGCACGAGCTGGCTGGGCTTCACACACACACACACACACACACACACAGACACACACACACAGACACACACACACACACACACCTGTGTGGATGCGTATGTGCCGCACGAGCTGGCTGGGCTTCTCACACACACACACACACACACACACACACACACACACACACACACACACACACCTGTGTGGATGCGTATGTGCCGCACGAGCTGGCTGGGCTTCACACACACACACACACACACACACACACACACCTGTGTGGATGCGTATGTGCCGCACGAGCTGGCTGGGCTTCTCACACACACACACACACACACACACACACACACACACACACACACCTGTGTGGATGCGTATGTGCCGCACGAGCTGGCTGGGCTTCACACACACACAGACACAGACACACACACACAGACACACACACACACACACACACACACACACACCTGTGTGGATGCGTATGTGCCGCACGAGCTGGCTGGGCTTCACACACACACAGACACAGACACACACACACAGACACACACACACACACACACACACACACACACACACACACACACACACACACACACACACACACCTGTGTGGATGCGTATGTGCCGCACGAGCTGGCTGGGCTTCACACACACACACACACACACACACACACACACACACACACACACACACACACACACACACCTGTGTGGATGCGTATGTGCCGCACGAGCTGGCTGGGCTTCACACACACACAGACACAGACACACACACACAGACACACACACACACACACACACACACACACACACACACACACACACACACACACACACCTGTGTGGATGCGTATGTGCCGCACGAGCTGGCTGGGCTTCACACACACACACACACACACACACACACACACACACCTGTGTGGATGCGTATGTGCCGCACGAGCTGGCTGGGCTTCACACACACACAGACACAGACACACACACACAGACACACACACACACACACACACACACACACACACACACACACACACACACACACACACACACACACACACACACACACACACACACCTGTGTGGATGCGTATGTGCCGCACGAGCTGGCTGGGCTTCTTGAAGGTCTTCCCGCAGTGGTGGCAGATGTTCTTGAATCCTCTGCGGTCGATGTTCTTGTAGTTCCTGGAGCTCGTGAGGATCGGCCTGCAGATAATGGAGGATCAGAGAGTGAGCAGCAGCGGCGGCACACGCAGGACATCAGCAGTGATGTGGACATGACCTGAGCTGAGCTGAGTTTAGGGCACATGCTGTTCTCTTCCTGGCAGATGTTGAGATCGGTGTCTGTGATTCTCAGTTGTTTCGGATATGATGCACAGATTTTACGTGTAACCATTTATAAAGTCGGCCAGTGTGTGATGTCGAGTGTTTTCAAATTTGCTCAGATTTTTACAGTCGTGTCGTGTGTCCCTGCCTTCTTTTAAAAGAAGCATTCAGAACACAAGTTTTACAATTACTATTTACACAAAGGACTCGCTCATCCCTAAAAGTTTAGTTCGTGCAAAAATGAAAACGAAACGATAACTTCCCATCTTCCCAATGTTCACCAGACTCATCTGAACCAATCTTTTACACTACATGAACTGTGTCTGCATGCAGAAGTGCTGCGGGAACCTTTGTCTTTTGCACACACCTGGTCTTGGCGTGGCTCCTCAGGTGCTCGCGGAGCTGGCTGTGCGTGGGGAACTCTCGGCCGCAGGTCCGGCAGGAGTGTGTGCTGCTCCCGCTCAGCTCCTGCCGGTGCTCCTCCAGATGCACAGAGAGCTGACTCTGCAGGATGAACTCGTCTCCACACTCCGAGCACAGGAAGTTCTGGCGACACAGAGCACACGCCACTCATGATGAAGAAGAGATCAGGTAACCAAAGGTTCAGGTCCTCAAGAAGCTTCCAGTGGAATTAATTAACCCTCATCCTTTTTTGTGTTAAATTGAGTGTTGATCGGAGGGGTCCAAGACCCCAGGACTTTTGTCGCACTTGAGCCACGAATACACTTTTTTTATGGATTCGAGGAGTTTTGTGGTTGAAATTTAGTAACAAATCCTTCCATCTCGGGTCAATCTGACCCCCTTAGGAATGAATGGACTGCGAGAAATGCTTCAGTACACATAGAAAAACCTAAAAATGCTCAAAGTTCAAATTAAAAATATATTTTATATTATTTATTTTATTATAATGTAAAAGTTATTTTATAATGTCTACCTGATGCACACTGAAGGAAAACTGACTTTATGACCCAGAGGAACAGCTCGTTTGCTCCACATAGAGATATAAGGCCATCTAGAGTCACGAAATATCATGATGTATTATTTTATTTCCACACGAGGTCGGCAAAGACACCCGATGTAAGATATTTAGAGCTGCATTAAAAGGGTTATGCATGAAATTGTGAGCTATTTTGAATTTAAGTTGAAAGAATGTGAGGAATGTGCTTAATTTACTAACTTACAATTTATTTATTATTTATTGATCAAATCTAGAAATTTAAAGGTAAATTGCATTAAAAAATATAAAAAATGAAAAAATGAAAAAAAATTATAATAATAATTATGGATCATTTTATGGCTTTGGGTCATTTTGACCCGCGAGGGAAGGATTTGCTACAGAACAGGAGGAAGATGAAGCTACCGACCTCTTCTTTCTCGTGGACCATGACATGAGCCTTCAGACTGGCCACTCTGGAGAACTTCTTGTGGCACACGGGGCATTTGGCCTCGCTGGTGGCGTGAGTGGATTTGTGAAGGTTGAGATTGTACTCCACATTAAAGGACACCGGACACTGGTCACACCGATACGGCTGCGTGCAGGAGGAGTGAGGAACAGCACGTTATCAGCATGACAAACACATTCATTACACTCTTAAAAATAAAGTAGAAGAACCATTTCTGCTCCCCAAAGAACCTTCCAGTGATCAGTTCTTAAAAGAACCATTTTTTTCTTTGTGTTTAATAATCTAAAGAACCTTTTTACACTATATAGAACATTTTGTGGAATGGAAAGATTCCATGGATGTTAAAGGTTCAAAAAGGTGTTTACGCTCGCATGAGGGGGTTATTCAGGCAATTTCGAAAAATAAATATTTATTTTTCTATTGAGCAAATCTGTAATGGAAACGTGACTAATAAACTCTACTTTTAGTTGTTTGTTACAATGCGCTGAGAATATTAGACAGGTTTACATACACAAGCATTCTGAAACTTCATATTTGCATTACAGCTTTTTTCCTTGTGGAGAATGAAGAGAAACTGGTGTATCAGAAGTGAGTCTCCGTGGCTAATGTGAGCGTGTGAATCAGTGTTGGAGAGGATCAAAAGCTTTAAAACGAGCTCTAACAGCTTCACCATGTCCACTGGCGTGTTTATTATTTGTTCCCACAAGAACCGCACTCTCTATTTAAGGGCACAGGTACATGAGGGCATTTTAAAAGAGTGATTTATAGACCTAAAAGTCACTTTTCATAGTGAATTGAAATTTTTTCTAGTTATTATGTTGAGCTCTAAAATATTCATCAGGTAGAAATTGCTATTTGCGAATACAAACATTTTTTAAAACCCTGTTATCAATGACTATAAAAGTAATGTAAATCCATTGCTATTAAAGTCTAAACCCAGAAGAACATTTGATTAACATTTGACATTTGATTGAACCATCTACTGATCTTTCACACCATTATTAGACAGCTTGGCTTTATGAGCCTGTTCAATAAACATGTGTTGAATGATATGGCCCTGTCTCAGATCTGGTGTGAGATGATGATGATGATGGTGATGAAGTGCGGTCTCTTGCCTTGTCGTTGACCTCATGCTCTCGCAGGTGTCTCTGAAGTTGACTCTCACTGGGATAATTCTGGGAGCAAATATTACATTTGTTCTCGGCCTGCTTCTGGCTCTCTGAGCCGGCTCCCGGACCTCCGTCTGAAGAAGACAGAAGACAGCCAATGAGGACAGAGGACAGAAGACAGCCAATTACAGGACAGAGGACAGAAGACAGCCAATGAGGACAGAGGACAGAAGACAGCCAATTACAGGACAGAGGACAGAAGACAGCCAATGAGGACAGAGGACAGAAGACAGCCAATGAGGACAGAGGACAGAAGACAGCCAATGAGGACAGAGGACAGAAGACAGCCAATGAGGACAGAAGACAGAAGACAGCCAATGAGGACAGAGGACAGAAGACAGCCAATGAGGACAGAGGACAGAAGACAGCCAATTACAGGACAGAGGACAGAAGACAGCCAATGAGGACAGAGGACAGAAGACAGCCAATGAGGACAGAGGACAGAAGACAGCCAATGAGGACAGAGGACAGAAGACAGCCAATGAGGACAGAGGACAGAAGACAGCCAATGAGGACAGAGGACAGAAGACAGCCAATGAGGACAGAGGACAGAAGACAGCCAATGAGGACAGAGGACAGAAGACAGCCAATGAGGACAGAGGACAGAAATGGCCAATTCTAAGCAAGTTATAAATCTGAGTTAAGATCAAATAGTTCAGACACTTTAAATCAGATATAGTGGATCCAGCGGGAGTAAAGCATGATCTGGAAAACACTTTAAACAACTTAGTGCTGCTTAATATCAGTAGTGAATGATGTTATTCCGGTAATATAGTTTCTGTTTAGTGTCGATACAACCTGGACTCAAATCTCAACAGTACAGTGATCCTCAGTTTACAAACACCTTGCAGAATCTGATAAATGTTCATAAAAATGTTAATAATTCATAACAAAATAAAAGGCATCATGAAATTAGTTTGCTGTTTTTCATTGAATAAGCTCTGAATAAGGTCTTTCACATGTTTACATACAGTCCACAACACAAAATACTCACTAAACTTATAAAATTGACCCTATTCAAAAGTGTACGTACTCGACCCTAATGATGGTTAGCCTGGTAATACCAAACTTCGCTTTGCTTCGTAGACAGAGTCTGGCATGGCATAATTGAAAAGCGTTTTCTTTCTCGCAGGGGGGGGGGGGGGGGGGCGCTTGTCTGAAGTTTAAAATCATTGGTTACCCGTAAGCCAATCACATAACGTTTGGTTATGGCGTATGTTAGATGCTCAGCCGCATCCAACTTCCACTGTAAACACATGTATGATGTGAAAACAAAACCATCGAGCGAAATACCGGAGTGAACATGGCTGTGAACGACTTTTGCAGATTATGTGAAGTAAATCTACGCATTCACGGTACAATCAGCGTCTACGTCACGGCTCTCAGCCCGCCCTCTGTTCGTTGATTGGCCGGCTGTTTTCAGGCCAGAGGAAAACAGAAAGCTATTACGCTGTCTCAGACTGAGTACAGAAGCGAAATGAAATACGAAGCGTAAGTACGAAGTCTGACGTAGTCAGGCTAAATGATGGTGACTACAAAAATATTTTATTTTACTAATTTGGGCGGGAGCTTGATTTCTGATTGGTTTCGGCGGCATTTTGGGCGGGAGCTTGAGGTCTGATTGGTTACTGCAGTATTTTGGGCGGGAGCTTGAGTTCTGATTGGTTTCGGCGGCATTTTGGGCGGGAGCTTGAGTTCTGATTGGTTACTGCAGTATTTTGGGCGGGAGCTTGAGTTCTGATTGGTTTTGACGGCATTTTGGGCGGGAGCTTGAGGTCTGATTGGTTACTGCAGTATTTTGGGCGGGAGCTTGAGTTCTGATTGGTTTCGGCGGCATTTTGGGCGGGAGCTTGAGGTCTGATTGGTTACTGCAGTATTTTGGGCGGGAGCTTGAGTTCTGATTGGTTTCGGCGGCATTTTGGGCGGGAGCTTGAGTTCTGATTGGTTACTGCAGTATTTTGGGCGGGAGCTTGAGTTCTGATTGGTTTTGACAGCATTTTGGGCGGGAGCTTGAGGTCTGATTGGTTACTGCAGTATTTTGGGCGGGAGCTTGAGTTCTGATTGGTTTTGACAGCATTTTGGGCGGGAGCTTGAGGTCTGATTGGTTACTGCAGTATTTTGGGCGGGAGCTTGAGTTCTGATTGGTTTCGGCGGCATTTTGGGCGGGAGCTTGAGGTCTGATTGGTTACTGCAGTATTTTGGGCGGGAGCTTGAGTTCTGATTGGTTTCGGCGGCATTTTGGGCGGGAGCTTGAGGTCTGATTGGTTACTGCAGTATTTTGGGCGGGAGCTTGAGTTCTGATTGGTTTCGGCGGCATTTTGGGCGGGAGCTTGAGGTCTGATTGGTTACTGCAGTATTTTGGGCGGGAGCTTGAGTTCTGATTGGTTTCGGCGGCATTTTGGGCGGGAGCTTCAGGTCTGATTGGTTACTGCAGTATTTTGGGTGGGAGCTTGAGTTCTGATTGGTTTCGACAGCATTTTGGGCGGGAGCTTGAGGTCTGATTGGTTACTGCAGTATTTTGGGCGGGAGCTTGAGTTCTGATTGGTTTCGGCGGCATTTTGGGCGGGAGCTTGAGGTCTGATTGGTTACTGCAGTATTTTGGGCGGGAGCTTGAGTTCTGATTGGTTTCGGCGGCATTTTGGGCGGGAGCTTGAGGTCTGATTGGTTACTGCAGTATTTTGGGCGGGAGCTTGAGTTCTGATTGGTTTCGGCGGCATTTTGGGCGGGAGCTTGAGGTCTGATTGGTTACTGCAGTATTTTGGGCGGGAGCTTGAGTTCTGATTGGTTTTGACGGCATTTTGGGCGGGAGCTTGAGTTCTGATTGGTTTCGGCGGCATTTTGGGCGGGAGCTTGAGTTCTGATTGGTTACTGCAGTATTTTGGGCGGGAGCTTAAGTTCTGATTGGTTTTGACAGCATTTTGGGCAGGAGATTGAGTTCTGATTGGTTTCGGCGGCATTTTGGGCGGGAACTTGAGTTCTGATTGGTTACAGCAGCATTTTGGGCGGGAGCTTGAGTTCTGATTGGTTACTGCAGCATTTTGAGCAGGAGCTTGAGTTCTGATTGATAACTGCAGTATTTTGGGCGGGAGCTTGAGTTCTGATTGGTTTCGATGGCATTTTGGGCGGGAGCTTGAGTTCTGATTGGTTACTGCAGCATTTTGGGCAAGAGCTTGAGGTCTGATTGGTTACTGCAGCATTTTGGGCGGGAGCATGAGGTCTGATTGGTTTCGACAGCATTTTGGGCGGGAGCTTGAGTTCTGATTGGTTTCGACGGCATTTTGGGCGGGAGCTTGAGGTCTGATTGGTTACTGCAGCATTTTGGGCGGGAGCATGAGGTCTGATTGGTTTCGACAGCATTTTGGGCGGGAGCTTGAGTTCTGATTGGTTTCGACGGCATTTTGGGCGGGAGCTTGAGGTCTGATTGGTTACTGCAGCATTTTGGGCGGGAGCTTGAGTTATGATTGGTTTCGACAGCATTTTGGGCGGGAGCTTGAGTTCTGATTGGTTACTGCAGCATTTTGGGCGGGAGCTTGAGGTCTGATTGGTTACTGCAGTATTTTGGGCGGGAGCTTGAGTTATGATTGGTTACTGCAGCATTTTGGGCGGGAGCTTGAGGTCTGATTGGTTACTGCAGTATTTTGGGCGGGAGCTTGAGGTCTGATTGGTTACTGCAGTATTTTGGGCGGGAGCTTGAGTTCTGATTGGTTTCGACAACATTTTGGGCGGGAGCTTGAGTTCTGATTGGTTACTGCAGCATTTCAGGCGGGAGCTTGAGGTCTGATTGGTTACTGCAGTATTTTGAGCGGGAGCTTGAGTTCTGATTGGTTACTGCAGCATTTCAGGCGGGAGCTTGAGGTCTGATTGGTTACTGCAGTATTTTGAGCGGGAGCTTGAGTTATGATTGGTTTCGACAGCATTTTGGGCGGGAGCTTGAGGTCTGATTGGTTACAACATTATTTTGGGCGGGAGCTTGAGGTCTGATTGGTTACTGCAGCATTTTGGGCGGGGCCTTGAGGTCTGATTGGTTATGACAGTATTTTGGGGGGGGACCTTGAGGTCTTATTGGTTACTGCAGTATTTTGGGCGGGAGCTTGAGTTCTGATTGGTTACTGCAGCATTTTGGGCGGGAGCTTGAGGTCTGATTGGTTACTGCAGTATTTTGGGTGGGAGCTTGAGTTCTGATTGGTTTCAACAGCATTTTGGGCGGGAGAGTGAGTTCTGATTGGTTTCGACGGCATTTTGGGCGGGAGCTTGAGTTCTGATTGGTTACTGCAGCATTTTGGGCGGGACCCTGAGGTCTGATTGGTTATGACAGTATTTTGGGGCGGGACCTTGAGGTCTTATTGGTTACTGCAGTATTTTGGGCGGGAGCTTGAGTTCTGATTGGTTAGAGTTAGGAAAGTATGGCATTCAGACTCCAGGGTAGGGTTGCACCAGCCGTTCGTAAGTTCTTTCTTAAGCTGGAACGTAAAGTCCACACTAGAGGCTTAGTAACTGCTAGCTAGTTTGTAACTAACTCTGTACTATGTTCCGTTACACCATTTGTTCGTAAGGCAGAACGTTGTTAGCAGGTCGTAAGCTCTCCGTAATGCATAGTCACATAAGATGACGTTTAGCCTTGATGATCCAATAGCAGCCTTCAAAGACGTGAGCAGAAGTTGTGTTGAAATGCCGTGAATTTCAGTTCATCCTTCATTCTAACTTCTTTTGCCTCATGTTACTACGGTAAAAGTAAGTTTCCATTAAATACGATAGCCTACTTGATCATGAATAACATAAGTGTTTTTATATGTAAATAACATTCAGAAACTGTATTTGAAATGAAATTAATAAGGATCAATAAATATTGATACAAAAAACATAAGAAATTACGTTTATTGATTATGACTGATATTTGACGTGCACAACATGGACCGATGCACACAGCGGCGCGCTGTTTAGGACGGGTTCGTGTTCAAGAGCCGCTAACAAATAAATCTCTTCACATAATGTTCTCTCTCTTAAAATGTAAGCGAGTGTAAATGTAATGTCAGCATTATATGATGGTGAATTGCCCTAATGTGGGACACCTAAGGTCTAGTGTTTGTAGGTCCCCCATACATGAATGACAGTGAAACTATGGGTTAGACAAAGCTGTGGTGTCATGTGATCAAAATGTCCAATCATATTTGAGGGTGGAGCAATCATCAAACAGGAGGCACCTTGTGTGAAGACCATCCGAAGGCCAGTGGCATAGAGTTTTAACAAATTTGATATTAAGGAGTTAAATACATTTTAAACAAAGCAATCCTGCTACTTTTTAGCCTAATATGCTTATGAAATGTTTGTCCATCAAAAAATAGTGTAACTTTGTGTGTATAAACTATATATTTTATATTTTTTATCAAATTTCCTAGTGTCCCACATTAGGAAATGTGGTTTCCAAATCCGGGACAGCATGATCAGCCTAATGTGGGACAGCACTTCAATGAGTCAAACATGTGTGGTGGGGCATGGCTTGTGGGACAAACATGGTTATTTACATGGTTTTAGTCTTGTAATGCAATATTACAATACTGTTGCAGATTTTTACAGTCATGTGAATTTTTTTATTCTTGGAGGGCGGTTTGAAGGCTCTTTTTTTGTGTGTATGTGTGCGTGCGCATGCGTACGTGTGTGTGTGTGTGTGTGTGTGTGTGTGTGTGTGTGTGTGTGTGTGTAAAAGGTAGGTAGTTGACTTAAAATGAAAAATAGCTCTGAATTTAAAGTAGAAAACCAATAAAGCCATTCCTCTTAATTGTATGAATCTGATTAATTCAATGAAATGTATTTCAGATCACAATGGCAAAGGTGAGTAAGACAGGGACAACTGGAAACGTTTTCAACTGGAGTTAACAGCACGTTTATGAATTAAAGTTTGTTCAGGCTGTGTTTGTTGTTAAGTAAACTGAACTAGATAATATTGTCGGTGTGATGATGTTCAGTTATCCATGTTTCATCCATCCATAACCAAGAGAATTACTAACAAAGATTTAAGAGAGAATCTAAAATAAAATAAGATTTTACTATTCTACATGTATCAATGTGATTTTTGGTCTTTTATCATAGATTTTTCACTGTCCCCCATTAGGAAGCTGCAGACTGTCTCAGACAACTTGCATTAAGAGCATTAAGACTCCGTTGGAAAGGGGTTCTCTGTGCAGACAGTGATGTGTGTGTACTCCAGCATTGCTTATTCCTCCAGCCACACTGAAGACAACAGAGCAGTTTACTCCAATCAGCCTGTTCAAAAAACTCTTCTCAAGCATCAGCGAATGTTTGCGGTGAATCGGAGTTTATCAAATAGATCATCTAAGCCTCATCAGGCTTTTTTAACACATGAATGAAAACTACAAGTTTACAATGTTAATAAATCACCTGCAGCTTTAATAGATATATTTGTGACTTTCCATCAATGTAATTAAACGTTGGGCAAAGTTACTTCAGCAGTGACCAGTTGCATAAACTGTTGTTCAGACTAGTCTTAAATGCATTTTATTTCTTTAAGATCAGTCATAACTTTATAACATTAGTAACATAAAAAGGTAGATTGGTCTAATTTGACTGCAAAAAGTGATTACACCTTGGTTCACTGCTAGTGGGACAATCTTAACATAGCCTAGCTGTTAAAATTATGCTACTATTAGGCTACATTTTATATAATATAACATTCAACAATGCCAGCTGCTGGTTACCTCAACTGTTTAAAGTTACAGGCTAAATACGTGTTTGTTTACTAACAAAGTACCATAGTAAACCTGCTAAAGGCAGAAAAACAACCATTCGGCTGACCAGAGAACTGTGTTTTAATGAAGGTTTTGTTCAGCTAGTAAAGTCTGGAGAGCAAGTAAACATTACACTCGTCTGCTTATTCTTCAAATCAATAAAACACACAGTGTCAACAGCATGAGGAATCATCCCAGCATCTGAACATTATCCCCAGAATAGCCTGTAAACACAGCTAACACGACAGCTCGACTAGTTCCAGCCCTCCTCACTGATGTACGGAAGCTTTAGCTAACATTAGCATCGATGCGGATCAGCTCAAAAAGCGCTTTAATTAAGTGTACATGTTGTTCTAGTGCAGGCGAGTGACATCTGAAGTGTGTGAGAGGAGCATTCTCTCAATCTGCAGCACACGAGCGTGTTATTAATATCATTCCGCCGCAATCACTCCTGCAGCAACACACACACACACTCACAGAGCAATACTATATCCGGGGACTATATACACGCGCTTCAAATGGCTTTCTCTACTCTTCTGCCCCATTTTAGACATGCACTACGCACTTAAACAAACAGCTCATGGTGTGAGGTTTTTATTTGTGAGACTGCGGTTGACTTTACCGGTTTCGCTGTCATCTTTAACCCTCTGTTTTCGCGGCCGGCCCCGCGGCATAGTTCCAGTTTAGAGCGGGTGTAGTGTGAGCGATTCGGATTCAAAATGGCGGCGCGTTGAGCGAGTCGAGACCCGAGACAGAAGCGCCAGATCTGAGATCACACTGGAGGAACGGCGACACCTAGCGGACACACTCGCACTGGACAGACTCGCACGGACAACAATAAATGGTTGCTTCTTTCTGTAAACAGTCAATAAATTGAACGTACTTGGAAAATAGGTTAAATTGCATTACATTAACCCTTTCATTCATGAATTATGATAACCTCAGTCAGGATTTTTTCCCTATGTGTTTTTATTGCTCTTAGGGCATGAAAAACAAGAATTGATTTTTATTTTATTTTTTTTTTACAAATTTTTCAAAGAGATCTTTCTTCAGATGTCCACTTGAGTGGACAGCATGCGGTTATGGTTTAAACTGAAGATATACTGTATTAAATATAAGACAATAATCAAACAGATAAAGTATGTGAATTTAACAAACTAATCAATACAATTATATCAAATCATGTGAAAACTATAAAATACAAAAAATATAAATGTGAAATATTGCAAAGGCTTCATACAACTTCATACAAGTTGCACTTCGCGTATCTTTGATATCAGAACATGAGGACGTGATTCCATCAGATTTTTCTATAGTCTGTCAAGGTACAACTGTGGAAACCACTCAGATGCTCCCTCCAGTGCACCAGAGTGTGGAGATTTACCCTTATTAGCTGATAATTCAGCTAATGAATTATTTTAAGTTCCAATAAAGGAGTGTAAATACTTATTTGAAACAAAGATAAATTTTATTAGTAGCTATATGAAGAATCATTATAAATGCCCGGTGTTTGTGATGTTTTCTGTTTTATAAAAATTTGTATGTTTGTGAGGTTGAAGCTAATTAAATTGCCCTGTAAAGGGACAAATAAAGATTTTACTACTACTACTACTAATTATGATTATGTTCAAGATGGACATGCACATTTCTATCATAGCCCTCCTCTGAGAAAACCCAGCGATACGTTTTTTCAATCTCATCTGAAATGATCAGTGTTGGGGGTAACGCATTACAAGTAACATGCATAACGCATTCAGATTACTTTTTTGATGTTACAAGTAAAGTAATGTGTTACAAGTAACATGCATTACGTAATCAGATTTGTTTTTTATGTTATGAGTAATGTATTGTAACGTGCATTACCTAATCAGATTACTTTTTGATGTTATGAGTAAAGAAACGCATTACAAGTAACATGCATTACGTAATCAGATTACTTTTTGATGTTGAGTAAAGAAACGCATTACAAGTAACATGCATTACGTAATAAGATTACTTTTGATGTTATGAGTAAAGAAACGCATTACAAGTAACATGCATTATGTAATAAGATTACTTTTTGATGTTATGAGTAAAGAAACGCATTACAAGTAACATGCATTACATAATCAGATTACTTTTTGATGTTGAGTAAAGAAACGCATTACAAGTAACATGCATTACATAATCAGATTACTTTTTGATGTTATGAGTAAAGAAACGCATTACAATAACGCGCATTACATAATCAGATTACTTTTTGATGTTATGAGTAAAGAAACGCATTACAAGTAACATGCATTATGTAATAAGATTACTTTTTGATGTTATGAGTAAAGAAACGCATTACAAGTAACATGCATTACATAATCAGATTACTTTTTGATGTTATGAGTAAAGAAACGCATTACAAGTAACATGCATTATGTAATAAGATTACCTTTTGATGTTATGAGTAAAGAAACGCATTACAATAACGCGCATTACATAATCAGATTACTTTTTGATGTTATGAGTAAAGAAACGCATTACAAGTAACATGCATTATGTAATAAGATTACTTTTTGATGTTATGAGTAAAGAAACGCATTACAAGTAACATGCATTACATAATCAGATTACTTTTTGATGTTGAGTAAAGAAACGCATTACAAGTAACATGCATTACATAATCAGATTACTTTTTGATGTTATGAGTAAAGAAACGCATTACAATAACGCGCATTACATAATCAGATTACTTTTTGATGTTATGAGTAAAGAAACGCATTACAAGTAACATGCATTACGTAATAAGATTACCTTTTGATGTTATGAGTAAAGAAACGCATTACAATAACGCGCATTACATAATCAGATTACTTTTTGATGTTATGAGTAAAGAAACGCATTACAAGTAACATGCATTATGTAATAAGATTACCTTTTGATGTTATGAGTAAAGAAACGCATTACAATAACGCGCATTACATAATCAGATTACTTTTTGATGTTATGAGTAAAGAAACGCATTACAAGTAACATGCATTACATAATCAGATTACTTTTTGATGTTATGAGTAAAGAAACGCATTACAATAACGCGCATTACATAATCAGATTACTTTTTGATGTTATGAGTAAAGAAACGCATTACAAGTAACATGCATTATGTAATAAGATTACCTTTTGATGTTATGAGTAAAGAAACGCATTACAATAACGCGCATTACATAATCAGATTACTTTTTGATGTTATGAGTAAAGAAACGCATTACAAGTAACATGCATTACATAATCAGATTACTTTTTGATGTTATGAGTAAAGAAACGCATTACAATAACGCGCATTACATAATCAGATTACTTTTTGATGTTATGAGTAAAGAAACGCATTACAAGTAACATGCATTATGTAATAAGATTACTTTTTGATGTTATGAGTAAAGAAACGCATTACAAGTAACATGCATTACGTAATAAGATTACTTTTTGATGTTATGAGTAAAGAAACACATTACAAATAACATGCATAACGCATTCAGATTACTTTTTTGATGTTACAAGTAAAGTAATGTGTTACAAGTAACATGCATTACGTAATCAGATTTGTTTTTTATGTTATGAGTAATGTAATGTAACGTGCATTACCTAATCAGATTACTTTTTGATCTAACAAGTAAATAACTACAAGTAATGTGCATTACCTAATCAGATTACTTTTTGATGTTATGAGTAAGGAAACGCATTACAAGTAACATGCATTACGTAATAAGATTACTTTTTGATGTTATGAGTAAAGAAACGCATTACAATAACGCGCATTACATAATCAGATTACTTTTTGATGTTATGAGTAAGGAAACGCATTACAATAACGCGCATTACATAATCAGATTACTTTTTGATGTTATGAGTAAGGAAACGCATCACAAGTAACATGCATTACGTAATCAGATTACTTTTTGATGTTGAGTAAAGAAACGCATTACAAGTAACATGCATTATGTAATAAGATTACCTTTTGATGTTATGAGTAAAGAAATGCATTACAATAACGCGCATTACATAATCAGATTACTTTTTGATGTTATGAGTAAAGAAATGCATTACAAGTAACATGCATTACGTAATAAGATTACTTTTTGATGTTATGAGTAAAGAAACGCATTACAAGTAACATGCAATACGTAATAAGATTACTTTTTGATGTTTTGAGTAAAGAAATGCATTACAAGTAAAATGCATTACGTAATAAGATTACTTTTTGATGTTATGAGTAAAGAAACGCATTACAAGTAACATGCATTACGTAATCAGATTACTTTTTGATGTTATGAGTAAAGAAACGCATTACAAGTAACATGCATTACGTAATAAGATTACTTTTTGATGTTATGAGTAAAGAAACGCATTACAAGTAACATGCATTACGTAATCATAGCCCTCCTCTGAGAAAACCTAGCGATACGTTTTTTCAATCTCATCTGAAATGATCAGTGTTGGGGGTAACGCATTACAAGTAACATGCATAACGCATTCAGATTACTTTTTTGATGTTACAAGTAAAGTAATGTGTTACAAGTAACATGCATTACGTAATCAGATTTGTTTTTTATGTTATGAGTAATGTATTGTAACGTGCATTACCTAATCAGATTACTTTTTGATCTAACAAGTAAATAACTTCATGTAATGTGCATTACCTAATCAGATTACTTTTTGATGTTATGAGTAAGGAAACGCATTACAAGTAACATGCATTACGTAATAAGATTACTTTTTGATGTTATGAGTAAAGAAACGCATTACAATAACGCGCATTACATAATCAGATTACTTTTTGATGTTATGAGTAAGGAAACGCATTACAAGTAACATGCATTACGTAATAAGATTACTTTTTGATGTTATGAGTAAAGAAACGCATTACAATAACGCGCATTACATAATAAGATTACTTTTTTATGTTATGAGTAAAGAAACGCATTACAAGTAACATGCATTACGTAATAAGATTACTTTTTTATGTTTTGAGTAAAGAAACGCATTACAAGTAACATGCATTACGTAATAAGATTACTTTTTGATGTTATGAGTAAAGAAACGCATTACAATAACGCGCATTACATAATCAGATTACTTTTTGATGTTATGAGTAAGGAAACGCATTACAAGTAACATGCATTACGTAATCAGATTACTTTTTGATGTTATGAGTAAAGAAACGCATTACAAGTAACATGCATTACATAATCAGATTAATTTTTGATGTTATGAGTAAAGAAACGCATTACAAGTAACATGCATTACGTAATCAGATTACTTTTTGATGTTATGAGTAAAGAAACGCATTACAAGTAACATGCATTACGTAATAAGATTACTTTTTGATGTTATGAGTAAAGAAACGCATTACAAGTAACATGCATTACGTAATCATAGCCCTCCTCTGAGAAAACCTAGCGATACGTTTTTTCAATCTCATCTGAAATGATCAGTGTTGGGGGTAACGCATTACAAGTAACATGCATAACGCATTCAGATTACTTTTTTGATGTTATAAGTAAAGTAATGTGTTACAAGTAACATGCATTACGTAATCAGATTTGTTTTTTATGTTATGAGTAATGTATTGTAACGTGCATTACCTAATCAGATTACTTTTTGATCTAACAAGTAAATAACTACATGTAATGTGCAATACCTAATCAGATTACTTTTTGATGTTATGAGTAAGGAAACGCATTACAAGTAACATGCATTATGTAATAAGATTACTTTTTGATGTTATGAGTAAAGAAACACATTACAATAACGCGCATTACATAATCAGATTACTTTTTGATGTTATGAGTAAGGAAACGCATTACAAGTAACATGCATTACGTAATAAGATTACTTTTTGATGTTATGAGTAAAGAAACGCATTACAATAACGCGCATTACATAATCAGATTACTTTTTGATGTTATGAGTAAGGAAACGCATTACAAGTAACATGCATTACGTAATCAGATTACTTTTTGATGTTATAAGTAAAGAAACGCATTACAAGTAACATGCATTACATAATCAGATTACTTTTTGATGTTATGAGTAAAAAAACGTATTACAAGTAACATGCATTACGTAATAAGATTACTTTTTGATGTTATGAGTAAAGAAACGCATTACAAGTAACATGCATTACATAATCAGATTAATTTTTGATGTTATGAGTAAAGAAACGCATTACAAGTAACATGCATTACGTAATCAGATTACTTTTTGATGTTATGAATAAAGAAACACATTACAAGTAACATGCATTACGTAATAAGATTACTTTTTGATGTTATGAGTAAGGAAACGCATTACAAGTAACATGCATTACGTAATCAGATTACTTTTTGATGTTATAAGTAAAGAAACGTATTACAAGTAACATGCATTACATAATCAGATTACTTTTTGATGTTATGAGTAAAGAAACGCATTACAAGTAACATGCATTACGTAATCAGATTACTTTTTGATGTTATGAGTATGGAAACACATTACAAGTAACATGCATTACGTAATAAGATTACTTTTTGATGTTATGAGTAAAGAAACGCATTACAATAACGCGCATTACATAATCAGATTACTTTTTGATGTTATGAGTAAGGAAACGCATTACAAGTAACATGCATTACGTAATCAGATTACTTTTTGATGTTATGAGTAAAGAAACGCATTACAAGTAACATGCATTACATAATCAGATTACTTTTTGATGTTATGAGTAAGGAAACGCATTACAAGTAACATGCATTACATAATCAGATTACTTTTTGATGTTATGAGTAAGGAAACGCATTACAAGTAACATGCATTACATAATCAGATTACTTTTTGATGTTATGAGTAAAGAAACGCATTACAAGTAACATGCATTACATAATCAGATTACTTTTTGATGTTATGAGTAAGGAAACGCATTACAAGTAACATGCATTACGTAATAAGATTACTTTTTGATGTTATGAGTAAAGAAACGCATTACAATAACGCGCATTACATAATCAGATTACTTTTTGATGTTATGAGTAAGGAAACGCATTACAAGTAACATGCATTACGTAATCAGATTACTTTTTGATGTTATAAGTAAAGAAACGCATTACAAGTAACATGCATTACATAATCAGATTACTTTTTGATGTTATGAGTAAAAAAACGCATTACAAGTAACATGCATTACGTAATAAGATTACTTTTTGATGTTATGAGTAAAGAAACGCATTACAAGTAACATGCATTACATAATCAGATTAATTTTTGATGTTATGAGTAAAGAAACGCATTACAAGTAACATGCATTACGTAATCAGATTACTTTTTGATGTTATGAATAAAGAAACACATTACAAGTAACATGCATTACGTAATAAGATTACTTTTTGATGTTATGAGTAAGGAAACGCATTACAAGTAACATGCATTACGTAATCAGATTACTTTTTGATGTTATAAGTAAAGAAACGTATTACAAGTAACATGCATTACATAATCAGATTACTTTTTGATGTTATGAGTAAAGAAACGCATTACAAGTAACATGCATTACGTAATCAGATTACTTTTTGATGTTATGAGTATGGAAACACATTACAAGTAACATGCATTACGTAATAAGATTACTTTTTGATGTTATGAGTAAAGAAACGCATTACAATAACGCGCATTACATAATCAGATTACTTTTTGATGTTATGAGTAAGGAAACGCATTACAAGTAACATGCATTACGTAATCAGATTACTTTTTGATGTTATGAGCAAAGAAATGCATTACAAGTAACATGCATTACGTAATCAGATTACTTTTTGATGTTATGAGTAAAGAAACGCATTACAATAACGCGCATTACATAATCAGATTACTTTTTGATGTTATGAGTAAAGAAACGCATTACAATAACGCGCATTACGTAATCAGATTACTTTTTGATGTTATAAGTAAAGAAACGCATTACAAGTAACATGCATTACATAATCAGATTACTTTTTGATGTTATGAGTAAAAAAACGCATTACAAGTAACATGCATTACGTAATAAGATTACTTTTTGATGTTATGAGTAAAGAAACGCATTACAAGTAACATGCATTACATAATCAGATTAATTTTTGATGTTATGAGTAAAGAAACGCATTACAAGTAACATGCATTACGTAATCAGATTACTTTTTGATGTTATGAATAAAGAAACACATTACAAGTAACATGCATTACGTAATAAGATTACTTTTTGATGTTATGAGTAAGGAAACGCATTACAAGTAACATGCATTACGTAATCAGATTACTTTTTGATGTTATAAGTAAAGAAACGTATTACAAGTAACATGCATTACATAATCAGATTACTTTTTGATGTTATGAGTAAAGAAACGCATTACAAGTAACATGCATTACGTAATCAGATTACTTTTTGATGTTATGAGTATGGAAACACATTACAAGTAACATGCATTACGTAATAAGATTACTTTTTGATGTTATGAGTAAAGAAACGCATTACAATAACGCGCATTACATAATCAGATTACTTTTTGATGTTATGAGTAAGGAAACGCATTACAAGTAACATGCATTACGTAATCAGATTACTTTTTGATGTTATGAGCAAAGAAATGCATTACAAGTAACATGCATTACGTAATCAGATTACTTTTTGATGTTATGAGTAAAGAAACGCATTACAATAACGCGCATTACATAATCAGATTACTTTTTGATGTTATGAGTAAGGAAACGCATTACAAGTGTCATACATTATGTAATCACATGACTTTTTTTGATGTCAATGAAAATTACATTCTAATAATACAAATACATTTATTTACAGTAAAACAAGTCACTGCAGATTAAGTTTTTAAGTTTTAAGTTTCAAAAACAATATTCACATTATAATTATAAATTGTAGCTGAAATATAGAAATTGATGCATGACGTCCACTACAGTGGACATGTGATTAATTAGAGTTTTCTCTCAATCTAAAATCAAAACTTGGAAAATTTTACTGTGATATGACTCATTAGATATTGCTTAATGCTGCAATATTTGTTTTACCTACAAGAGTCTCCTAGAATAGAAGCAATGGGTGGATATTCCGAATCCGGAGCAACTTGGCATGTCTGACTGACCCTTGGCCATCTTGGTTTGGAGGGGGGAAAAAATCGAAACAAAAGGCTTGCCACTTGGTTGTAATTTATAGGATGATGCACCAGGGTCCAATGAAGAGGCTGATGTGCAACTTTTCCATAAAAACCCGTGCAAATTCAAGAAAATGCTTTTTTAATAGCTGTCCACTGTAGTGACCACTATGTGTGAAAGGGTTAAATAGATTTGAATGATTTTTTATGTATAAATCACCTTTCATGTCAAGGAATATTGCGCGAACTTTAAAGGGGCGGAGCTACAGGGGTGCCGTTAGGATTTCCATACCGCAAATTACACATCATCAGCGCTTTTCATGCTATGCAGAGTTATAGCAGACAGTTATTATTATGACCGCCGCTAGCGTAGCTAGCGAAAGCGGTCATAAAGGGATTGTCAAAGTTTTTTTTTTTTTTTTTTTCCGTCACCTTACTGAATTTTTCGTCAACGATACCAGGGACACCGAAGCACCGGGGAACATGAAATTTGGTGGGCATGTAGCCCCACTACACTTCTAAGGAAAAATTTTGTTTGGTCCCCGGGGGCCACTCCCCCCCCGCGCTGGGCCCCCCCAAACCCAAAAAAATGCAGTTTTTCCGAAATAACTACCTGAACCGTGGCACCGAGGATGAAGAAATTTTTATGGTATGTTGGTCTACTAGACTTTTACGGAAAAATTTCGTTTGGTCCCCGGGGGCCACTTCCCCCCCCGCGCTGGGGCCCCCGTAAATTTTTCGTCAACGATACCAGGGACACCGAAGCACCGGGGAACATGAAATTTGGTGGGCATGTAGCCCCACTAGACTTCTACGGAAAAATTTCGTTTGGTCCCCGGGGGCCACTCCCCCCCCGCGCTGGGCCCCCCCAAACCCCAAAAAATGCAGTTTTTCCTAAATAACTACCTGAACCGTGGCACCGAGGATGAAGAAATTTTTATGGTATGTTTGTCTACTAGACTTTTACGGAAAAATTTCATTTGGTCCCCGGGGGCCACTTCCCCCCCCGCGCTGGGGCCCCCGTAAATTTTTCGTCAACGATACCAGGGACACCGAAACACCGGGGAACATGAAATTTGGTGGGCATGTAGCCCCACTAGACTTCTACGGAAAAATTTCGTTTGGTCCCCGGGGGCCACTCCCCCCCCCCCCGCGCTGGGCCCCCTTAACCCAAAAAAATGCAGTTTTTCCTAAATAACTACCTGAACCGTGGCACCGAGGATGAAGAAATTTTTATGGTATGTTCGTCTACTAGACTTTTACGGAAAAATTTCGTTTGGTCCGCGGGGGCCACTTCCCCCCCCGCTCTGGGGCCCCCGTAAATTTTTCGTCAACGATACCAGGGACACCGAAACACCGGGGAACATGAAATTTGGTGGGCATGTAGCCCCACTACACTTCTAAGGAAAAATTTTGTTTGGTCCCCGGGGGCCACTCCCCCCCCGCGCTGGGCCCCCCCAAACCCAAAAAAATGCAGTTTTTCCTAAATAACTACCTGAACCGTGGCACCGAGGATGAAGAAATTTTTATGGTATGTTGGTCTACTAGACTTTTACGGAAAAATTTCGTTTGGGCCCCGGGGGCCACTTCCCCCCCCGCGCTGGGGCCCCCGTAAATTTTTCGTCAACGATACCAGGGACACCGAAGCACCGGGGAACATGAAATTTGGTGGGCATGTAGCCCCACTAGACTTCTACGGAAAAATTTCATTTGGTCCCCGGGGGCCACTCCCCCCCCGCGCTGGGCCCCCCCAAACCCAAAAAAATGCAGTTTTTCCTAAATAACTACCTGAACCGTGGCACCGAGGATGAAGAAATTTTTATGGTATGTTTGTCTACTAGACTTTTACGGAAAAATTTCATTTGGTCCCCGGGGGCCACTTCCCCCCCCTGCGCTGCGGCCCCCGTAAATTTTTCGTCAACGATACCAGGGACACCGAAGCACCGGGGAACATGAAATTTGGTGGGCATGTAGCCCCACTAGACTTCTACGGAAAAATTTAGTTTGGTCCCCGGGGGCCACTCCCCCCCCGCGCTGGGCCCCCCCAAACCCAAAAAAATGCAGTTTTTCCTAAATAACTACCTGAACCGTGGCACCGAGGATGAAGAAATTTTTATGGTATGTTGCTCTTAAGGGCCCACATCAACCTAGCCCATAATCACTCATTTGTGATTTGCGCCCCTCCCATAAAAAATGAAAATGCAATATTATTCTGCTTTAATCGCCCCTATCTTCAGTGGAGATGTTCAGAACTGCACCATATTTCATGTGTATGATTAACATCCTCTGGGGGTATCCTCTGCTAAGTTTTGTAGAATTTCATCCATGGGTATAAAATAAATTCATTTATGTGCACATTTAGTGACTGTACACTCATCGGCCTGTAGATGGTGCTGTTGAGCGAAGGGTTGCTGGTTTAGGATGATACTGTCACACACACACATGCAGGAATACAAACAAACGCAAGCATGCACACACACTGACATCCACACGCACAGACACACACCCATACACACACATACAAATCCACATGCACAGACACACACACACAAACACACACGCGCACACATGTACGCACACATACATACACGCACAGACACACACACACACACACACACAGACACACACATACACAAACACACACACATACACACACACACACACACACACACACACAGACAGACATGCACATACTACTACTTTTTTTAGGTATATACATAAACACGCAATACAGCCAAATTACTCCACGTCATTTATTTTTGTGGAAAGCCAGTGCAGGCCTGAGCGGCGGTCATATTTTGTACCGCGATGCGGTACATCTAGTTTGATTATCTTTTCTTGTAATATTATTGTACTTTTTGATTCAATTAATACAACAAAAACCCCTGATTTATTAGAAGACATAGACCCAGGTCTTCACTCATGTGTGATATTGTCCTCAAATCTCCCCTTCTGCAAACCAGGACATTTGGTCTGAAGGTGAAGTATAATTCAAGTAAACATACACATCTGTAACAGCGACATACCTTCAAACACACACCCCACATGAGCTGGACCCTGGAAACACTTTCTGTCCATGAAACTCCTTTTATTAAAGGAAGAAAAATGGTTATAGAACCATGGTGAGGGTCTTTATATTCTTAATTTAACACTTTACAGCCTTAATACAGTGAGCAACTTCCATGCGGCCTTCGCCACAGGAGTTCATATAATGATCCTCCCTTCATTGCTGGGTTAATGGGGTTAATAACTCTTTCATGCATGATTATGACAACCTCAGCCAGGATTCCCTATGTGTTTTATTGCTCTTAGAAAGACAAGATTTGAAATGTGTGTTTTTTTTTAGACATTTCTCAAAGAGGTTTTCAGATGTCATTGTGCATTTATGGTTTTAACCGAGGATACAGGGCTCGACATTAAGCCTTTTCGTGTGCTTGTGCTTCGGACAACTAAATCTGTCATTCACTTGTCCGGAAGAAAAGATTGCTTGTCCCCAATCTTGTTAAATGTATGCTTCATCTTTTATTTTAAATTCCTAAATTTGATCAATAAATTCAGTTAGAATAATAAGACACTATGGGGTTTTATTCAAGGTAGGGCTGATCAAATTAAATAATTTACACTGAAAAATTACAACTGTATTAAATAATATTATGAGATTGTTTTATATGTTTTTGAATATACAAATAAGAAACGTTGAAAAGAATGATACTTTTAAACATAACACTAAACCACCAGTAGGTGGCGGCAGGGGACCGTCTTAATGAGAGAGTCATTATTGAGTCATTCATTCAAACGATTCGTTCAAACGACTGATTCATTCAAGAATGATACAGGTGTTTATGAATGGGTCATTGAATCTTTGACTCAACTGATTCGTTCAAAATGCTGAATCATTCAGTAATGAAAACACAGCTGAGTGTTGCTGTGAGATGTGTTACGGTTCTGCTGTGATCTTTGTCTGGAACTATATTTTCGCTGCTGAAACAGAACAAAAACAGTTAATATTGCATGTAAAATGTAAGTGACTTAATTTGAGCTGTTTATTGAACTGTTGTATGAAATCAATGTCACATTTTCAATCGTGATGGTATCCAGGAAAACAGCACTCGTCGTGTGAGGTTGCTTAACATTTTGAATTTTTATAGGCAGTATGTTGTTAACGGAGATTCTTTTGTGTGAGCTGCGCTCATTTGTTTAGATTTCTCCTCGAGAGTAACGCGAGCCCGAACATTGTTACCGTCAGAAATACATTCATGTTCCTCTATCAATCGCAACTTACGAAAAATGTAATAAAATCAGAATCTGTCGCGATCACCAGTGAGTGCCCGTCATTACCACCAGAGGGCACTCCACCCCGGACTGCTGTCATTCCCTCATGAAACTACATTTCCCATAACTCACTGCCTGGACTTTTACCTCTGTACAATATACAATCAATAATGGAAAAATATCCCATAATGTACGATGATTTCAGAATTGTGTGACACTTCAAATGATGGTGGTTGTAATCATAGGTCTTCTATTGGTCTAGCTGTGGATTCTTCCATCTCATCTCACTTTATGTCTTCTCGGCCAATCATCGTGGAGAATGGCTCTCTCATGAGCACATGTTCTTTTTGTATATTGTATACAAAGTTGTATATCATTAACATGTCATCTCTGTATGTTTTGCAAGAAGAAGAAAAAAGTAAAAAAATAATAAACAAATATATAAAAGTT
The DNA here is from genome assembly GCA_022828995.1 of Vimba vimba. Lineage (NCBI taxonomy): Eukaryota > Metazoa > Chordata > Actinopteri > Cypriniformes > Leuciscidae > Vimba > Vimba vimba. The sequence goes on along the minus strand of CM040830.1, from coordinate 751,768 downwards.
AACGTTCCTTCCGTGGCACTTGGTTATGGGGCGCCGTTTGTAAAGCGGCTCACGCTGAAAATAACAGCAACATTTTGTCACATTTAGCTTCAAACAATGTTTAAAAAACTGGTATGAATTTTTGACAGTCACTTTTTAGCACATTTACAACAATATTTGTCAACTTAGAGATATTTTAAATAGTTAAATCTAAATATTAAATGTTACACCTAAATGTTAAATGTTAAATCTAAATGCTAAATCTAAATGTTAAATCTAAATGTTAAATCTAAATGTTAAATCTAAATCTAAATCTAAATGTTGAATCTAAATGTTAAATCTAAATGTTGAATCTAAATCTAAATGTTAAATCTAAATGTTAAATCTAAATCTAAATGTTGAATCTAAATGTTAAAGGGATAGTTCACTTTGAAATTAATTTTTGGTATGTTTTAGCTTACCTCAAAGGCATCCAAGATGTAGGTGTCTTTTTTTCCGGAGTAGTTTCAATTTTGATATTTTTAGGTCAAACCGTTCTTGTCTGTCAGTCAATGCAGGTCTATGGTCACTGTCTCAAAGCAGCATGCACAAAGTCCAAATTAAACAATTCCCCATCGTCCAAATTAAACAATTCCCCATCGTAAGTACACATTGATGGCTTAAGACACGAAACGAGCGGTTTGTGTGAGAAAACGAACAGTATTTATATAGTTTTTGTCCTTTTGTAAACACACACACCCAAATGATCAGAGGACGCGGGTGCTTCGGTCTGCGCAAGCGCCGGAAAGCGCCGGAAAAGGTCAGAGGGCGCGGGCGCTTCGATCTGCGCAAGCGCCGGAAATTATCTCTCGTGCGTGTACGTCACTCATTGTTTACACAGAGATTTCGGAAGCCTTACCTTTCACTGTGAAGATCTAAACATATTTAGACGTACAGGAAATGGCAATGGAAGACGATTTCGATATATCAACAGACAACGTTGAATTTTTTACACAACCATATTTATTTGAACCAGAGTACACCGATCAAGAATCACGAATCACGAATGGAACATAGCAATGCCACAGCTACAAGACGACGAGGACATTGACAGTAGTGATGGGCGATACTGCAAATTTCGGTACCGATCCGATACCAAGTAAATACAGGGCCAGTATCGCCGATATCGATACCGATACCAATACTTTTTCATTTTAAAAGCATGCACTTTAACTTGTATGCACTTTCCTGTGCTAGAGCAGTGTGTCATGATTTATGAGGTGAATGCATCATTAATATGATAAATCTGAATACGTTTTCATGACTACTAGGCCTAAATATTTTGTGATTTGTGCTCTCAACTCGCCTGTAATTAGTCAGTGACTTTTACAAAACGACCCTAATTACAGTACTAGCCTACTAGTACCAGCCTACTGTTCAAACATTTGGGGTCTGTAAGATTTTTAATTCTCTTCTGCATTTATTTGATCAAAAATACAGTAAAAACTGTAATATTACAATTTAACATAGGCTATCTGTTTTCTATGCCATAGTAAACTGTAATTTATTCATGTGATCAAAGCTGAATTTTCGGCATCATTACTCCAGTCATGATGATAATTCATTTTAATATGCTGATTTGCTGCTCAGGAAACATTTCTTATTATTATCAATGTTGAAAACAGTTTCATATTTTTGTGGAAACCATGATACATTTTATGCAGAATTATTTGATGAACAAAGTTGAAAGAACAAATTATATGAAGTAGATTTTTTTAACAGTGTAAAACCCTTGACTGTCACTTTTGATCAATTTAATGCATCGATCCTTGTTGAATAAAAATATTAATTTCATTAAAAAAAAAAAACTTACTGATGTCAGCATTTTGAACACTTTTGGTTTGTTTATTGCGAAATAACTCCCGATTGTTTCTCTGTCATCTAAGCAAGGCTTCGTTTCCCAAACGCACTGGGCCTGTGAGCTCAGTGAAGCACCAGCATCGAACGCTCTCTGTGATTGATTGGTTTCGTCTTGTATCCAGATGACTAGGAGAACAAGTTCTATCCTACACAATTATCCACTAACATTCGCTTATTTTTCCACTTAGAAGCTTATTTTACGCACTGAATTGCGTGCTAAATTAATAAAAAATTACTGGTAAAAAAAACACCCATTTGGATCGATATTTTTATGTGAGGATCGATCCTTTTTGATACCACGTCAGTATCGAAGTATCGATACTTCAGGATCGATCCGCCCATCACTAATTGACAGTACCCCGTCATACACCTGCCTGACTGAAGATCCCGAGTTTTCTCCGCTGTTGAGCCGCAGCGTTTTGCACGTTGGCAGGTGTATGACGGGGTACTGTCAATGTCCTCGTCGTCGTCTTGTAGCTGTGGCATTGCTATGTTCCATTCGTGACAACATGCTCTCTACTTCTGTTGCATCTCACAACACTTGCTACAAGAACACCACCAATTTTGCAGAGATCTCTGTCTCTCTGAGGCTTGAAGACGTGCTGCTGCAGCGGATGCTTCCTCTATCGCTCTGAGTTCTTGATCGGTGTACTCTGGTTCAAATAAATATGGTTGTGTAAAAAATTCAACGTTGTCTGTTGATATATCGAAATCGTCTTCCATTGCCATTTCCTGTACGTCTAAATCAGAGTTTCCGCTAGAAAAAAATGGTGCCGGTCAAAGTGACCAGCAGAGGTTTCGTTTTCCGGACATTTTGATAATATGCCGGTCAAATATCGCCTCTCAATTAGTCAAGTTGAGGAAAACTGGAGGCAGGCTATGTAACTTTAAAAATGACATAATCAGGCCATATAGAATGCAACATGTTTATTAGCCTAACTTTCAAATAGACGGGAAAAAACATGAACGTCCGATTGGCGTCAGTCAACCCCAATTGTTTTTACTAGGGTTTCACATTCATAGTTTAACCCAAACCATTGCCAATCCCCCTTCCCCACATAAACTATCTGAAGCCTATTGTTTTTACTCAAGCAAACTTCCCAGTGTCTCTCCACAACTTGCAATGCGCATAAGCCGCGTAACCTTGTTCTCCGCAAGGCGACTTCGCTGCTTCGTCTTGATCCGATTCTGCAGCGAGAACCCCCCCTCTGCAGGAACACTCAAGACCCATTTTCTACTATGGTTTTGTACGTTTCTTCATTCGGATCTATTTGCGATCCATTCCATTCTAAACAAACAACGCAGTTTATATGCTTCGTCCTTTCATTATTCATTTAGATAATAATTAATAAATGCACGCATAATTATCAGTGAACTTGATAAATGTTGCAGATATGTTTTGCTATGCATGCACAAACAAATGCCTTTCAACTTATGTGTGCAAAATTCAGAATAAAATGAATGTGCAGCAATTTGTACAAATAGAGAGTCTAGGTCTACTACGTGTTGTAGCCATTAAATAAGCTAATTTAGTTTAATATTTATTAAAATATTATAATGTTATTTTTTTAATTTATGTGGATTATGAAAAGTGAACCGCACGTGTAAGATAGTATGCGCAATATCGAGAGAAATGGAGCGGGTCAGACATGATCTTGACCACTTAATTAAGTTTTTTGTTTTGTAGAAAGCCTTTTTTGAAGTGAATTTCGTTTTGTATAAATTGTATCTTAATTTTAATAATTTTTTTATCAACCATTTGCCTAAATTTAATATAATAATAATACTTTTTAATATAGCAGATGATAGGCCTATACATGACGGCGCCCGCGCGGTCACTTGCATTGCTCGTGAACGGGAGCGCATCTCATCCTAATTTAACGAAACTCAGCGCGTAGGCCTCACAGACATGAAATATATCTTAAAAAAAGCTTGAAATGTCTTTTTAACAATTTAAAACGAAAAGAAATAGGCTACTCTCTGATTATGTAATCCATGATGTGCATTTCTCTCTATAGGCGCGTTCACTACGGAGATGGCGATCATCAACTTCATCTTTACAGCTGTTGTTGCTGTTAATAAACTAAAAATAATAGGCCTATAATTTTAGTCGCTGTCCTCAGTGTCCAGAAAAGCGCTGAAATGGAGATGAAGGGGAACCCGTTTTTATTTATTTTTTATTTTTTGGCTTATCCAGTTTTCTGGAGGCCCACCTACAATGGCGCCGTTAGTGCTTCGCAGCGGTCTGATATCAAGAAATAAAAGACCGCATTCCACATTGGAATTCAACCAAGCCATGTAATAATGTTTAATAACTTTCAAACGGTAGAGCCTGTTCCTTTATAACATAGCCAAAGGTCGGTGTATTTTTGCTTTATACATTTTAGGCTTATTCTCAAATTCAGATTGTGTTAGGGGGGCGGGATTATTAGGCAATTTTAATCGGACAATTTGACCGGAGAGATTTAATTTTGTCGGACATTTCATTTTTTTTCCGGCCAATGTCCGGCAATTACCGGACAACGGAAACCCTGGTCTAAATATGTTTAGATCTTCACAGTGAAAGGTAAGGCTTCCGAAATCTCTGTGTAAACAATGAGTGACGTACACGCGCGAGAGATAATTTCCTGCGCTTTCCGGCGCTTGCGCAGATCGAAGCGCCCGCGCCCTCTGACCTTTTCCGTCGCTTTCCGGCGCTTGCGCAGACCGAAGCACCCGCGTCCTCTGATCATTTGGGTGTGTGTGTTTACAAAAGGACAAAAACTATATAAATACTGTTCGTTTTCTCACACAAACCGCTCGTTTCGTGTCTTAAGCCATCAATGTGTACTTACGATGGGGAATTGTTTAATTTGGACGATGGGGAATTGTTTAATTTGGACTTTGTGCATGCTGTTTTGAGACAGTGACCATAGACCTGCATTATATGACTGACAGACAAGAACGGTTTGACCTAAAAATATCAAAATTGAAACTACTCCGGAAAAAAAGACACCTACATCTTGGATGCCTTTGAGGTAAGCTAAAACATATAAAAAATTAATTTCAAAGTGAACTATCCCTTTAAATCTAAATGTTAAATCTAAATCTAAATCTAAATGTTGAATCTAAATGTTAAATCTAAATGTTAAATCTAAATGTTGAATCTAAATGTTAAATCTAAATCTAAATGTTGGATCTAAATGTTAAATCTAAATCTAAATGTTGAATCTAAATGTTTCGGGTGAAACTAAATATTTAACTAATATGCAAATTTAGATTTGATAAATGATAAACATTTAGATTCAACATTTAGATTTAGATTTAACATTTAGATTCAACATTTAGATTTAGATTTAACATTTAGATTCAACATTTAGATTTAGATTTAACATTTAGATTTAGATTTAACATTTAGATTTAACATTTAGATTTAGATTTGAACATTTAGATTTAACATTTAGATTTAGATTTAGCATTTAACATTTAGGTGTAACATTTAATATTTAGATTTAACTATTTAAGTTGACAAATATTGTTGTAAATGTGCTACAAAGTGACCGTCAAAAATTCATACCAGTTTTTTAAACATTGTTTGAAGCTAAATGTGACAAAATGTTGCTGTTATTTTCAGCGTGAGCCGCTTTACAAACGGCGCCCCATACTTGGTCAGTTTTTTTCCAAGCTGAGGTAGATATTTTAGCAATAAAGTAATGTCATGTCATCAATAAATAGCTGTATTCTGTACGTTTGTAGGTATGGGAGTGACATGTGTTGAGTTCTGATATTTGGACTCATATGATTGCTGGTTTTGTGGTAAACCGTGTCCAGCAGATTCAGGCCATCTTCCATTCAGGTTTTATCTTGCCACCAACAGAAGGCAACATACCAGTAGAGATCCACAGGGAGCATTAGAGTTACCATTAAAACCAATGCAATTCCCACTATAGCCATTAAAACCATTACAAATTCTATGAGGGTTTCTATTGTTTTTCAGCAGCTGTGTGTGGTTTAATATGCAATTGGTTAATACAGTTAGTATGTCATTATTGCAAAACAAACACACAAGGGGATTAGAACCAAATCAATAAATATGTGGACATGAAATATTGATTTGAGTATATAGTACCCTATTCTAATCTGTATGTCATTTTAAAGCTTTTACTAAGAAAGAAAAAAACATCTTAGCAACAAGGCAATGGGCCCTTTACACAGACTGTGATGACGCATTTAGTTAAGTTTTTCATATTTTCAAAGAATTAAAATACATTTATAATGCTAAACTTTTTGTTATATTACCCTGGCAGTCAAAAAGAGCAACCGCTGCTGAGAGGGAGTGACAGCAAGTTTCACATCTCTCTCTCTTCTGACTGCTGTAATTACGGACGCTGTGATGAACGTAAACAAAGAAACACATGTACATTTTGTACGTATTGGCTCTGTGCGTTCAGCCTTAAAGTGACAGCAGCCTAATAAACGCAGAGTTTTCTACTGTCAATCAAGCTACAAAAGACAAAGTAATCACTCACTGCTATTGACTGAATAACTTTTGTAACTTTATAAAGATTAATCTATATTAATTTATACAGTGATAAATATGCAGCATATTCATACGATTACTTTATTCAAATTATGTATCTGAAAACTACTGTTAGACCTACCTGACCCCCCCCCCAAAAAACACTGTTTATGTCATTTGTAGCCTTTCTTCGTTCTATTTATTTATTTGTGCTATTTGTAATTTGACTATTTGTTACTTCTTTTATTACTTACTGCTTGCTTGTCTTTAATAATGTTAAATTTAAATTAATTAGGCTAGCAGTTTTTACTGTAGTATCAAAATTGGGATATTTCTCTGATATCTATTTGAACCACTGACCAAATCCTCAGTCCTGCTGGAGCTGCTTTAAATATGTGCTGTGCTATTAAATACAAGATCAAATATGATAGAATGAAAAGTCATGAAAGAATGAAAGTAACTGAAGGAAATATATACTTGCTAAACAAATTAAGCAAACTAATATGATTCATATTCTTTTGGTTTCTCTATCCAATATATTTAAAAATTACAAATGCAGTGAAAATACAGGTGTCTGTATCGGCAAGTACCAAAAATGTATTTATGGGTATTGGACTGGATCTGGAGAAAGTGGCATCTGTGGACGTGTTCACACTTGGCTCGGCTTGTGTTCATATTATTATCTGGATCCGGACTGTGGAGCGTTTGCGTCGTCAGAGCAGCAACTTTTTATTCTGATTCTGAACCTTCACCCAACTTCTGTACGTCCAGCTGGTGCAAATGCTGTTTTCATTAAGAGTTGCAGCTTTGTCACATTAAACACAAATGAGCTGAGATGTTTTATTAACAGTGCTCATGTACCTGAAACAGACAAATGTGCCAACAAACTGCTCAGTTATTTATTTAGAGTTCACAAGCAATCAATCTCTCAAAAGGAAACCTGTAAACGGAAGTATATTCAGAGGTTCACTTAAACACCTCCTATACCAAAGAAAATATCAAGGTCATAAATATAAATTTTCCACAGTTTTATTTCCTGGCCTTTACTGATGCTGTCTTGAGTTTCTTAAGATGACAGTCCTGAATCAGAATGGGTGTTTCACCACTACAATCAAACATACGTAAAGGAAAACAGAAGGTGGTTAACAAGGCTTTCATTAGTAATCTAAACATCTGCACACATTGAACTGAATTAGCCTTTAGTAGAAGGATATATTGCATTTGTACACACAAAATAAGAGTGGATTTCATAGCTATGTGCCTGTTGCATATAGAATCAAAAAAGAAAAATCCCAAAAAGCGTTGTGATGGGAAGAGACCCTGAGTGACTGTCTTCAGCTGGAGAGAAACTTCACTCCTGACTCACTTCAGAGTAAACGACGGTCTCCTCGACGTTCAGAGTGGAGTCGTCCAGCTGAGTGACTGTCTTTCAGCTGGAGAGACACTTCACTCCTGACTCACTTCAGAGTAAACGATGGTCTCCTCGACGGTCAGAGTGAAGTTGTCCAGCTGAGTGACTGTCTTCAGCTGGAGAGACACTTCACTCCTGACTCACTTCAGAGTAAACGACGGTCTCCTCTCCGGACGGCTCCTCCACATGCAGCGTGGAGTCGTCCAGCTGAGTGACGATGTAGTGCGTGCCCTCGTCGTTGACGATCACCTGCGTGAGCCCCTCCTTCATCATCAGCTGACTGGCTGCAAACTGCAGCACCTCCTGCATCTGCTCAGACGTGTGCTGATTGGCCGAGCTCATCACCTGATCCGGCGTCTCCTCGTACACCTGAGCCGGAGGCGTCTGAGCGTCGCTCTTCTGATCGGAGGTGATCTCTGTAGCGCCGCCCTGCTGGCCCATCTCCGTCACAGCGCAGAGCAGCGCGTCCAGAGCCGAGGAGGACTCACACACCCCGCGCTCCGCCTCCTCCTGCTCTCGAGCCTCTCCGGACGACTCCACCAGCACGTATCGAGTCTGGTCCCGGGAGGCGATCAGCTGCCCGTCCTCAGTGAGGTGCAGCACCTCCGCCAGCTGGCTGGACATGGCCAGGGTCTGTAGCGTGGCGGCGGCCGACTCCTCCAGGGCCTGATCGATGGCCACCTCTCCCCCGCCGTAGCCCTGGATGATGATGACCTGCTGGAGCGCCTCGGACCCCAGCTCAGGCTCATCCGGGGCGAACGCCGCCTCCGCCTGCACGAACGATGCACCCTGACCCTTCAGACGGCACTCGAATGACTTCGACACAATTCCTGACACAGACACAGGAGAGAGCAGAAACACACACAATAAGTGGACCGTTTCATGAGCTCAACACAAGCGCAACACGGACTAATGCTACGTCTACATTAATCCAGATACCTGTACTCTACCTCCACTGTACTCTACTGTACATTACATCTACTGTACTCTACCTCTACTGTACTCCACCTTTACTGTACTCCACCTCTATTGTACACTACTGTACTCTACCTCTACTGTACTCTACCTCTACTGAACATTACATCTACTGTACTCCACCTCTTCTGTACTCCACCTCTATTGTACACTACTGTACTCTACCTTTACTGTACTTTACCTCTACTGTACTCTATTGTACACTACCTCTACCGTACTCAACCTCCACTGTACTCTACCTCTACCGTACTCTACCTCTACTGTACTCTACCTCTATTGTACACAACTGTACTCTACCTTTACTGTACTTTACCTCTACTGTACTCTACCTCTACTGTACACTACATCTACTGTACTCCACCTCCACTGTACACTACTGTACTCTACCTCTACTTTACTCTACCTCCACCTCCACTGTACTCTACCTCTACTGTACTCTACCTCCACCTCCACTGTACTCCACCTCTACTGTACTGCACCTCCACTGTAATCTACTGTACACTACATCTATTGTACTCTACCTCCACTGTACTCTACTGTACACTACATCTACTGTACTCTACCTCTACTGTACACTACATCTACTGTACTCTACCTCTACTGTACTCTATTGTACACTACTGTACTCTACCTCCACTGTACTCTACTGTACACTACATCTACTGTACTCTACCTCCACTGTACTCTACTGTACACTACATCTATTGTACTCTACCTCCACTGTACTCCACCTCCACCGTACTCTACCTCCACTGTACTCTACTTTACACTACATCTATTGTACTCTACCTCCACTGTACTCTACTGTACACTACATCTATTGTACTCTACCTCCACTGTACTCTACCTCCACCGTACTCTACCTCCACCGTACTCTACCTCCACTGTACTCTACTGTACACTACATCTATTGTACTCTACCTCCACTGTACTCTACTGTACACTACATCTATTGTACTCCACCTCCACCGTACTCTACCTCCACCGTACTCTACCTCCACTGTACTCTACCTCCACCGTACTCTACCTCCACCGTACTCTACCTCCACCGTACTCTACCTCCACCGTACTCCACCTCCACTGTACTCTACTGTACACTACATCTATTGTACTCTACCTCCACTGTACTCTACCTCCACTGTACTCTACTGTACACTACATCTATTGTACTCTACCTCCACTGTACTCTACCTCCACTGTACTCTACCTCCACCGTACTCTACCTCCACTGTACTCTACTGTACACTACATCTACTGTACTCTACCTCCACTGTACTCTACTGTACACTACATCTACTGTACTCTACCTCCACTGTACTCTACTGTACACTACATCTATTGTACTCTACCTCCACTGTACTCTACTGTACACTACATCTATTGTACTCTACCTCCACTGTACTCTACCTCCACCGTACTCTACCTCCACTGTACACTACATCTACTGTACTCTACCTCCACTGCACTCTACTGCACACTACATCTACTGTACTCTACCTCTACTGTACACTACTGTACGCTACCTCTACTGTACACTACATCTACTGTACTCTACCTCTGCTGTACTCTACCTCTACTGTACACTACTGTACTTTACCTCTACTGTACACCACATCTACTGTACTCTACCTCTACTGTACTCTACTGTACTCTACCTCTACTGTACTCTACCTCCACTGTACTCTACTGTACACTACATCTACTGTACTTTACCTCTACTGTACACTACTGTACGCTACCTCTACTGTACTCTACCTCTACTGTACACTACATCTACTGTACTCTACTGTACTCAAAAATTATGTCGCACAATTTGTCATGTTTCATTGTGTTATCACAAATAAAACAATCAACTGCAAGCTCAGCTACTAATATGACTACAAAATGTTGAACTCATTTATAATAATATTTTAAATAAGAGGTGCAGATGTCAGTTTGGTTGAGCACTGCTGCATGTTTAGATCAGTGCAGGTTATGAACAGCCACTGATGAAGTGTGAGCAGAGAATGAGGCGGACGAGCACCTGCGTGCAGGTAAGCCAGGTCTGGATTCTCCAGGTCCGGGTGCGTCTCCTTCAGGTGGTTCCTGAAGTCCATGGGGCCGTTGGTGGCGTAGCTGCACTTGGGACAGTTGTACATCTTCACCCCCTCATGCTTGCCTGTGTGCAGGATGTGCTTACGGATGTTTTCTGCGCAGTTCGATCTGACAATACAAACAACAAGAAGTTTGTTTACATTCACTAAACGCTGAACAGATGTCGTGTTTCCTTTCATACGGAGCAAAACATCAAGACTGCTATGATTTATTGCACTGGTGGTGCTTTTAAAGGGACAATTCACCCAAAAAAATACCATTCTGTCATCATTTACTCATTTCAAACCTGTATGCATATATTTTTTCTATAAAAAGTCTGAAATAAGTATGATTTCTTGAATGTTTCTGAGTCTCTTCTGCTCACGAAGGCTCATGTATTTGATCTCAACTCCAGTACAAACAATTAAAAATGAATGTGAGATAGGTGTGCATGCTGAGAGTGAGACAGGTGTGCATGCTGAGTGTGAGACAGGTGAAAATGATGAGAGTGAGACAGGTGTGCATGCTGAGAATGAGATAGATGTGCATGCAGAGAGTGAGACAGGTGTGCATGCATAGAGTGAGATAGGTGTGCATGCTGAGTGTGAGACAGGTGAAAATGATGAGAGTGAGACAAGTGTGCATGATGAGAGTGAGACAGGTGAAAATGATGAGAGTGAGACAAGTGTGCATGATGAGAGTGAGACGGGTGAAAATGATGAGAGTGAGACAGGTGTGCATGTTGAGAGTGAGACAGCTGAAAATGATGAGAGTGAGACAGGTGTGCATGCTGAGAATGAGATAGATGTGCATGCTGAGAGTGAGACAAGTGTGCATGATGAGAGTGAGACGGGTGAAAATGATGAGAGTGAGACAGGTGTGCATGTTGAGAGTGAGACAGCTGAAAATGATGAGAGAGACAGGTGTGCATGCTGAGAATGAGATAGATGTGCATGCAGAGAGTGAGACAGGTGTGCATGCATAGAGTGAGATAGGTGTGCATGCTGAGTGTGAGACAGGTGAAAATGATGAGAGTGAGACAAGTGTGCATGATGAGAGTGAGACAGGTGAAAATGATGAGAGTGAGACAAGTGTGCATGATGAGAGTGAGACGGGTGAAAATGATGAGAGTGAGAGAGGTGTGCATGTTGAGAGTGAGACAGCTGAAAATGATGAGAGTGAGACAGGTGTGCATGCTGAGAATGAGATAGATGTGCATGCTGAGAGTGAGACAAGTGTGCATGATGAGAGTGAGACGGGTGAAAATGATGAGAGTGAGACAGGTGTGCATGTTGAGAGTGAGACAGCTGAAAATGATGAGAGAGACAGGTGTGCATGCTGAGAATGAGATAGGTGTGTATGCTGAGTGTGAGACAGGTGAAAATGATGAGAGTGAGACAAGTGTGCATGATGAGAGTGAGACGGGTGAAAATGATGAGAGTGAGACAGGTGTGCATGCTGAGAGTGAGACAGTTGAAAATGATGAGAGTGAGACAAGTGTGCATAATGAGAGTGAGACAAGTGTGCATGATGAGTGTGAGACAAGTGTGCATGATGCTGAGAGTGAGACAGGTGTGCATGCTGAGAGTGAGACAAGTGTGTGTGCTGAGGGTGAGATAGGTGAAAATGATGAGAGTGAGACAGGTGTGCATGCTGAGAGTGAGACAAGTGTGCATGATGAGTGTGTGAGACAGGTGTGAATGATGAGGGTGGTGTGCATGATGAGAGTGAGACAGGTGTGCATGATGAGTGTGAGACAAGTGAGCATGATGCTGAGAGTGAGACAGGTGTGCATGATGAGTGTGAGACAGGTGAGACAGGTGTGCATGCTGAGTGTGTGAGACAGGTGTGCATGCTGAGAGAGTGAGACAGGTGTGCATGCTGAGAGTGAGACAGGTGTGCATGCTGAGAGAGTGAGACAGGTGTGGATGCTGAGAGTGAGACAGGTATGCATGCTGATAGAGTGAGACAAGTGTGCATGCTGAGAGTGAGACAGGTGTGCATGCTGAGAGGGTGAGACAGGTGTGCATGCTGATAGAGTGAGACAGGTGTGGATGCTGAGAGTGAGACAGGTGTGCATGCTGAGAGAGTGAGACAGGTGTCGATGCTACAGGTATGGATGCTGAGAGTGAGACAGGAGTGCATGCTGAGAGTGAGACAGGTGTGCATGCTGATAGAGTGAGACAAGTGTGCATGCTGAGAGTGAGACAGGTGTGCATGCTGAGAGCGTGAGACAGGTGTGGATGCTAAGAGTGAGACAGGACAGGTGTGGATACTGAGAGTGAGACAGGTGTGCATGCTGAGGGAGTGAGACAGGTGTGCATGCTGAGAGTGAGACAGGTGTGCATGCTGAGAGTGAGACAGGTGTGCATGCTGAGAGAGTGAGACAGGTGTGGATGCTAAGAGTGAGACAGGACAGGTGTGGATACTGAGAGTGAGACAGGTGTGCATGCTGAGGGAGTGAGATAGGTGTGCATGCTGAGAGTGAGACAGGTGTGCATGCTGAGAGAGACAGGTATGCATGCTGAGAGTGAGACAGGTGTGCATGCTGATAGAGTGAGACAAGTGTGCATGCTGAGAGTGAGACAGGTGTGCATGCTGAGAGAGTGAGACAGGTGTGCATGCTGATAGAGTGAGACAAGTGTGCATACTGAGAGTGAGACAGGTATGCATGCTGATAGAGTGAGACAAGTGTGCATGCTGAGAGTGAGACAGGTGTGCATGCTGAGAGGATGAGACAGGTGTGCATGCTGATAGAGTGAGACAGGTGTGGATGCTGAGAGTGAGACAGGTGTGCATGCTGAGAGAGTGAGACAGGTGTCGATGCTACAGGTATGGATGCTGAGAGTGAGACAGGAGTGCATGCTGAGAGTGAGACAGGTGTGCATGCTGATAGAGTGAGACAAGTGTGCATGCTGAGGGTGAGACAGGTGTGCATGCTGAGAGCGTGAGACAGGTGTGGATGCTAAGAGTGAGACAGGACAGGTGTGGATACTGAGAGTGAGACAGGTGTGCATGCTGAGGGAGTGAGACAGGTGTGCATGCTGAGAGTGAGACAGGTGTGCATGCTGAGAGAGACAGGTGTGGATGCTGAGAGTGAGACAGGACAGGTATGCATGCTGAGAGTGAGACAGGTGTGCATGCTGATAGAGTGAGACAAGTGTGCATGCTGAGAGTGAGACAGGTGTGCATGCTGAGAGTGAGACAGGTGTGCATGCTGATAGAGTGAGACAGGTATGCATGCTGATAGAGTGAGACAAGTGTGCATGCTCAGAGTGAGACAGGTGTGCATGCTGAGAAGGTGAGACAGGTGTGCATGCTGATAGAGTGAGACAGGTGTGCATGCTGAGTGAGACAGGTATGCATGCTGATAGAGTGAGACAAGTGTGCATGCTGAGAGTGAGACAGGTGTGCATGCTGATAGAGTGAGACAAGTGTGCATGCTGAGAGTGAGACAGGTATGCATGCTGATAGAGTGAGACAAGTGTGCATGCTGAGGGTGAGACAGGTGTGCATGCTGAGAGAGTGAGACAGGTGTGCATGCTGATAGAGTGAGACATGTGTGGATGCTGAGAGTGAGACAGGTGTGCATGCTGAGAGTGAGACAGGTGTGCATGCTGATAGAGTGAGACAAGTGTGCATGCTGAGAGTGAGACAGGTGTGGATGCTGAGAGTGAGACAGGTGTGCATGCTGATAGAGTGAGACAGGCGTGCATGCTGAGAGTGAGACAGGTGTGCATGCTGAGAGTGAGACAGGTGTGCATGCTGAGAGTGAGACAGGTGTACCTGTAGTCGCACCAGGGGCAGCGGTAGGGCTTCTCGCCTGTGTGCACACGCTTGTGCCGCGTCAGGTGAGACTGTGTGGTGGAGGCGAAGCTGCAAAGCTGACACTTGAAGGGCCGCTCACCTGCAGCAAACACAGCACTGATGATTCTACTGTTCTCTGTCCCCAACACCTACATACCTTTAACTATGATAAATACTCAGACAAGACTTTCTCAAGCCAACATTTAAAGGTGCAGTGTGTACATTTGAGAGTAATGGGTACCTGTGTGCTGGGGAGAGTAATGTGTACCTGTGTGTGTGTGTGTGTGTGTGTGTGTGTGTGTGTGTGTGTGTGTGTGTGTGTGTGTGTGTGTGTGTGTGTGTGTGTGTGATGTGTACCTGTGTGCTGGAGAGATTAATGTGTATCTGTGTGCTGGCGAGAGTAATGTGTACCTGTGTTTGTGTGTGTGTGTAATGTGTGTGTGTAATGTGTATCTGTGTGCTGGAGAGAGTAATGTGTACCTGTGTGCTGGAGAGAGTAATGTGTACCTGTGTGTGTGTGTGTGTGTGTGTGTGTGTGTGTGTGTGTGTGTGTGTGTGTGTGTGTGTGTGTGTGTGTGTGTGTGTGTGTGATGTGTACCTGTGTGCTGGCGCCGGTGTTTGGTGAGAGCGTGACGAGTTCCTCCAGCAAACCCACAGAGATCACAGAGGAAAGACTTCTCTCCTGAAACACAGAGGATCAGAGACCAGCAGTTTCATCACTTACACACAACACAGTTCTCTGGTGATTTGTGCTTGATGTCACTCTGTGTGTGTCCTAAAATATGCAACCACTACACACAGTGAGTGTGTGTGTGTATGTGAGTGTGTGTGTGTGTGTGTGTGTGTGTGTGTGTGTGAGTACCTGTGTGTGTCCTGTGATGGTCCTTCATGGCAGAGAGGGTGAGGAAGGCGTAGTGGCACGAGGGCCAGCCGCACTTGAAGGGTTTGTCTCCGGTGTGCAGCTTCATATGGTTATTCAGAGCCCATTTCTCACTGAAGTTGCGCTCACACAGATCACACTCAAACTTTCTAGAAAACAGAACATGACCAATGAGCCTCTACATTCTGCCACAGCTCGTACTCACACATTAAACAGCAGCTATTCTGTGTTTCCATCTGTGTTTAGTGTGTAATGTTGCTGTGTGATCATGAAGAAGCTCCAGCTCTTCTCTATATCAGTGTCAGTGTTTATGAACTCCTGAAACGCCTCCATTAGTCTTGAGTTTCTCCCGGGAACGAACACGTCACAATATTCCTCATTATAATAATTCATACGCAGAATAAAGGGGCGGGGCCTGGTTGAGTTAGTTAGTAGTGTGTTAAACTGGCGGTTATGGTAAGGGGTGGGACATTTCCAAAACACACTCGAAGCGCTCGACCAATCACAACACACTGCTCCAGCCGACCAATCAGAGCACAGTGTGCTGTTCAGAAGGAGGGGCTTCATAGAGACAGACTGGGTCAAGCAGGAAAACCTGTTCTAGTAGAGACTGAAAACAACATCAAGACGGTAAAAGGGCAGAATAGGGCCTCTTTAATGTTGAGGTATCTTGTCTGTTAATTTATGCATTTATATATTGTTAGAAATTGTTTATGCAAAGTAATGTCACAGTAATGTGTAAAAGATGACCGAAATAGCCTTTTGTGAAAGAATCTGCCCTATGGATGATGTGTGTGTGTGTGTGTGTGTGTGTGTGAGAGAGAGAGAGAGAGAGAGAGAGAGAGAGAGAGAGAGAGAGAGAGAAAGAGAGAGAGTGTGTGTGTGTGTGTGTGTGTATGTGAGTGAGAGAGAGAGAGAGAGAGAGAGAGAGAGAGAGAGAGAGAGAGAGAGAGAGAGAAAGAGAGTGAGAGTGTGTGTGTGTGTGTGTGTTCAGAACCTCTCTTTAGGTTGACCCAGTCCATGCTTTCCCAGTAGATGAGTGTTCAGGTGCTTCTTCATCACAAATGCCCATCTGTGACGAGAGTAGGAGACATTACTAAACTCACTCACACTGACTGTAGCGTTCGGTCTATTTTGACATCTGAAGTAATTTAATAACCTTTGTGCAATTACAAGCTGCTTTTGATACAACAGTAAGAAATTTCCTACATAATACCATTCATAGCCATCAATGCACACTTGTTATACTTATATATATAATCTTATTTAGATAGCCAGGAAAAATAATGTGTTTGGAGTTTAATGGTCTTTGAGATTTGATGTATTTTAAGGCTCTCTTCTTTGTAAAACTGTTTTAAACATTGTACTATACAAACACAAATACATTAAGCAATCATTCAGCTGAGATAAAAAGATACAATTATAGGGTTGGTGATGTCACTAACCAGCTTTTTGTTGTAGTCCTTAAAAAAGGAATATCTTTAAAAGCAAATAGTTAGAAAAGTGAAATCATATCCAACCGCCCCTTTGATTAAAAGCTGAACATTTTCAGTGCAGCAAATTTAACATTTCGAGTCTTGACCTGGAATAGTGCAAAACCTGTTCGGTTGCTTTGGCTTTTTCCCCCTATTGATGGCAGTTTTATTTAATTTTATTCTGGTTGAGTATATATTATTAAATACTAAAATAAAATTTCATATTAATGTACTGCAAAGTTTGATACTAGTAAGTTTCTGAAACTCACCCACAGATGTGGCACTTGTACTCTCTCATGCCCAGGTGTCTCTTGACGTGGTTGCGTGCGTCTCCGAGCTGAGCGGTGGCAAAGTTACAGATCTTGCACATGAACGGTTTGGATCCTGTAGAAAAAGATAAAAGACACTGACATTTCTTCACCATATTCACATAAAATAGATTTAAACTCACATTAAACCAATATTCTGTCACAGAGTGACACTTGACAGGTTGACGTGGCCACTTGAGTGACAGGTGGATTGCCACTGCTGTCACTACTAGCCGTTTGTCTGTTAGCGTCACGTCACCTCAGCTAATCCGCCTCGCTGCCCATTTTCGGTTATCCGGTAGTGATGCGCTGCCAAGATGGTGATGACAGGCTCCGCCCACTTTGGGCTTCAGAAAACGCTCTTCAGGGGGGACGTCACGGACACTACGCCCACTGTTTTATACAGTCTATGGTCAGCACCAGGTGCGCTGCACATGCCCGGAAAACTGAAGCCAAAACATTTCGATTCATAAACCCTGCCTTCTCCATGTCATCGAATGGGACGCGAGCCAAACTAGACAATCCAATGACACCTAAAATACATTTTTCCCAAAGGTGGTTTCTGTCATTTGAGGTAATTCTTATCAGGCTGATGTATGTTCTATTGTTCGGTTTTAGTTAGTTGTGTGATGCTGTAAAGGCGGGTCATGATTGACAGCTGTGTCTGCGAATGAGTCTGCGGGAGCAGGAGGGTGGGCGGGAGCTTGATGCCGCGGCTCCGCCTCATGAGACTCACGCTCCAAGATGCAAACGGATATTTTTGGGATATTTCAATATTTTTTCTTCGTTTTTCTACATCTGTTTTGTAGTCTATGGTTAGCACTAGACCACAGCACACCTTAATCTGCTTTAGCTGCGAGTGAGCACGGCCGAAGAGCTTAAAAACCAGGCAGGTACAGGGTTCGTACAGATACTGTAATCATATTCCAGGACTTTCAAGGACTTTTCATGCACTACTTTTTTGTTTTTTTCAAGGACTACAATCAGATATCTCATTTCTCAAACAATATCTTTTTTTATTATCTTTTAAAGTCAAAAAAAGGTAAATAGATAAATAAAAATAAACTAATAAAACAAAATGGTGCAAATAAAGTGCAGCCCATGCAATGACTGCGGTAAAAGAAATCGCTTTCCTCTTTCAAACTGGTTTCCCCCCCATGAATATATGATTGACCTGAAGAATAAAAGTTATTTACTTGGACTAATTGCTGTTTTGGAGTGTGAGATCTGAGGCGGACATGTTTGACCGGAGCGAGTAAAGAGAGACTGACTGGCGTTCTCCAGCTTGTATGAACCCTGTAGGTAATTACTGTAATCTGTTGCAAGTAAATGTTTTGATCGGACGGAGGGAGACGTACCTGTGTGAGTGCGGATGTGGGCCAGGAAGGCCATGGAGTTGCTACTCTTGCACACTTTCCCGCAGTACTTGCAGACGCTGCCCTGGTTCTCCTGCCGCTCCCGGTTGATCTGCTCTGTGTCCTCCACCACATACTTGTTGACCTCCCTGAGCAGCTCCTCGTGCTTCTCCTTGATGTGCAGGAACAGGTCCTGCTCGGTGTGGCAGGGCTCGCTGCAGCGCACGCACCTGAAGCTGGCGCCCCCGTCGGGCAGGTCCTCCACGCTGCCGTGCTCGTTGCGCAGGTGCGCCGCGCTGCTCAGGTGCTGCTGCAGGTTACTCTCGCTGTAGAACGACTTCCCACACAGCAGGCAGTGGAAGTGCTTCTCCTTGGACGGATGCTTCATGGAGATGTGGACGTTCAGGCCGCTCAAGCCATCGGCTAGAAACCCACAGTCCTCGCAGCGGATGCGGGGAGTCGGTTTGGCCGGCTTCGTCTCGGGAGTTTTCGGCTTCCTCATGGAAGCGCCTGTCGTTTGTTCTCCGTCATGTGGGATCTTGTGATCTGCTAGTGTTTTTAAAGGAAAGATGCAAGCGTCAAACTGAGCTCCTCTAAGGTGTTTCTCACTGTCATCTCCCAAGTCTGCAGTTTCATCCTCATAATACATGTTTTCCTCATCCATATCCTCCAGCGTTGAGTCTTTCTCCATCGTCGTTGACTGGATCTCGTTTGATTTCGTTGGATTAGTTGGGGATTCTTCCGTTGGATAAGTTGGGGATTCTTCCGTTGGATCAGTTGGGGATTCTTCCGTTGGATCAGTTGGGGATTCTTCCGTTGGATCAGTTGGGGATTCTTCCGTTGGATCAGTTGGGGATTCTTCCGTTGGATCAGTTGGGGATTCCTCCATTGGATCAGTTGGGGATTCTTCTGTTGGATCAGTTGGGGATTCCTCCATTGGATCAGTTGGGGATTCTTCCGTTGGATCAGTTGGGGATTCTTCCGTTGGATCAGTTGGGGATTCTTCCGTTGGATCAGTTGGGGATTCTTCCGTTGGATCAGTTGGGGATTCTTCCGTTGGATCAGTTGGGGATTCTTCCATTGGATCAGTTGGGGATTCTTCCATTGGATCAGTTGGGGATTCTTCCGTTGGATTAGTTGGGGATTCTTCCATTGGATTAATTGGGGATTCTTCCATTGGATTAGTTGGGGATTCTTCCTTGACTTTGGCCGTATTCTTCACAGCAGATTGTTTTTCTCCATCCTGATCCTCAGGCATCTCTATCGAAGGCTCTGTATCTTCAGTTGTGTCCCGGATCTCCTCCAATCCACCGACAGTCTCTGGCTTGGAGCTTCGCTTCGGTCTCTTCAGGTAACTCTCTCGCTTCTGCTTGTGTTTCTCAGTGGCCATGTGCCTGAACATCTCTCTGCGGGTCACGGTGTAGTAGCTGCATGCCAGACACACAAACTCGAAGTCTTTGGTGTGCTTGCGTCGCACGTGGAGAGCGAGAGACGCCGCGGAGTGAGCGGGGAAGCCACACTGATCGCAGACGTTACCCAGATCAGGCTTGCTTCTCTTGCGCGGCACACTGGCCTGATCCGCGTCATCGTCCTCAATCGTCGTCTCGATCTCTGCTACTGTGTGTGCTGGCTCTGTTGCCTTAGCTGGAGCGGGCTGCTCGGAGTCCAGCAGAACTACACCGCTGTCGTCACCTCCGGTGGCTTGCATCTTGTTGAGGTGCTTCTTGGTCTCGCAGTGGCGGTCCATGTCTCCTTTGGTAACGCAGTAGTAGCTGCAGAGCTTGCAGACGAAGCTGTAGAGCCGGCTGTGCCTGCGGCGGATGTGGACGCTGAGGTTGGTGGCGTTGGACGCGACGAGTCCACAGTGTCTACAGACGGTCTCGCTGGACGTCTTCGGTCTTCCGCGCTTGCGTTTGTGAGGAGAGCCTTTCCTCGGCTGCTCCTCCTCCTGATCCTCCTCCTGGTCTTCAGGCTCTCTTTGATCGGACAGGATCACCAGGATCTTCTCCACACAGTCTTCGAACAGAGCGCTGGTGTGGTTCTGGTCGGCCAGCTGCAGGTGGGCTTCCTCGCACAGGTGGCTCTGCATGGCCTCAGTGGTGCTGGTGTAGTAATGGCAGAGCCGGCAGTGAAAGCGGTGCTCCGGCGGATGAACCGTCTTAATGTGCTGCGCTAACATGATGGAGCTGTTGGCTGTGAAGTCGCATCGGCCACACTGATGCTGTGACCGGCCTTCAGTCCGAGATTCCCGAGTCTGTGACTGTGACCGGCCTTCAGTCTTCTCTGGCTCTAATGAATCCCGACTCTCCAACATCTTCCGTTTGTGCTTCTCAGGATCACACTTGCTGTTATGTTGCCTTTTAATATGCTTATTTGGACTGTGTGCGTCTGTGAATTCCTCTACACAAGTATTAGGCTTTGATTGTCCATCAGTTCCACTATTTTTATTGCTTTTGACTTTAGTGTCCGAATCCAAACTGCAGCCAGCTTGTGTATCCTGGCCATCTGTACAGGTCTGGTTCGTGTCTTCCTCATCCTTCCCTGATCTGCATGAGATGGGCTCAACTATCTCCAGCAGGATCTGAGTGGGACTGGCTCTTCCGTCAGCCTTGTGTGTGTGTTCGCTCTCGGTCTGTGTGTCTTCCTCTGACGGAGATGCAGAAGCATCACTTTCTCGTAACTGGGGTGTGTTTTGCGAAGAACTCGACCCTGTGTCGTTCTGTACGCCTCCTTTATGAGAGTGCTTCCTCGTCGAGTGAATTTTCAGGGCAGTTTGAGTTTTTGCAACGAAGCTGCAAAGTGAACAAACCAAAGCCTCGGTTGTTTGTGGAGAGCCATGTTCTTCAGACCGGTCCTCACGCTCACTTTCCTCTACAGCATGCCCTGAGTCATCAGACGCTTTATGTGCTGATGGAACATCTCCTGAGCCAGTATCACTGGGCTTTGCCTTAGATTGGCCCTTGTCCTTCAAAACCTCCTTTCCAGACCTTAACTTGCGTTTGGGATTGTCCATGTTGGTGTCGGTTCACATGCAGTAATCACTAGGCTTCATGAGAGGGGTCCATGGACCTTTCTGTGAAAACAGTGCTGTGAAAATTATTAATATGCATGTAAATAAAATAATGATATTAGGCTAATCCTTGTAAATTATTACACTGACTATATCATATTGTTTTTGTACAAGTTGAAATATATATAGGGGTACAAGTGTAACGATACTAATTTATAAAGGCCGATACAAGGTGTCTTACTCTTATGCCGGGTTCACGCTACACAATATCAGCCTGATTTGTGCACGATCCGTTTGACGAAGTGTGTCGTGGTGATTCGTGAACGCCAGTGAGCGTTAAGAAGCGAGAATCAATCGTTTCATGCTGGACTGAATCTGAAATGATGTTTGTTCTGCAACTTGTTCTGTTACCTGGAATGTGTTTCTTTGGTTTTATTTATTACTAAAACTTTTAAGCTGACTATTATTAAACCTCTTATTAAAAAACACAACTTGATCGTTTTTTTTCTCCATTCTGTCCCTGATGGAGTTTTGGTTCCTTGCCACTGTCGCCTTTGGCTTTTGGCTTGCTTAGTTAATATTCAACACTCAATATTCAACAATATTATTGATCTCCTGCACTGACACCATTATATGAGAACTGAGCTGAGCTGGACGATGACATCATGTTTTTCTCCAGAGTGGCGTTATATATAAATGAACTAAATTAATAACTTTTTAACAACAAAAATGAACCATCACTGAATTTACTTAAGCTGGACTGTGGCGCTATTTTCTTCTAGATCTGCTGTACAACAGAAACAAACTTTGTTGCATTATTTTCCTGTTATCTCTGTAAAGCTGCTTTGTAACACTCTGTATTGTAAAAAGCGCTGTATAAATAAAGGTGACTTGAATTGACTTTTCATTACAATTTTTTAATGGAATGCTTACTTAACTAAATAATATTTGAAATATTGAAATATCAGAAGGTACTTTTGGTATTTAATCAAAATAATATCATAAAAATTTATATAATAAATCATTAGGTGTGTAAGGATTCCCTCATGTCACGGTTCAAAACTGAACTCACGATACGATATTATTGTGATACTCCAAGATATATTATTAAAGGTTAACAAAAAATGTACTTTTGATTAAAATGCTAAATTTGGTAGCCTATTACATTGTGTGTGTAAATGAATATTCTTGGACTTGGTGCTGGAAACCCAATGCAGGACAATAGAGACACCAGAATAACCATATTCATGATTCTGAAGATGACTGAATTATTTTAGATGAATATGCTTTACTCTGTCACTGACTAGATAGCCTATATTTATAATAATGTTGGCCACTTTTTACTGGTAACATCAGACATTTGGCATTATCAGGACCCACAAATATTCCCCCATTGCATTATTATACATTATATTCAACATTATATATAGTAGTTTAATGTAGTTCTGACAATAAATCTAAAAAAAATTCTCACACTGTAATTTTCATTTTGGGTAAATTATACACAATACACAGTCACTATCCACGATACATATTGATGCATTTTTGTATTACGATATATTGTGACACGATACATTGTTACACCCCTATAAATAATTACACAACACATAAATGAGCAGCTCATATTACCCAGTTGAACTCTGTTGATCTTTAAATTAAATGACTGTAAAACACAATCATCACTGAACTGAAGCTGCTTGAACACTGCTTTTAATCTTCATCATCTGAATTCATACAGGCTGCAAATACACAGATATATACACATTCTAAACATATAAAGCAGAAAGACTTTAAAGTGTAAACTCTTTTTTCATATTGTGTGTTAGGTAAGTTATTCAAATCCAGTCTCTTTAATATAGCTTCGCTATAAACCTCTTCATACATAAGCACTCCAAATAATGAAATATTGATAATACAACAGAAACTTGTTGTAAAACTGCATTTATTATCATTCATTATGCTATACGACTAGCGCGTGCGCGCAATAGTGTCGTTATTAAGAGTTTCACATGTACGTGTTCTTCTAAGCTAAAAAAAAGTTTGCTTTGTGAAAACGGTGGAAAAGCGTTAATCAGTAATATTAAACTTTAATTCGCTCTTTTGGCTATGTTTATATTTGCTCTCAGACATGAAACTGTTTCATTTTTACTTCCTGTTTCCGTGACTGTTGCTGACTGGCGTCAGTTTCGTCCAGTCAGAAGGCCAGTTTACTGCGCTCGTCCAATGGAAACATGGGAAAGGCGGGTCTTCGCGTGAGTACTGAAAACGACGGCGGCACGGAGGCCCCAAAAGCGCATCAAATGCGACGTACAAATCCTTCACATTACACGCTACTAAGCGACGGGAACCGAGTTAACATCCATATATCATGCTTCTAAATATCAGGCATGGGTTCGCGTTGTCAATAAAAGTTCTGTTTGAATGTCATTACCTGAAATGTCGCTCGTATTCTCTCACTTCGCGCGTTCTGCTCTTGGTCACAAACGGCGCACCGTAGTCTGCTAGCTGTTACGTCACAGAGGCTCGAGCGCAGCCAGATCTTCTGACTGAAGGAGGAGATGGGAACCTCAAAGCGGTTTATTCGGATCACGTGCGCCAATCGCTGTGCCCGAAATCTGCACCTCATCCACCGCAGAGACACGAAGCTTTTCCAGACATGATTCACTGTTTGGAAACACAACAGGCTGGCGACATCTGCTGGCCACACTGGTGTATAACTGCAGCGGAAACTCAACACAAACACACCTTTACATTTGTTGCAGATGTTTTCAGTGTAGGCTGATCTTTTAAATGTAATCTAGAACCTGTAAAATGTGTGTTCTTGTATTAATGTGTAGTGCGTGTTTTGTGTGTTATTAGACTGGGCTTGGGAGACTTGACCAATCAGAAGTTAAATATCATTCTCATTGTTGTGTGTTTTACACAAAAATAAACTTACATTACAAAAACTGACCCGAGATCAGGTAAATTATAAACTTACATTACAAAAACTGACCCGAGATCAGGTAAATTATAAATTTACATTACAAAAACTGACGCGAGATCAGGTAAATTATAAACTTACATTACAAAAACTGACCCGAGATCAGGTAAATTATAAACTTACATTACAAAAACTGACCCGAGATCAGGTAAATTATAAACTTACATTACAAAAACTGACCCGAGATCAGGTAAATTATAAACTTACATTACAAAAACTGACCCGAGATCAGGTAAATTATAAATTTACATTACAAAAACTGACGCGAGATCAGGTAAATTATAAACTTACATTACAAAAACTGACGCGAGATCAGGTAAATTATAAACTTACATTACAAAAACTGACCCGAGATCAGGTAAATTATAAATTTACATTACAAAAACTGACCTGAGATCAGGTAAATTATAAACTTACATTACAAAAACTGACCCGAGATCAGGTAAATTATAAACTTACATTACAAAAACTGACCCGAGATCAGGTCAATTATAAATTTACATTACAAAAACTGACCTGAGATCAGGTAAATTATAAACTTACATTACAAAAACTGACCCGAGATCAGGTAAATTATAAACTTACATTACAAAAACTGACCCGAGATCATGTAAATTATAAACTTACATTACAAAAACTGACCTGAGATCAGGTAAATTATAAACTTACATTACAAAAACTGACCCGAGATCAGGTAAATTATAAATTTACATTACAAAAACTGACCCGAGATCAGGTAAATTATAAACTTACATTACAAAAACTGACCTGAGATCAGGTAAATTATAAACTTACATTACAAAAACTGACCCGAGATCAGGTAAATTATAAACTTACATTACAAAAACTGACCCGAGATCATGTAAATTATAAACTTACATTACAAAAACTGACCCGAGATCAGGTAAATTATAAACTTACATTACAAAAACTGACCCGAGATCATGTAAATTATAAACTTACATTACAAAAACTGACCCGAGATCAGGTAAATTATAAACTTACATTACAAAAACTGAACCGAGATCAGGTAAATTATAAACTTACATTACAAAAACTGACCCGAGATCAGGTAAATTATAAACTTACATTACAAAAACTGACCTGAGATCAGGTAAATTATAAACTTACATTACAAAAACTGATGCGAGATCAGGTAAATTATAAACTTACATTACAAAAACTGAACCGAGATCAGGTAAATTATAAACTTACATTACAAAAACTGACCCGAGATCAGGTAAATTATAAACTTACATTACAAAAACTGACCCGAGATCAGGTAAATTATAAACTTACATTACAAAAACTGAACCGAGATCAGGTAAATTATAAACTTACATTACAAAAACTGACCTGAGATCAGGTAAATTATAAATTTACATTACAAAAACTGAACCGAGATCAGGTAAATTATAAATTTACATTACAAAAACTGACCCGAGATCAGGTAAATTATAAACTTACATTACAAAAACTGACCCGAGATCAGGTAAATTATAAACTTACATTACAAAAACTGACCCGAGATCAGGTAAATTATAAACTTACATTACAAAAACTGACCCGAGATCAGGTAAATTATAAACTTACATTACAAAAACTGACGCGAGATCAGGAAAATTATAAATTTACATTACAAAAACTGACCTGAGATCAGGTAAATTATAAACTTACATTACAAAAACTGACCTGAGATCAGGTAAATTATAAATTTACATTACAAAAACTGACGCGAGATCAGGTAAATTATAAACTTACATTACAAAAACTGACCCGAGATCAGGTAAATTATAAACTTACATTACAAAAACTGACCCGAGATCAGGTAAATTATAAATTTACATTACAAAAACTGACCCGAGATCAGGTAAATTATAAACTTACATTACAAAAACTGACCCGAGATCAGGTAAATTATAAACTTACATTACAAAAACTGACCCGAGATCAGGTAAATTATAAACTTACATTACAAAAACTGAACCGAGATCAGGTAAATTATAAATTTACATTACAAAAACTGACCCGAGATCAGGTAAATTATAAACTTACATTACAAAAACTGACCCGAGATCAGGTAAATTATAAATTTACATTACAAAAACTGACCCGAGATCAGGTAAATTATAAACTTACATTACAAAAACTGACCCGAGATCAGGTAAATTATAAACTTACATTACAAAAACTGAACCGAGATCAGGTAAATTATAAACTTACATTACAAAAACTGACCCGAGATCAGGTAAATTATAAACTTACATTACAAAAACTGACCCGAGATCAGGTAAATTATAAATTTACATTACAAAAACTGACGCGAGATCAGGTAAATTATAAACTTACATTACAAAAACTGACCCGAGATCAGGTAAATTATAAACTTACATTACAAAAACTGACCCGAGATCAGGTAAATTATAAACTTACATTACAAAAACTGACCCGAGATCAGGTAAATTATAAACTTACATTACAAAAACTGACCCGAGATCAGGTAAATTATAAACTTACATTACAAAAACTGACGCGAGATCAGGTAAATTATAAACTTACATTACAAAAACTGACCCGAGATCAGGTAAATTATAAACTTACATTACAAAAACTGACCCGAGATCAGGTAAATTATAAACTTACATTACAAAAACTGACCCGAGATCAGGTAAATTATAAATTTACATTACAAAAACTGACGCGAGATCAGGTAAATTATAAACTTACATTACAAAAACTGACCCGAGATCAGGTAAATTATAAACTTACATTACAAAAACTGACCCGAGATCAGGTAAATTATAAACTTACATTACAAAAACTGACCCGAGATCAGGTAAATTATAAATTTACATTACAAAAACTGACCTGAGATCAGGTCAATTATAAACTTACATTACAAAAACTGACCCGAGATCAGGTAAATTATAAACTTACATTACAAAAACTGACCCGAGATCAGGTCAATTATAAATTTACATTACAAAAACTGACCTGAGATCAGGTAAATTATAAACTTACATTACAAAAACTGACCCGAGATCAGGTAAATTATAAACTTACATTACAAAAACTGACCCGAGATCATGTAAATTATAAACTTACATTACAAAAACTGACCTGAGATCAGGTAAATTATAAACTTACATTACAAAAACTGACCCGAGATCAGGTAAATTATAAATTTACATTACAAAAACTGACCCGAGATCAGGTAAATTATAAACTTACATTACAAAAACTGACCTGAGATCAGGTAAATTATAAACTTACATTACAAAAACTGACCCGAGATCAGGTAAATTATAAACTTACATTACAAAAACTGACCCGAGATCAGGTAAATTATAAACTTACATTACAAAAACTGAACCGAGATCAGGTAAATTATAAACTTACATTACAAAAACTGACCCGAGATCAGGTAATAAACTTACATTACAAAAACTGACCCGAGATCAGGTAAATAATAAACTTACA
This sequence comes from Vimba vimba, assembly GCA_022828995.1. Lineage (NCBI taxonomy): Eukaryota > Metazoa > Chordata > Actinopteri > Cypriniformes > Leuciscidae > Vimba > Vimba vimba. Next base: position 723,635 of record CM040830.1, on the reverse strand, counting down.
TTACAAAAACTGAACCGAGATCAGGTAAATTATAAACTTACATTACAAAAACTGACCCGAGATCAGGTAAATTATAAACTTACATTACAAAAACTGACCCGAGATCAGGTCAATTATAAATTTACATTACAAAAACTGACCTGAGATCAGGTAAATTATAAACTTACATTACAAAAACTGACCCGAGATCAGGTAAATAATAAACTTACATTACAAAAACTGACCCGAGATCAGGTAAATTATAAACTTACATTACAAAAACTGAACCGAGATCAGGTAAATTATAAACTTACATTACAAAAACTGACCCGAGATCAGGTAAATTATAAACTTACATTACAAAAACTGACCCGAGATCAGGTAAATTATAAACTTACATTACAAAAACTGACCCGAGATCAGGTAAATTATAAATTTACATTACAAAAACTGACCTGAGATCAGGTAAATTATAAACTTACATTACAAAAACTGACCCGAGATCAGGTCAATTATAAATTTACATTACAAAAACTGACCCGAGATCAGGTAAATTATAAACTTACATTACAAAAACTGACCTGAGATCAGGTAAATTATAAACTTACATTACAAAAACTGACCCGAGATCAGGTAAATAATAAACTTACATTACAAAAACTGACCCGAGATCAGGTAAATTATAAACTTACATTACAAAAACTGACCTGAGATCAGGTAAATTATAAACTTACATTACAAAAACTGACCCGAGATCAGGTAAATAATAAACTTACATTACAAAAACTGACCCGAGATCAGGTAAATATTAACGCCATCTGAACCGAAACTTGACCAATCAGAAGTTAAATATCATTGAACGTCAAACGATTGAATGTTTATTCATAGGGATGAACCATAGACAGTAAAAGAAATGGACACAGCGACCCCATTGGATTCAACAGAGAAAAGTGAAGTCAATTAGAAGCTCTTCTTCCTGATGGCTGAGCGACTGCAGACTCACACTGAGCTTGAGGACGTAGATGTGCTGTGAGCAACCCGTCTGTCTTCTAGTAGCTGTGCCGAGAGAAATCTGAATCATTCCCTTCCGAATCCCGCAGAGACGGAGAGTGTGAGCAGGAGCTGTCCATGAGCTTGGAGCAGGAGACACTTTTAGTAGGTATTCTGATTAATTACTTTGTCACTTTGCCTCCACGTCCCCCCGATCGCCCGTGAGCTTCTCCTCCTGTCCATACGGTAATCTCTCTACTGTGCGACAGAGAGTCGCGTGGTTATGACGCAATTGTTAGCCTATTTTTACAGAAACTGCTTCTACGGGGCCATAACGTAAGATACAAGGTATTGGAGCCTTTTATACATTGTCGTGTTTCTTTAGAAATAAACAATGGACTAATGGAGTCTTTAAACGCCTCAGATGTAAAGTTATTCGCTGTCAAAGTGACGCCAAAATGAATGGGAGTCAATGGGATGCTAACAGCAGGTGATGGTCTGCTAATCAGTGGCGGCGCCCGGGGAAGCTTCAATGTTTTATGAAACCCTGCCCCCCTGCCCCCCGCCCCCCTGCCCCCCTGCCCCCGCCACCCTGCCCCCCTGCCCCCCGCCCCCGCCCCCCTGCCCCCCTGCCCCCCTGCCCCCGCCACCCTGCCCCCCGCCCCCGCCCCCGCCCCCGCCCCCCTGCCCCCCTGCCCCCCTGCCCCCCGCCCCCCTGCCCCCCTGCCCCCCGCCCCCCTTACAGACTGGCATTCTGACACTTCTTGCTTGCTCACTATTAGTCACTATTCACTCTTTTATGTAATTATTCTGCTTACTGTAAAAATAAAACATTAAAACATATTTTTGCATCCTCGTTTCCTTTCCTCGCGTCTCAGTTGTCTCAGACCCCCTGTAGGATGAAAGTAGAAAGCGAGGAAAGGCTGCAAGGAAAGAAAATGAGGATGGAGGAATCGCATGAAAGCTTTTTTATACATTGGAATATACAAGATGATGGACGTGATATTCTAGGATTACTTGGTTGTAATAATAATGCTTTGCAAAACTGATTCTGGAGAATAAGTCTTGTTGCTGTTGTGAATGTTGAGTTTTCTATTTAGTCCTTTTATTGTTGCTCTGCTGTGGCATGTACATTTCCCCCTGGAGGTTAATAAAGTTGATCAGAGGAACTGGTCAGGGACCCAGAGTCTCATGCAGGGGTGAGAGATGTTGTCTATGATGAAGTCAGCTTAACTAACATCTCCTCGATGGTGTCCAGAGGACAATCCAGGATAGAGCTGGCCCTCTTTACCAGTTTATTAAGTCTCTTTCTGTCCCTCTCAGTGCTTCCAGCTCCCCAACACACTACCGCATAAAAGAGCGCAGAAGCCACCACAGTGCCATAGAAAGACTTCAGCAATGCCCTGCACACACCACAGCACCTCTGTCTCCTCAACAAGTGAAGGACACTTTGGCCCTTCTTCTACAGAACCTCTGTATTGTTGGACCAGTCCAGTTTATTGTTGAGGTGAACACCCAGGAATGTGTATGTTGTCACCATCTCAATGTCCAAACCCTGGATTTTCACCGGAGTAATCTGGGTCGCCTTCCTACGAAAGTCTATCACCATCTCCTCTGTCTTGCTGGCATTAATGCAAAGGTGGTTTAACGCACACCAGCTGACAAAATTAGAAATGACCTCCCAGTATTCCTGATCGTTCCCTTCCGATACACATCCAGTGATGGCAGTATCATCAGAGGACTTCTGCAGGTGACCGCTGTTTGTGTTGTATCTGAAGTCTAATGTGTACAGGGTGAAAAGAAAAGGAGCGCGCACTGAGCCCTGTGGGACCCCCGTGCTGCAAACACACACATCACACACACAGTTCTGGAGCCTCACACACTGTGGTCTGTCCGTGAGAGAGTTGATGGCAGTCGACTCCGGCTCCTAATAGCTGAGCCCTGAGCAGTGACGGCTGTACTGAAGAAAAGAAATTCTGTATTATGAATTTTTAAATCTCTGTTACTTAAATTATCTATTATCACTGTAAAGCTGCTTTGAAACAATCTATATGGTTAAAAGCACTATATAAATGAAGGTGACTTGACTATTGTGTTGAAAGTGCTGGAGAAATCAAAGAGCATTTTTTTTCACTGCGTGATTCTATAAGGCTTCAGTAATCAGAGGAAAAGGAACTCGCACTGCGATCCCCTCAACATCAGTGAAACTAGCCCGCTGATGCTGGTGAATATGGGCAGAGTATGGGTTCTTCCACGCCCTCTCGATCTCTGTGGGAAGATCAGGAAGGAACGGAAGGCTCACCTGGTGCTCTCGTGAACACGCGTCTCTCTCTCTCTCACTCTCTCTCTCTCTCTCACTCTCACTCTCTCTCTCTCTCTCTCGACACACATAGGAAGTGAAAGTAAGTTCTCCTGTCGTGCAAAATACGATACGATAAAAACAGAGCATCAAAGTGTTTATCAACCATTATAAAGGAATTTACGTGTAGTTTTATGATGTTAAAGCTTGGAGGATTTCAGATCCTGTATCTTGTAAAAGTTTGATCAAGGTGAGTGTTCATGTGTGACTTTCTCATATTAATATGAATCTAAACATACATACAGTAGGCCATTTCACACAAACAACAAACACGTTTTTTTTTATCGGATCAGTGTGTGTCGATGTGTGTCGGGGTTTGTTTTCTTTCTCACCCGAACATGTTCAATCAGTGTTTCTCGGTGTCAGTTATTATTCAGAAAACTCTTAATCCAACGGTCGACTTGTGTGTGTGAAAAGGCCCAATGAGCTTGAGTTAACGCAGTCACATGATCCTTTTCTCCCACACTCCAGATATGTTCAGCTAAATTATGAAGGTTGTTTAATTTAATCATTTAATTTAGTGTCTGGATGTTTCTTCATTCAGAGTCAGTGGAGGAGATCAAACTCATCAGCTTCTCCTGCAGCTTCATCATGGGTGATTCACAAGGATCCAGAGATGGAGATTGTTCTCCAGGATGCAGGTACTTTCAACATTACATCACAGAAAAAGTTGTTTCTGTGTGAAACATTGCAAAAATGTTACATTACCCCCTCCACACAAACAGACAAACACACACACACACACACACACACACACACACACACACAGATCAAAGAAAGTTTACAGAAAAAATATTATTTGTTTGCCTATTGTTTTGAAACTAGCATGAAATATTAAATAGAAAGATCATTGTTAATCCGTGTATCATTCATTCAGTCGTTTTTTTTTTTATTTAATATTGAAAGTAGAAAAATGAATAAACAGCTGGAATATTCGGGAATGAAACGCCCCTTTCCTCTGATTTGTCAGCCGAAGATCAAACTGTCCCGCCATCAGTTCTTCCTCAGAGTCCTCCATACTGCAGTTATTCTTAACTCGTTTATTGCAACTTCTACATTTCATATTTCTCTCATCAAACAACCAGACTAATGGCTCGACGCGAGCCGTAAAGGGGAAGAGCCTAGACAGGGATTTCTTCTGTAGATATCAATTCACATACGCTTTGCATCAGCTGTATGGCAGGGTAAATGACGGCTGTCAGCATGGTCGCCCTCACTCAGTAAGTTTAAAAATAATAATAATAATAAATTAAGATATAAATCAATATAATTAATTATAAATGAAAGATTTTAAACACTAATGCAAAAAGGAAAGAATATTGACTAGACTATATAATAGGCCTAACGTTCACGCATGAACTGTCATTCAGACTGACTATCTAACAACCGGAGGACAGAGAACGACAGAGATATTAAAATACTGAGTTTTATGACCTTTTGTTTTATTAAAATTTATTAGCCTAGAATTTAATATCTAAAGAATGCGCATGGCGCACCGGATCATGTTGAGAAACACGCACGCATCACATCATTGTAAAAAACGCATTTTATTATTAGCCTAATCAGAAATAGTGTAAAAGACCGGTAAATAAAATACAAAATGAACATTATAAACACTATTAATAACATATAGGCTATACTATGCATATTTTACTTCCCCATACTGTAGCCTATGTCAAATCCTTAAAGGTCCCATTGCATGGATTATTTTATTATTTTAGAATGTTTCCTGGGGTACCCTCATAATGTTAGTATGTTTTTTAGATCAAAAGTTGTTATAATTTAGAAATAAAAGGCATATTTCCTTGCCTGATTTTAGCCTCTGATTTGAACGCTCTGTTTGAAGGGGCGTGTCTGTGTGAGACTTCAGTGTAAACGCCCACTGCTGTGATTGGCTGTGAGACTTCAGTGTAAACGCCCACTGCTGTGATTGGCTGCTGTGAGACTTCAGTGTAAACGCCCACTGCTGTGATTGGCTGTGAGACTTCAGTGTAAACGCCCACTGCTGTGATTGGCTGCTGTGAGACTTCAGTGTAAACGCCCACTGCTGTGATTGGCTGTGAGACTTCAGTGTAAACGCCCACTGCTGTGATTGGCTGTGAGACTTCAGTGTAAACGCCCACTGCTGGGATTGGCTGTGAGACTTCAGTGTAAACGCCCACTGCTGTGTTTGTCTGCTGTGAGACTTCAGTGTAAACGCCCACTGCTGTGATTGACTGTGAGACTTCAGTGTAAACGCCCACTGCTGTGATTGGCTGCTGTGAGACTTCAGTGTAAACGCCCACTGCTGTGATTGGCTGTGAGACTTCAGTGTAAACGCCCACTGCTGTGATTGGCTGCTGTGAGACTTCAGTGTAAACGCCCACTGCTGTGATTGACTGCTGTGAGACTTCAGTGTAAACGCCCACTGCTGTGATTGGCTGACATGCTTGCATATGAAATATCTAGCATTACATGTGGAACTCTCTCGAAAACTTTTACTATTACAGCTATTATACGTTTTTACTATTACAGCTTTTAAGTTTTTAAGTATTTAGATCTATTCCCATCACATAAAAGGTTGCAGTGATGAGCATTGAGCAGATGACAGCCTGTTGATCACGTGAATGAAGATCTTATCATTGCAACAGTTTCTGCACTCGCACTAATGATTTCACCAATGCAAACATGAGGTAAGTACAGTAAGAGCTTTGTTGTGCAGTGTAACAGCGTCATTGATTTCATAACGAGTTTTGGCAAGTGTCCAGATAAACTCGCGCTGAGTGATTGACAGCTTGGGCGATTGGAAAGGGATTGTTCTTTGATTGCTTTCTGTATATTAATCACAGTTTAAATAAGATTATTTTCATCCTACTAAGAGAAACGACGTGAAGTTGATCGTTTAGTCACTGGCTTGATTTACTGATGCATAAACAGTATTGAACGACTTTGAGAGAAAGATTATCTGTCTGAACTTGAACAATTACACATCAGAAATTCCAGGGCCGGCCCTGACCAATCTGCTGCCCTAGGCAAGATTTTACCTGGTGCCCCATGCATCACAGCCCACTTCACCCCGTCATTGTGTTCATGATTATTTAGCCTATATACACATTACAGCCTAAACACAAATAGCAAGAGCATTACATCTAGCATTCAAGTCAAGTCACCTTTATTTATATAGCGCTTTTTATAATACAGATTATTTCAAGGCAGCTTTACAGTGATAACAAATAACGCAAAATTTTTTTGCTTGTCCTGTACAACAGATCTAGAAGAAAATAGTGTCATAGTCCAGCTTAAGTAAGATCAGTGATGGTTTATTTTTGTTGTAAATAATTTTGTTCATTTATATATAGCCACTCTGGATAAAACAGTGATGTCATCGTCCAAATGTCATTCATGCACGAACTATTCATGGAGCACAAGCAAAAGTGTTTGTTTTCCAGTTGATGGTAGCAATCTTCCACTAAACTATGGCACGTTTCATGTTTTCACCATGAATAAAAACTGAGAAATGTCTTCTTAAATGTGAATTTGACATAAAACATTGCTATTTTAATAAACCTGTATATAAATCATTACTAATTTTGGCCAAAAAAAAAAGAAAGAAAGTAAAAAAAGCCATATATCCCCCCCCAAAACTGCACAAAGAGTAAAACATTAATTAAAAAAGTGATAGTAGGCCTAAATGCGTCTAAAAAAACTGACATGATTGTTACAAAATCACACTTTTGGAGAACTCATAACAACTGCTAGCATAAAGTTTAAGGTAAAATGATTGCCATTAAATTATAGTATCTTTCTACTATGCAATTAGATAAACTGTTCATTTATTCCATCACTTTACCTCTGTCTTTATCCCCTTCTCTTCTTTTTGACACTGTATCTATTGCAGACTATGGCTCCATCCACACTACTGCGTTTTAGTTTAGAAACGGAGAATTAAAACGAATACGATCTCCGTCCACACCAGCGTTTTAGCTGCGTATTAGAATTGATCTCCGTCCACATTAAAACGACTGAAAACGCGGATCACGTGACCATTCACCAACACTGGGCATGCGCGTGCCGGTGTAAACACAACTTCATTGATAAAAATTATCCCACCATGCACTGGTTCTTCCCGGGTTAACCCAAAACCGATGCTCCATGTACGGTCGGTACCGCCGCTGCACACGGGAATTGTCACAGATCGCTCGAATAATAGCTTGCCTCCGGCGCATGTAGGCAGTTATAGCATTGTAAAATGCAGAATTTACTTGCACAACAGCTGATAGCAAAGATATACGCCATGACTGATGACACCCAATCATAGAGCCGAGCGTGAGCCTCTACTACGTCATTGTTTCTAAAGTCCTCCGTTTTGACCCGTCCAGACTAAAACGCCCTCCGGAGATTCAAAACGAAAAACGGGTCAGCAGCGTTTCTAAACTTCTCCGTTTTGGGTCTCCGTTTTTGCCGTTTTAGTGTAGACGGGAGGTGCAAACGTAGCAAAAGGTCTCCGTTTTTAAACGAAAACGCAGTAGTGTGGACGGGGCCTATAATGCTAATTTATAATGTGTCATGTAAATTTGGCCATACGTCACAATCAGGTAACTTTCACCGTGTCTAGACCTGGCGCGAGCTGCCAGGCCCGTTTCTACAGGGGTGCTTGTGTTAAGCGCCCTCAAACAAAAGCAGTGCTGACTACATTGGATGCGGTGAGAGGCGACGCTACACAACAAATTACCAACAACTGATCGCGTGCGCTCTGTTTCTGACGCACTTCAAGCACTCACTGGGCGGGGGAAGACTGATGCGCCGGACCGGAGTCAGGGGACTTAGTTAAGTTTTTGTGGTAGTATTTCGAATTAATGGTTTTAAAATAGTATTAGTAAAATTAAAAAAAAATTAAAAAAGAAGAAAAAAAAATTCACTTGTTGACTCATTTTGGCGCCCCTATGGATGAGTGTCGCCCCTAGCATTTGCCTATTCCGCCTATGCTGCGGACCGGCCCGGAGAAATTCACATAACCCACTGGTTCTTCAGAGGCTCGGATGAAGGAACTAAAAAAATACTTTTGTGTTCATTTGTACATCCAAACACTGAGCAACTGCCATGCTTCGCTCGTTTGCAAGCCATGATGTCTCTCGAGGAAAAACCAATATCACGCTCGCTCAGCTCATTTTCTCATGGGCGGGCCAAATTCTTTTTTCGGGTAAAGAAGAGAAAGGGGAGGTGACCTTTCCCCTTATGACGACATAAGGGGAAGATTGCTAGATTCACCCATCTGAGCTTTCATTTTCTCAAAAATACCCAGGGCTTGGTTTACACCCATCAGAATGTCTAGCCACTGGGGGACCATAGGCAGGCTAGGGGAACTCATATTAAGGTTAAAAAACCTCATAAAGTGAAATTTTCATGAAATGGGACCTTTAAATTAATGGTATTCAGAAAACGATAAGAATGAAAAATAAGTAACTAAGTATAACAAAAATATTCATAGTAGCCTATAAAAATAGCCTACTGTGCACTTTATTACAAACAAACTTTAGCCTATTTTAAACGCCAAGCCTAAATGAATTTATCCGAATTTAAACTGTACCAATGTTGGTTTTGTGCATCTCTCATTCGGTCCAAAGTTTCCATATTTGCAATGTAACATTTGGATGCAAACTAATAATGTAAAGAAGGCTTTAAACTTCAGTCGAGTACCAATATACACGTATAGGCTAAATCAGCATGTTCACAGCAAGTAGCCTAGGTGTTATGATTAGGCAGGAATGAAGCGGAGAGAGAATCCACATGCAAGCACTACTTTAATCAAGTAAACAGGTAAATCCAGGGCGAACACGGAACTCAGGACAGGAACATGGAACATGGAAACAGTTACAACGACCAACAAACAACAACTGAAGCAGAGAGGTTTAACCCCCCGGGGTTCGGCTATTGTGCCGGCGCGATAGGCTCGCTTTTTTTCTTATCAGTGAGAGACTCAAAATACTCTGTTAACTTTGATCTTACATACAAGTGTTATTCGATCCTGTTAAGTGTCTATTTTTTGTGTATACTCACAATAAAAACAGTGTTGTGTTTTTTGCCAAATAAAGAAAAATAAACATGATGCGAGTTCTGCCTTCTCACTGTCAGTGAAGTCAATTCTGAAACGCATCCGAAAATGAACTATAACTCTGTCAAACAGGCATACAGACACACAGGCATGAAGCTTGAATTCTCTTATTTTAAATGAAGTAATTTTTATAAAAAAACTAATATTCTCAGTTTATGTAATATGTATGAAAAGAGAGAGATGTCAGCCGTTCTCATCTCAGCTCATTAAGTTTTAATGTGACCGCGCCCACGGAGAGCGCGCTATTCAAACGTAAATGATCTGAGGCATCCATGCAAACCTGTGAACGCCCACAATCAGCTGGATAACACACACCGCGAGTTATCAGAGTCATGTACTTTACGTTGCTGTGAGGAATAATACTATCTTAATAATAATCCTGGAAAATTTACCTCAGAAGTGCTGGAAGTTTCATTTCGAGGAGCAACGGATCCAGTTGAGGAATAGGTCAGTTCTATATTTTCTTTGTTCTAATTGCAATAGTGTCTGTACACAAAAAGACTGTATAAAGGAACACGCCGACTTTTTGGGACTTTAGCTTATTCACCGTATCCCCCAGAGTTAGATAAGTCCATACATACTTTTTTCATCTCTGTGCCGTGCAGTAACTCTGTCTAACGCACACACCGCTAGCTTAGCACAAAGACTGGAGGTAAACAGCTCCAGCTAACATATTGCTCCCAATAAGTGACAAAATAACGCCAACATTTTCCTATTTACATGTTGTGATTTGTATAGTCACAGCGTGTGTAAATAACAAGGTCACATGAGACACAGCCATCTTCTAACCGTATACATACTGGGAACAATATTCTCAGAAGGCGAAGCACTGCTACTTCTGCGGAGTGATTTACTCCAACTCTGAGCGAACTCTCTGCTCCTCAAATATATTTATATATTTGAGGAGCTTTAAATATATTTTATATTTTTATTGAGGGGCTTTAAATATATTTTCAAATTTTAAATATATGCTTAAATATATGCTAAATATATGCAGAATATATTTAAAATTTTAATTGTTGTTGTAATTGTATAACCTTTTTAATAAAATAGCAAAAAATATATGTAGACAAGGATAGATGTAAACAAAATCTTAAAAGGTCAATATAAGCCTTCTCTTTAAATCATTTTTATTGTGTTTTATTAGTGACACATTTGGGTAGAGAATATATTCCAAAACTTTCTAAAAATACAGTATGAGAACAATTAACTGCACAATTACTAGAAATGTTTACCTTGGATATTATACAATTTGCAAGCACAATTTGTGAAAAAAACAACAACAACTGTGTTTTCAACAGTGAACCAATTTTGTATTTTATATATATATATATATATTATATATATAAAATCACGCCCCTACGCATATCGCCTTTCCAAACAAAAAGTGTCTTACAAAATTTAAATCAATGTATTGTTTTATGTGAATGATTAGGCAGGATGATTTTCACATCATTTTGAAGAAAAAACTCTAGGCGACAAAATGCATTATTCAGAAGTCTTGTGGACACATATTTGGTATTTGTTTTGTGGCCTTATTGCAGAAACCTTCATTTTTAGTTTTTTCGATAACCATGCATAAACATTCTCTCAAAAATACAAACATGTACATACATGTTGCTCACATATTATGGTAGCCCTGTTTATGCTAAATAGAGTGTAATTACAGTACACCTTTGCCATTTAATATATTTATAAGCAACTGAAAAAAGCACAAATGTCAGGGCATGTCAAAACATCTCAAGGACCCCAAAAACACCTTAGACCCCAGAGGGTTAAATACACAGGCAAACCAGCTAAACAAGATAACAAGGGGGCGGGGCTAATTAGAAACACCTGGAGAGACTAATAAACAAGAAAAACTCCAAAGGACTACAAAACATGGCACAGAACAGGAAATAACAAAAGTCCACACAAGACAAGGAGAACACAAGACAGGAATCTTGACAATGTGACTGTGCAGCACAGCATTTATATTGACCAGCATTGATAACAGACCAATTCAATTAAGCAGAATAACTTTTTATATGTTTGGTTGACTGCGTTTTATTTTAATAATGAACAGGTTGCGATGTCAAGTTAGCAATGCCAGAAGTAAACTGATAATAGCCTATAGATGTTGTGTGAGCGAGCGATGTGCCGGCGCCATCCCTTGGATTTGTTGCTCAGCAGGAGAAATAACTTAATATTCTGTTGTTTAATACTCTGTCATTCGAAACAGTAACATTTATATTTTTATATGTGTACATTCAAAATGACTACAAAATGTCATGCCTTTGAAAAATAAAGAAAACAACATGATGCGCTGCTTTAGCGCATCTCAGTCTCCTTGAACATCTTTCTGGCGCACACCAAAAATGAACCAAAATAGAGTGAATAGCCTTCTGTCGCGCCTACTTTTCAAAGTCAACATTTAGATTATTTAGATTATTAAAATGCATTATATAGTCACAGGTTGTGTCAAGCCATTCGTTAGTCTGGTTGATGGAAAAAAGATGAAATGTAGTTGCAATAAACGCGTTAAAAAAAGTTAAAAAAACGACTGAACGAATGATACACAGATTATTGTTTCCTCAAAGTACTTTTTGATGCAGGATGAATGTAATCTCAGTAATCTAAAGGATTAAACTGAATCTGTTCTCTGTTCCAGTTCCGTCCAGCAGAAGAGCTCAAACCCAGAGTCCAGCTGTGTGTCTATGAAGAGTAACTGGTCTATGGAGCAGCCAATAGAGTTTAAGAGTGGAGACAAACGGCCTGATCTCAGGTAGATCATTTCTATAAAAGATGTGCTTATTATATTTGATTTTTATGAAATTGTTATTAATATACAGCAGTTTAATGAGTTACAATCTTGCTGGTTTCAGTCTATTAATGATTATCATTGTGCTCTTGTGTAAAGCTCTATGTATTGTATTGTTAATACATTCACACACTGTAAAAGCTGTTGGTCTGTTACTCAGTTAATGACACAATTACATCAATATCAGTGTGTCTGATTCTTCACCCTCTTCATTCTGATTTAAGGTCAAACCTTCTATCCAGACCAGTTAAAAACAAAACTGTTTTCAAGCCTGTGATTCAACCACAAGACTTTAATGAAAGCATGTATCCTGGTTTCAGGTAAAACTCTTGTTCTGTGTCCCATAAATAGTTTTGTAATTTATAGCTATTTGCTTCTCTGACTTGTGTAATAATGTGGTATTTTAATCTTACAGCAATGACTCTAAACCTGCTGAAGTCCTCAACACATTGAGATCAAATCTGAGACAGAAGTTTGAGTGTTTGTATGAGGGAATATCAAAGCAGGGAAACCCAACACTCCTGAATGAGATCTACACAGAGCTCTACATCACAGAGAGTGGAAGTGGAGAGATCAATAATGAGCATGAGGTGAGACAGATTGAGACACAGTCCAGGAGAGCAGAAACAGAGGACACACCGATCAAATGCAGTGACATCTTTAGACCTTTACCTAGACAAGACAAACCCATCAGAACTGTGCTGACAAAGGGAGTCGCTGGCATTGGGAAAACAGTCTCTGTGCAGAAGCTCATCCTGGACTGGGCTGAAGGGAAAGAGAATCAGGACGTCCAGCTCATATTTCCACTTGCTTTCAGAGAGCTCAACTTGATGAAGGACAAAACACTCAGTCTTTCAGATCTTCTTCATGTCTTTTTCCCTCAAACAAAAGAAATGGAAATATCCAGTGAAGAGTATAAAGTGTTGTTCATCTTTGATGGTCTGGATGAGTGTCGTCTGACTCTGGATTTTCAGAGTGATGTGAGGTTGTGTGATGTGACTGAATCAGCCTCAGTGGACGAGCTGCTGACGAACCTCATTGTGGGGAATCTGCTTCCCTCTGCTCTCATCTGGATCACCTCCAGACCAGCAGCAGCGGATCTCGTCCCCTCTGAGTGTGTCCATCGAGTGACAGAGGTACGAGGCTTCAGTGACACACAGAAGCAGGAATACTTCAGGAAGAGAATCAGTGATCAGAGTCTGGCCGACAGGATCATCTCACACCTGAAGTCCTCAAGGAGCCTCTTTATTATGTGCCACATCCCAGTGTTCTGCTGGATCTCAGCCACTGTTCTAGAGAAGATGTTGAGTGAAGCAGAGAGAGGAGAGATTCCCAAGACTCTCACTCAGATGTACACACACTTCCTGATCATCCAGACCAACATCAAACATGAGAAGGACTATGAGAAGAAAGTGAAAGATGAAGACATGATTGTCAAACTGGGTAAACTGGCTTATCGGCAGCTTGTGAAAGGCCACCTGATCTTCTATGAGGAAGACCTGAGCGAGTGTGGCATTGATGAGGCAGAAGCATCAGTTTACTCAGGATTGTGCACTCAGATCTTCAGAGAGGAGTTGGGCTTGTGTCAGGGGAAAGTCTTCAGCTTTGTTCATCTGAGCATTCAGGAACATCTAGCAGCTCTATATGTGCATCTCTCCTTTATCAACAATAACATCAATGTGTTTGACCAGATTACCAAACCAACTAATGGAGAGACAGTTTCCCTATCTGATCTCCATCAGAGAGCTGTGAATGAGGCTTTACACAGTAAAAATGGGCATCTGGACCTTTTCCTTCGTTTCCTTCTGGGTCTGTCAGTGGAGTCTAATCAGAGTCTCTTACAAGAACTAAAGACACAGACAGCAAACCGCTCTCACAACAATAAGAGAACAGTTGACTATATTAAAGAAAAGATCAGTGAGAATCCCTCTCCAGATAAATACATCAATCTGTTTCACTGTCTGAATGAACTGGGTGATCTTTCTCTAGTGAACGAAGCTGAACCTCATACGTATAGAGGATTACGTGATGTGAAACTCTCCTCGTCTCAGTGGTCAGCTTTAGTGTTTGTGTTGTTGTCCTCAGAGGAGACACTGCAGAAGTTTCACCTGAGCAGCTTAATTGGAGTGAACAGCTTTACTGGAGACAAAAATGTTCAGTAAGTAACACTGACTGAGTGCAATCATTACAGTCTAAAACATTATGAACAAAGAGAAACTAAGAGATCAGAGGTGTTTAAATCACGGACACAGATTTTACCACCTCCGCCTCGTTTTGAGCCAGGAAAAACCCTGAGAAAGCAATGGGCACACCTTGTATACACAGACTGATTTCTGGGATATTGTAGATCATTTGCGGGTGTTTCTCGAACCGTGGCTGTGTCCTAGTAAGGCTGCATATCTCGACTGCCACGTCAAATGTAATTTACTAACTTGTCCAACTACATAACGTACATGTAGGCATATGAGCAGTGAGCACTATATTCAAATGTCTCAATTCAAAATGTACATCAATTCATTGACAGCGTCAATTCACGTTTGCCCAAAAAACCTTCATTAATGTCCTCTTCCTCACCCGAGTATTCCTCGCTCCTGTCATCCCCAAGAAGAATAACCTCATTCGGCTGGCGGTCATCGCCGACGCCTAGTAACATTAGCAGTAACAGTGAGTGTCCACTACAGCGGCAAAACTCCGCTCAGTGCACTGCAACGTCTCCGATTGCGAGTGTGTTTAATCAAAGTTTTTTTTCAACACACGGACAGTATCATCAGCGATGCACGCAATTACATTTAGAAATAGACAAGATTTGTTTCCAAATGCACCAAGCAAAGATCCTTTCAATTTTATAAACTTTTATAAACCCAGCCAATATAATCACAATGAACACATCCAAAATAAAATCTTTAACACATATATAACAACTGCAAAACCACTCAACTGACATCTGTCAATTTTGGATTTAGATTCATTTTCTGTAGCTGTTAAAAAAAAATGACACATTTGCGCGTACTTGTTGTGGACCAACTCAACTCTAACAGATTGGGGGGGGGGGGGGGGGGGGTGTTCATAAACGAGTTATGTATGGTCTTTCAAGAATTTCAAGTTAATAATATAACAATTTATGAAAAATATTTTTAAAGCTTGTGTCATGTGGTGCCCCCCTAGTAGTTGTGAATGGTTGGTGCCCCAAGTGCCCTTATGGATAATCCGGCTCTGCTCTGAAGGCCGTCTCAGTTTGAAGGATGTTTTGAAGACAGACTTCATTTTGTGTCTTTAATTCAGCTCATTTTGAGGGATGCATCAACTATATCCTTTGTGTTCTTCAATCTCCCACAATCCTTTGCACACATTCTAATTCATGTAAAAGAACTGATGGAAAACGAGTCGGCACTGAGTTTATCTGAGTTCATTATGAAATGTAAGACACAGATAATGTATTTGAAGATGAAGGCATACATGTTATCTTTTGTTTCTGTGTAAATGAATCACTGAACACTAAACTGACAATAATGTAAGACACTGGGAGACACAGACGGCTGTCATTCACTGTATTGCATTCATAAAAAAGCCAGTTAATATAAAGATATTTAATAGGAAGTATTTTTCCTAAATTAAGTTTTAATAGTATTTGTGTGGCATGACTGTGGGGTGGGAACATGTGTGACGTAGCCATGCACACTTACTAGAGCGTCTCATTCAGTGTTTAATGCTGAGGACTCGAGTCTACAAGCCTCAGAAGGACCCGTGTAACTTCATTTACAGTTGAGTGCGCAAGCCTTTCAAAGTAAACTCATCTGAGCGTTGTGTGCGTCTGCGCCATCACTAAAATTGGGCTGCAAGCGGATCCTCCTGATGATGAAGATCACGTCACGCAGACACCAAAGTAAACTTGATGAAACAGTTAATGGCCTTGATGCTGTTTCTGGTGACGTTTATGTGATAACCATAGCAACGGACGGGGCAAACAAATCTGATGTGTCAAAATAGTGTTGTAGTGTAAATGCAGACTAATAGACCTGCCACAGCAACATTAACAAGAAGAAGAAAAAACAAATCTGTGACGGCTGAATACAAGGCTTCTACAGACATAGATATAAAACAACTTTTTCACATGTCCTTTATAAAGCAGTGTTTAATTAAAACAATTATTTGAGGGTATTTAGGAAGGTATAAAGTATTATTTACTTATGATGTGAATTATTATTATTATTGTTAGCATGAATAATTAACTTATTCATTTTTTATTTTAAATTAGTGTCACTCACAACACTGGAGATGAAGTTCTCCAGAAGCTGATGCCTGTGGTTACTGCAACTAGATACGCTTGGTAAGTAACACTGAGAACAATCATCTCTGTTAAAACATTATAACAGTTCTTACTTAAACATTATAAATTAATGGTTTAACAAAAAATATGAGTCACACTTCAGCTTTTAAACCCTCCACCTATCTGACCTGATTTGTGATCTTCCGTTTTTTTATGATATTTGTGTGAGAAATTTATATTCAAATATATGCATTTGTAATGTATGTATATAAACATTTATATTTAATGTATGTGATGTATTCCATTTGATCAGTTTTATATAATCTTTCTCCCTCACATAAAGACATAATCTCTTAGAATATATATATATTGAATTAATTGTTTAAAAAATAAATATTGCACAAATTATAAACATTAAGAATGAAGAAAAGCAAAGATTTCTGTGTTGATGTAAGGAACCTGTGCTTTGTCATGTCTCTTATTGTGAAAATTGTCAGTTCATGTTCCTTTTGTAGTTCTGTTCATGGTCTTTGTAGTTTTGTTTGCTCACTCAGGTGTACAGTGTTATCTAATTAGTCCTGTTATTTAACCATGGTGTTCTTTCTTACCTGGACGGATTATTCTGTAACGTGCTCCAAGAACCAAGTTAAAGTCAGGATCTAGATGCAGATAAAAATGATGTTTAATGGCTCAAAACAGCAATTCATGACTTGAGCGTAGAACACATGACACAGAGCGTAGAGCTTCACCATAGCAATGAACCATGAAGGGCACGTTGAACATGAACATGAACATTCAAACACTAACATTCAAACAATAATCCGTCCAGGTAAGAAAGAACACCATGGTTAAATAACAGGACTAATTAGATAACACTGTACACCTGAGTGAGCAAACAAAACTACAAAGACCATGAACAGAACTACAAAAGGAACATGAACTGACAATTTTCACAATAAGAGACATGACAAAGCACAGGTTCCTTACAGTTGATCTGAGAGAGTGAAGAGTGTGTCATTGTTCTCTACAGATTGTGTAAGTGTGGTGTCTCAGATGAAGGTTGTGCTGCTGTAATAAAAAATATTTTAATGTAATAAAATGCAGGGAAATAACTAGTATTTCATTAATTACAATCAAAGCTATTAAAACAACATGATCAAATTTATCAAATTATATTTACGTCTGTTCATATGATGTTAGAGAATTAATGTTTTTAAAGCGTTTGCTCTATTTCTCCTGCCACTGTGAGTTCATGTGTTTGATCTGTAAATGATTGAACACAACAGTAATGTTATTAAATATTATGACAATTTAAAACAACTGGTCTTTATTTTAATATATTGTAAAATGTAATTTATTCCTGTGATCAAAGCTGAATTTTCAGCATCATTACTCCAGTCTTCAGTGTCACATGATCCTTCAGAAAGATTTTATGCTCAAAAAACATTCATTATTATTATTATCAATGTTGAAAACAGTCGTGTACAATTTTCTTTCAGGATTCTTTGATGAATAGAAAGTTACACTTTACTATATATTCACATAGAAAAGAGCCATTTTACATTGGAATAATATTTCACAATATTACTGTTATTTTTGTTATTAAAGATATTACCGATCTCGAACATTGGACTGCTAGTGTATATGCATGTATTGCCTTGGAATCATCATTCGTCTCCACAAGTGCATAATTACACCAGCAGTTGTCTGTAATATGATGGTGCAGATAAAAACAACTCAGACTTAATACATGAATCCATGAAGTACAGCAGACACCAATCTAACTGGCCATAAGAAATACTTAATATCTTAATATACAAGATTGTAAGCACTTACCATTGTCCTGTGACTCGATTACATCATTTCCAAACAGTTGTGTAAAGTCATTCAGAATATGAGCGTGCGCACAAGAAGCAAGATTGGTGTTTT
This sequence comes from Vimba vimba, assembly GCA_022828995.1. Taxonomy (NCBI): domain Eukaryota; kingdom Metazoa; phylum Chordata; class Actinopteri; order Cypriniformes; family Leuciscidae; genus Vimba; species Vimba vimba. Next base: position 705,220 of record CM040830.1, on the reverse strand, counting down.
TTAAGTAATTTTGTGTGTATTTGACCATTAAAATGCCACAAAGCGGAACACACTGTCAGGCGGCACAAGAAGCCATTATGTGAGTGCCGATCTGAGTTCTCATGTGTTTTTAAATCATCAAGCTCATTTTGTTCATTTATCCATGCTTCTTAATCACTCTAAAGTTTCAATAACTTTAAGCAATTCGCTAAAAAATTGTAAAAATACAGTAAGCTGACACATGTGTACACACACACACACACACACACACACACACACACACACACACACACACACACACACACTAGGGCTGGGACGATGCACCTCTCTCCTGATTCGATATTATCACAATACTTGGGTGCCGATACAATATGTATTGCGATTTTTAAGAATTGGGATTTGCGATTGTTTCTATCAAAAGCTGATTTACTCTATTGTGATCGCTACCGTAGACATCAGTGTTTATATCTGAACTTTAAACTTTTATCCCAGTACTTCTATTTAAGCTGTTTCATGACGACTCTCTCTGGGTCAGCGGCAGCGCCAACACAGATTTAAAATATTGCGTCAAAGGTTTAATTTTAATTTTAATTCAAGTTTTATTTTGTCAAAGGTTTAATAGACAGACAAATTTGAAGAAGATTGTGTGTGTGTTTGAATGGAGATCACAGTATTTTAAAGATGAATCGTGCAGCTCTACTGTCTTATCTCTCTCTCAGCATATGAGCAGCGCGAGGGCTTTCAGTGCTTTCAGTCTCACGTCTCTTCCACACATCCACTTGAAATGGATATTAGGACACTCGTAGATAACGACGCATTTCATCCTCTATTGGAACGAAAGTGGCTAACTTCTGTCAACCTCGTCTATAAGCAAGGACAAAACTAAAGCAATTTAATTTGAATTAATGGTGATTCTGGAATAATAATAAAAAATCTATTTTAAAATTGTGAACCAAAAAATTGCAATAGTTTGGGGAGTCGATTTTTTTCTCCCAGTCCTAACACACACAAGTTCCTTAAAATGTTTACAAATACATTAATTACAGACACACACACACACACACACACACACACACACACACACACACACACACACACACACACACACACACACACACAGGTTGGGTTTCCATGTTTTATGGGGATTTTCCATAGAAATAATGATTTTTATACTGTACAAACTGTATATTGAATCCCCCAATCCTAACTGATGTAATTTAACAACTTGAACTAATGAATATTTGTATATATTTCATATTGACAGAATAATGTTATTTATTTTTTAAGTGTCATGTTTATCTCTGGATATAGGCTTAATGTGTGTCATTGTTCTCTACAGGTTGAGGAATTGTGATGTGACAGATGAAGGTTGTGCTGCTCTGGCTTCAGCTCTGAGATCAAACCCCTCACACCTGAGAGAACTGGATCTGTCTGGGAATAATCTTGGAGACTCAGGAGTGAAGCTGCTCTCTGCTGGACTGGCGAATCCTCACTGTAAACTGGAGGAACTGTGGTAAGATCATACGTGACTCTCACATGAAACTGTCACTGTGAATTCATAAAGTATAATCAAAATGGAATAAAATGCAGGGAAATAACTATTATTTCATTAATCACAAGCAAAGCTATTAAAACAACATGATCAAAATCAAATAATTTTTTACGTCTGTTCTTATGATGTTAGAGGATTAATATTTTAAAGCGTTTGCTCTATTTCTCCTGCCGCTGTGAGTTCATGTGTTTGATCTGTAAATGACTGAACACATGAGCTGCTCCTCATTAAGGTGATTCTGCAGTGCTGATACTCACACTGAAAAACACACTTTGAAATCATGATAAACATTTAACACCCTTTACTTTAAACACACTCAATCTCAGCACAGTCAGGATTAACACAGTCCATTCATTTTAATTTTAGGGGGAAACTGTAGTGATTTTTCTCCAGGTTTAAAGTCTACATCATGTCAGTGTCACAGATTATGACCTGGAGAAACACTATAGTACATCGATGACACGTCAGTGTCTGTATTATTAATGAGACTGCGTGTTCTTATCCTATGAGAAGACATTTCTCTTATTCATGACAGCACATGGTGTTTTTCTATGACAGACACTTCAAACTGTAAAATCAGGCAGTAGTTTAGAGAGGCGTACATGGGTCGCAAGTGTGTGTGTCCATGGTGCAAGAGTTGAGTGTGTTGCAGGCTTCCCCCGTGATGCTGTCAGGTATCAGCCTGAGGTATCAGGTATACAGATTGTGTTCAATGATTTGGTAGGAATTTCACTGTCCGCTGTAAAATCCTCTAGTTTCCCCCTGATATGTAGTGAGAGCCGGCATGGGCCACTGACAGATGACAGTTGCTCGTCCCTCTCTCTCTCTCCTCTGTCTTGCTCTGCCACACACACTCCCTCTCTTCTTCTCACAACCACACACACACATTTAAGAGGATTTTTCAGAATGATTGTGAGGTAGACTTGAGCTGAAAGAGGGTGTTTTCATGACTCTTTATTGTTCATTACATTACATTCTTTTACAATTGTTCTATATTTTATGTGATATATAGTTTTAATTTGTTATATCAGCTTTTAGATAATCACTGAAAAAAATGTGTTGGATCAAAGTAAAAAAATTACTTCAACTTATTACAAGTGATCGATTTACTTTTTCTCAAGTGAGTTTGAACAAATCAAATTTCTATGGTCAGTTGAAACTAAAAATACTCTTTGAACCAAAGATGTTTTTTACATGATTAAATCACAAATTATCACAATCTTTTTGATGAACTTAATTAAAAAAAAATCAAAAATCCGAATAACTACAAACAATGTTGTGACACTGTGGTTTCCTCAGGAACAGACTGAAGACTCCGATTATAGGCACAAACTCAAGCTTTAATAATAGTACTCTGGAACCAGTGTTGGGTGTAACGCGTTACAAAGTAATGGGTTACAGTAACGTAACTACTTTTTCGGGTAAAAAGTAGTGTAACGCGGTACTACTAAAAATTTGGTAACGAAACGTAGTTCCTTTTTCAATTCGGCGCAATGTTACTTTTCCCATGGATATATTTGACAGCGACACTGCCTCAGCTGCGCGCTTGAGAGAAGAGAACTGTTGAGAACTGAAGAAAACGATTTAGTTTCATATTAATGTTTAAATTAAATAAAATAAAAATGTTGCGCAATATAGGCTATCGGGAGACAAATGGAGTGGGCAGACATGATTTAGACCACTTTAAGAAGTTTGTTTTAGGAGAAAGACTTTCTTTAAAACGCATTTCGTTTAGTATTAATTGTATCTTAATTTTAATCAATGTTTTACCAACCAATTAATTGCCTGAATTTAAAAAATAAGTAAATATGGCATGCAAAATAATCATGACACGCGTGAACTGGAGCTCGTCTCCATACTGTAAATGAACCGACACTCAGATAAGCTACTTGTCTCACAGACCTGATAAATATATAGAAAGCTTGAATATGTGTACTTTTAAACAAAATATATTCTTTTCTCTCAAAATCTCATTTTTTTCTCCTAATAGAGTGAGTCGTAGGCCTATGTCTGAAAACTAGCTTATGTCTTCTATATCATTTTGTCCTATGCTATCAAGACGCGATTCGCACCGGTGTTAGAGAGCAGGGAAGCTTAATGGCTGTTGCCGAAATTTAAAGTTCGGTGGATGGGGGAAGCGGAGCGGAGAGAAGTGGTGATCCGGCGACTCAAAACGGGGGTTGGACGTAACGGAAAAAAAAAATAAAATAAAATTACACTGCCTATACGTAGCTTCTCTGCACGGACAGCGCCAGTCGCCAGAGAATCACAATTAAAGTTTTAATTTTATTAAATTGAACAAGCGCAACATTCAGCATTCAATCAAATAGGCATATTCTAAAAGATGTAGGCTATTATTAATAATAATGTTATTTCAACACAATAATATGAAATAATTTCGAAATAATATGTGTGCGTGCATCTGTAAATTCGGTGACGCGTGTATTGATTTTTATTAGCCTAATAAACAAGTGTTTTCTCTAAAAGAGTCGACTCTGCTGCAAAGATGAAGTTGACGATCGCCATCTCCGTGTGAACGTGCTTATAGAGAGAAATGCACATAAATAAGCCTAATGGATTACATAATCAGAGAGTAGCCTTTTTCTTTTTTCGTTTTGAATTATTTCGTTTAAAGACATTTAAAGCTTTGTTTATTTGATGTATTTGTCATGTCTGTGTGAGGCATACACTGAGTTTCGTTAAGTTAGGATGTGCTCTAGTTCACGTGCAATGCAAGTGAGTGCGCGGGCGCCGTTATATTTGTTTCGTAGGCCTATTCATTAAATACAGGCAATTGGTTGATGAAAAATTGATTAAAATTAAGATACAATTTATACAAAACGAAATTCACTCTAAAGAAAGGCTTTCTACAAAACAACTTCAACATCAACGGTCCAAATCATGTCTGACCCGCTCCATGTCTCATATTGCGCATCCTATCTTACTCGGTCGTGCTGTTCACTTTTCATAAATCAACATGAATGGAAAAAAATAACATTATAATATTTTAACAAATATGAAACTAAATGTGCTTTTTTAATGGCTACAATAGTAGGCCTACATACTCTCTATTTGTACAAATTTCTGCACATTAATTTAATTAAATTGAACTGAATTTTGCACAAGTTGAAAGGCATTTGTTCAAATCAAGTTCACGGATAATTGTGCGTGCATTTATTAATCATTATAATTGTTTTGGTGATGGGAAAGGACTGTATAATTTGACTGGTCTTTAAAAGGTTGTGACCACCAAGGGGCATCGATTAGAATGCAGACAAGATGTTCCGTTTACGAGTTTTATTGAAATAAAGATTTAAAGGTGTATGTGTTTTGGTAGTTGCACGCACACAATACTTGGAACTCGTAAATAAGTACAGCAACACTATCTTAGATTATCTATATAAATATAAATATAAATATAAACTGCACAGTCTTTCGACGCCAGCGTTATCTTCCAAACGTTTCCGAAACTGACACTGAAACTGTCTGCTCCCGCGAGCTGCATAGCGCAGTGACACTCCTGATTGGCTGATTCTCAAACAGACAGTTTTATCTGCCTGAAAAAGGTCGTCCTTCGTCACAGCCGCCCCCAAATTTGTTACACTATATTTGCCACTCTAAGAAGGACTGACCGTATCAGTGTCTGGTATGGCAGGTAGAGCTACAAGGCGAGCAACAGGCCTCGTGTAGATTTTGTCCTTGACTTTGACTACTGCAGTCCTGACTCTCCCATCAGTTCCTGGAATAACCTCAGTGACATGACCTAAAGGCCACTGGGCTCTTGGCAGCTGTGGGTCCACTACCATCACTATGGTTCCAGTTTGCAGCTGTGCAGGGTCCTTGTGCCACTTGGAGCGAGTCTGAAGAGTCGGGAGGTAGTGTCGTATAAAGTGGGACCAAAACTTGTCAGCCAGCACCTGAGTATGTCTCCATCGGCGGCGACTCAGGAGCTCAGACTCAGCATACACAGCCTGTGGTAAAGAGGGGTCAAGCCGCCCCATGAGGAGCAAGTTGGGGGTCACTGGGTCAGCATCAGCCACGTCTGTTGACACGTAACCCAGTGGTTTGGAGTTTAAAATCCCCTCCACTTCAATAAGTACTGTCCGCAGGACCTCTTCGGGGACAGTCTGTGATTGGATGGTGGCATACAGTGCAGCTTTAACAGACCTCACTTCCCTTTCCCAGACTCCTCCAAAGTGTGGTGCGCTTGGGGGGTTAAACTGAAACCTAATCTGGTGTTTAGCCAGATGAGCCTGGAGTGTGGGGTGCAATGACCTGAAGGCCTCCTGGAGTTATCTTTCACCTCCCTTAAAATTAGTGCCCTGGTCGGACCGGAGCTCTGCTGGCTTACCCCTTCGTGCAATGAAGCGGCGGAGGGCCATCAGAAAGGAATCCGAGTCCATACTGGACAGTACATCCACGTGCACAGCACGCGTCGTCAGGCATTTAAATAGTATGCCCCATCTCTTCTCATGGCGACGGCCAACCTTCACTGTGAAAGGCCCGAAACAGTCCATGCCCGTAGAGAAGAACGGGGGCTTCAGCAGCCGTAGTCTGGACTGTGGGAGGTCTGCCATCTTGGGCACTATTGGAGAGGCTCTCCATCTCTGGCAGTCTGGACAGGAGTGCTGGTGGCGCTTAACAGCTTCACGGCCATGCAGAATCCAGTATTTTCGCCGCAGCTCTGCAAAAAGGCGCTCTGATCCTGGATGGCAAAGGCTATTGTCCATGTCCTGGATGATGAGCTGGGTCACTTTATGCCGATGGTCCAGAACCACTGGGTGAATAGAATCGGGCTCTAGCTGGTCACTGCGGCGGAGCCTTCCTCCAACCCGGATGAGTCTCACAGTCTTGTCATACTCTGGTGCTAGGGAGATCAGCTTACTGGTGGCAGCTACTGGCTTACCGGTACTCAAGAGGCTGAACTCCTCAGCAAAGCTGTCCTGCTGGGCTCGTCTCAATACTTCTCTCTCTGCTTCTCGATAGTCATCAGCAGAAAGACTGACGGGGCTCCCTGATGACACAGGGCTGGATTGTGCAACCGCCTCTGTCAGCGCTCTGAACGAGGAAAACTGATCAACATTTGGTAGCAGAGAAGTCTGTATGCTTGTAGTGAGACAGCAGATAGTGGGTTTTCGCAGCTCAGCAGAATTCTCTGTCACCTCTGTGGCTGGCTGTGTAGGCCAGCCTTCAGGCGACTGTTGTAGGAAAGCAGGGCCCTGACTCCATCTGTTCTTACCAGCCAGTTCCAGCAGTGTTTTTCCCCGCGTTATATCATCAGCTGGGTTGTTGACAGAATCCACATATCTCCAGGCCTGGACCTCAGTCAGCTCCTGGATTTCAGCTATCCGTGTTCCCACGAATACCTTGTACCGACAGGAGTCGGACTGAAGCCATGTAAGTACTGTTGTGGAGTCTGTCCAGCATATAACATTGCGGATATTCACAGTCAGCTCTCTTTGAAGTAGTGCAGCTAACTGTGCAGCTGTCAGGGCAGCACACAGTTCTAGTCTTGGTATTGATTGCTGCTTCTTCGGGGCCACTCTGGATCTAGCAGCCAGGAATGACACTTCCACACGGCCGTGTGAGCTCTCCGTCCGCAGATAGGCCACCGAGCCATATGCCTTCTCTGACGCATCAGCAAAGATGTGTAGGTCTCTCTGGAGGTTTGAAGTGTTCATCTCAGGGCTCACATAGCATCGAGGCAGTAGAATCTGGGAGAGATGCTGCAATTCTTCCTCCCACGTCAGCCATGGCTGCAGCACATCCTCAGGCAGTGTTGCCAGATTGGGACGGTGATTTCCAGCCCAAAAGCTCACCAAAACCCGCCCACTACAAGAAAAAAACGCCCAAAATTTTACTGCCAAAATAATATGATATAATTTCATTAACATGTCATTCAAGGTTGATAAGCACAATTTGTATCTCCTTAAAACAAAATAACAATGATAAAATAAAATGAAAAATAAAATAAAATTCCAGAAAAACAGATAAAACAGGGCAATAATTAAGGAGAATTGGCCAATATGACTAAAATGTCCAGATGGACACTGTCAAAACGGCAATCAAGAAATGAACCGATGACTTTAACCCTCGGAAGTACACATTGCAGAACATAACACAGAATTTAGCAGTCAAACTCATTCATCGTCGATTCAAACCTTTTTCAGCAGCTGTCAGGGTCGAGTATTGTGCAGTCTGGACGGTGTAAAAGTTGCCGATGTCTGGTAAGATTAGGCTAGTGTGCACATGACCATGGACATATTTCACGTCCCATATTTAATTTAATTTCAAGTCATTCAACTGTGCTCTCCTACGAGTTATATTCACCATCGATATCTCCCACCAGGTGTACGTTTTTAGAGCTGCTCACTATCTCACTCTTTACTGTGTAGTAGATACAACTTACTGTTTAGTAGGCTATATCACTTTGGCATTAGCGATCACTTGAATACAGCTACAACTTATCGCGCTCAATCGCATCTGTCTGCTCGCTGATTGGCTAAAAGTGCGTGCTCGTCGGTGATGTCAACACTAACGCCAGCTGACTCTGCATAGGCGTGTGTGTAATGTAATGATGACTGATTTTATGGACTACATGCACACTTTAGTTTAGTTTTTTAACCAATTAGACTTTAAAATATAGATGTTTGAAAACCGCCGAACTGACCCAAAACCAGCCCAAATTTTGTCCACCCGCCCAAACCCTTTTTTACCCGCACAATCAAATTCAAAACCGCCCAATTGGGCGGGAACCCGCCCAATCTGGCAACACTGTCCTCAGGCAGTGACGGGTCATCCCAGTCTCTCTGTTTGTCCCACAAGTGCTGCACCAGGACCTTGGCCCGCGTAGTGAAGGGGACTATAAATCCCAGGGGGTCGAACAGGCGTGCCAGGACTCTGTATATGTTTCGCATGGTGGGTGTGGGTTGGTCCAGCATACGGTATTTATACCTTAAGGTGTCTGAATTGCAGAGCCAGCGGAGTCCCAGGGCGAGCTCCTGTGGGTCAGTGCCTGACTCGTTGAGCCACAACTCACTGCTCTCAGATCTTGCTTCTTTGGGCAGGTGACTGATGACCTCAGGGTTGTTACTGGCCCACTGGCGTAACTCAAATCCACCTGTAGCCAACAGTGAGGTCAGTTTATCGACTAGGTGATGGGCTTCTTCAACAGATGGGAGGCTTTGCAGACAGTTGTCCACATAAAAGGATCGTTCTATCGACACTCGAACATCTTCACCTGGCTGACTGTGGTCAAACACATGTTTCTGCAGCGCAAAAGTTGCACAGCAGGGGCTACAAGTGGTGCCAAATGGAAGGACTTGCCATGTGTAGATGCTGGGTGGTTCCTCTATATTCAGGTCTCGCCACAAGAAGCGCAGCAAGGGCTTGTCTTCTGGGAGCAGCCTCACTTGATGAAACATGCCTTTGATATCACTGCTGACAGCAATTGCATGTTCTCTGAAGCGCAGCAGTACACCCAGTAGACTGGAACTTAAGGTGGGCCCAGGCAACAGCAGCTCATTGATGTTTTTTCCCTTATACATGAAGGAACAGTTGAACACAATCCTGTTCTTTCCGTTATGGCTCACCATGTGATGTGGGATGAACCAGGACTCGGCTGCTTTGCTCAGCTCCTCTTCTGACACTTTAACTGCATAGCCCGCCTTTTCCAGCTTCCCAATCTCTGCACAGTATGCTTCTGCTCTTTGAGGGTCTCGCAGCAGGCGCCTCTCTGTACTGCGGAGATTAGCTAGCACAGCCTCCTTAGGTGCCTGAAGCTGTGGCATGTTCTTCACTCTGAGGAGGGGAGTAGCGTAGCACTGAATTCCATCAACCTCTACTCGTATGGTCTTCGCCTCCAGCAGGCGGACTGCTTCCTGATCCTGCCTGGAGCGTGTAACAAGCTTTTCACTCCTGTAGGGCAGAACATCCAGCTGCCACAATCTCTCTACACTCTGTAGAAGCTCGTTAGTGGGAGAAAGGGTGGAGACGTGCATGCACTGTTGTGTTGTTGCCTGTTGCCTACTGTACCTGGTCGGCCCCTGAAGTGTCCAGCCCAACTTTGTCTTCACTGCGGCTGGTCCTCCATGGGGTCCCAAACGCACAGGCTCCACTGGAGTGATTAAGTGGGTATAATCTGACCCGATTAACAGCAGGGGTTGCACTCTGTTAATCGTCTGGAGAGGGAGGCCTCTTAAATGTTTGTGCTTCCTCTGAAGTGCCTCCATTGAGTAAGTGTGCTCAGCCAAACCCAGTTGATCAGCAGTGAATGCTCTGTATATCTTGAAGGACTTCTTTGGATGGTCTACTGGGGAGATGGAGAACGACACTGCAGTGCCATGCAGAACCCTGATGTCCTGCCGAACAGTTCTGAGGATCAGATTTTCCGTCTCACCGGTAAGTTTAAGGCTCTGCGCTGCTGCAGGGAGGAGAATTGTCCGTTCCGATCCATCGTCAAGGATGGCATATGTCTCCAAAGTGTGTTCCCCGTTACGCAGCAGCACTTTACTCACTTTCAGTAAGACCTGACTGCATCCAGCCCGCCTGTCCATGTACAAAACTTCATTAGTTGTGCTGATGAGGCAGGATGTATCCTCAGCTGCAGGTTTTATATTCACTGCAGGTTTTATATTCACTTCATGCAAAGCTTGCAGGTGTCTCCCCTTACACTTGTGACATGTAATTTTCAGGCGGCACTGTGCAGCCTGGTGTGTGCGACCGCATCGCCAGCACCTCTTGTTGGTCTTGATCCACGCTGTTATCTGTTCAATTGTAAGCTGTGCAAAGTTTCCACACTTATCTAGGAAGTGTTGCGTGTTAGAGCAGTAAGGGCAGTATACTGTCCTCTCTGGCTGCTTAGTGCTAGATGAGGCCTTCTCTACTGTCGGTATGCTATCAGGTTGGTCTGTGATGTGCATGATGTTGGTATTCTTACCACTCTTAACATCGCGGCGTTCTATCCTGGGTCCTGCTCTACTCTTGTTTTCACCGGTTAGAGGCTCATACACCGTCTCTTGCATCTTCAGCTCGTAGTCAAGCCAGTCAGAAAAGTGCAATAGGCTTGGGATTGTAACACGCATTGGGTACAGGAACCTCTTAAATTCAGCCCGTATATCATGAGGCAGTTTGGACATCAGCCGGGTCACATGTGAACCACAGTGAAGCTCAGTCTTTCCACTGTCCCCAAGCTGGTCTAACATTGCCACGAGTGCTCTCACTTTCAAGGCGAATCGCTTAAACCCACTGGAGTCACCACGTGCAATATTAGGGGCCTCCATTAGATCAGCTATTTTCCTGAGAGCTAGCTGGTGAGGCTGTCCATAATGCTCAATTAGGCTTGTCATAGTGTCAGTGTAGGGCTGCAGTGAGTTAGTGTATGAGTCCGCTATTAGAAGTGCCTCCTCATACTTCAGGTGGTCCACCAGGATCTGGTATTTAAAGCGCTCTGTAGCGTCCACAGGCAGTAGGTTCTCCAGAGCTACCTTAAGCCTGGCGAACTCTCTCGGATCCCCTTTGGTGAATGTAGGGATTGTGGGTTTAGGCCCACGGTACACTGTCTCATGGTGGTGCGAGGGTTTCAGCTCTTCGGGCAGCGACTCACATCTTTGTGGGGTGTAGGGTACACAGTACTCCGGTGTCTGTACCCCGGGCACTGGATAATGGGGCTCAGGGTGACTGTGCGACTCCTGTTGACGTGTCATCCTAAGGTCTCTCAGTGCTGTTATGAGCTCTGCCATAAGGTCCTGTGATGGTAGCTGATAAACGTTGTCTACTACTGGGGGTGGTGGCGGTGGCCAGTCGTCATCATCCGTAGGCAGAGTGTGACCACCAACGTGCACAGGTGGCGGGATTGGCGTGGTTTGGTATGCACCACCATCCTGCTCTAGGTTATGCTGCTGTTGGGCGGGGGCTGGTGTAGGGAAAGGAGAAAGGGCTGTCTGTCGCAGTGCTGGTAGGTCTGGAAGGGAAGTACGGGCGTCAAGTCGCCTGTGCATGTCCATTACCTGTTGCTGCAGCCTTTGATTATCTTCCATCAGCTTATAAAGAGCTTCAAGGACCTCAGGCGCTGTTTCTGGGACAGGCCTCGATCGGGCAGAGGCAGGCGTACTCTGAAAGAGGGGTTCTGTATACTCAAACTGGCGTGGATAGACAGCCTCCGCTCCCCGCATGACACTCCCATCCTCATGCAGCAGTGGTGGTGTGAGAGGCGTCATCCTGGCGTGTCTCTCTGGGAATCTCACCATGCTGTCGTAGGGCTGCTGTTCCTCTGACAGGTTAGCCGATTGATGAGACAAACGAGAGGGCGGCTGCAATGCTTGGAGGGGGATGTCATAGTCTTCCATCCAGGCTGGTCGCCGGGTCTCTCGGCGAGGTCGGGCATCTACTGGGTGTGTATACTGATCCGAGAACATCTCTAAACAATCCCACGGTGACCACGTGTATCCGGCTCGAAGGACCAAATGTTTTGGTGATGGGAAAGGACTGTATAATTTGACTGGTCTTTAAAAGGTTGTGACCACCAAGGAGCATCGATTAGAATGCAGACAAGATGTTCCGTTTACGAGTTTTATTGAAATAAAGATTTAAAGGTGTATGTGTTTTGGTAGTTGCACGCACACAATACTTGGAACTCGTAAATAAGTACAGCAACACTATCTTAGATTATCTATATAAATATAAATATAAATATAAACTGCACAGTCTTTCGACGCCAGCGTTATCTTCCAAACGTTTCCGAAACTGAAACTGAAACTGTCTGCTCCCGCGAGCCGCATAGCGCAGTGACGCTCCTGATTGGCTGATTCTCAAACAGACAGTTTTATCTGCCTGAAAAAGGTCGTCCTTCGTCACAATGATACTAAAATCCTAACAAATAGGCTATGCTATGTGCAAAAAATCTGATGAGCCCATAATATGAACGCATTTACACGTTAAGCATTTTCCTCCCATAGAAAACCATTAGCCTATAAGAATGCTTAATGTGGCTTAATGCAGATTAGAATGTCCCCTTATTATGTCGAAATAACGAGATATTATGTCGATACTAGGCTACTGTGTCCACCGTGGTCTCATTTTTGATCAGCGGAAACGATTTTTGCTTGTTTGGGATCTGACTGGTCAGCGTATTTGAAAAAGTTAAGCAAACTTTCCTGTCTTTTTGAAAATTTTCCCCTGAGTGAAACGATCGAGGCTAACAGCAATCTCAACTCGTACAACAAGCGCGCAAGTCATGTGTCACAAACATTAAACACTACACAAACAGTAATTTTATTATTTTTTTCATTTAGGCAATTCATTTTAGTGACACAGGAGGTGCCAGATCCAATAAAAAAGGTTCCGGATCCAATCTCGGAGGTGACGGAACATGTTCCGGCTCAAATTAAGCCATGATATTTAAGAACAGATATTGGGTTCTGCCCAAAGTCAAGCAACATAAAAGTAACGTAAAAGTAACGAGTAACGTAAAAAGTTACTTTCCAAATAGGGTAACTAAGTAAAGTAACTGATTACTTTTTTTAAAAGTAACGAGTAATGAGCAAACACTACTTTTTAAAAGTAACTTCCCCAACACTGTCTGGAACAAGCTGACAGGGAAAACACACATAAACACAACGGAGATCGGACAAAGACTGTTTTTCGCGTTTTTCACTGCTACTATTTGCTTCAGCTTTTCAAACGTAGAAGTATGATAAAGACATGATAAAGACATGATAGGCTATATACATTTTATGTGGATAAAGGCATATTTTGTACATGAGTACACATGTCCTTAAAAGGCCTAGAAAATATATCGTTTTAACGACATAACATCTCGTTATTATGACATAATTGAGTGGAAAATAATATGTATGTGGCAGCAATACACCACCGTACAAACTGTCCAAACTGCCTTGAGATCAGGCTGAACATGTATATATTTCATATTGACATATTATGTTATTATGTTATTTATTTTTCAAGTGTCATGTTTATCTCTGGATATAGGCTTAACCCCCTGAGGTCAGCTATCGCGCCGGCGCGATAGGCTAATTTTTTTTCCTTATCAGTGCAAAAAAAATAAAAATAAAAAATATTAATTTTTATCTTATATGCTTGTGTTATACATCAGTCGATCCTGTTAAGTGTGTATTATTTTTGTGTATACTCACAATAAAAACAGTGTTGTGCTTTTCGCCAAATAAAGAAAAATAAACATGATGCGAGTTCTGCCTCCTCTCTGTCAGTGAAGTCATTTCTGAAACGCGTCTGAAAATGAACCATAACTCAGCGAATACTCAGTCAAACAGACATACAGACACACAGGCATGAAGCTTGAATTCTCTTCTTTTAACCCCCAGAGGTCGACAGTATCGCCGGCGATACCAGCTCGCTTTTTTTTTTATCAGTGTAAAAGAAACTCAGAAATACTCTGTTGACTTTGATTTTCCATAGGAGTTTCATACATCAATCGTTTCTGTTAAATGTGTATTATTTTTGTGTATACTCACAATAAAAAGAAAGTGTGGTGCTTTTTGCCAAATAAAGAAAAATAAACACGAAGCGAGTTCTGCCTTCTCTCTGTCAGTGTAGTCCATTCTGAAACGCGTCCGAAAATGAATCATAACTCAGCGAATACTTCTCACACAGGCATGTGAGTTATGTCTTTATGAAGCTTGAAATCTCTTCTTTTAAATGAAGTAATTTATATAAAAAACAAATGTTTTCAACTCATGTAATCCGTTTGAAAGCAAGGAGAGGTACCGTTTTTCCTTCTGCCTCATTATCTCTATAATCAGCTGCGGCCGCCCCGCCCCCGGCGCGATTCACATGTAAATAGTTTAGGAGATCTAGTATGCATCGCATACGCCCCCCTATCAATGCCATAAAAACAGACTTCAGACTTACTGATAGTTCATCGCGTTTTGAGTATGGCACGCTTCTCCGGTAATAAAGACGCCATTCAGATGATTCTGGACAGCGAGGAAGAATGCATGATACCGGGTTGTTTCCTCAGAGGAAGATTGTAACAGACGACGAACGGCAGCATTTTGAAGAGCGAATTCCGCCGAGGACACAATTTCGGAGTAAGTTTTACTTAAAAGTCTTTTGTCTTTTATTTTTCGTGTTCGCATTTATGAGGAAAAAAAACAATATTACGTGACAGTTCTCCATTATGGACGCGAGCGCTCTAAGCACTAAAAGACTTTCAAACATTCACAGAGACCTCAAAACAGAAAGTACAAATCCTTTCTTTAAAACGAATTTCGTTTTGTATCAATTGTATCTTAATTTTAATAATTTTTTCATTAACAAATTTCCTGGATTTAAAGTAAATATAGGCTAGCAATCACAACATAAGGTCTGAACTGGAGATCATCATGAACCAGACCGTAGCCTACTTGCTTCACATGTCTAAAAAAAATTGAAATATATTTACAGAAAGCTGGTTCTAAACAAAACCATCCAAAACAAAAAAACTATGTAGCCTAATAAATGTGCATTTCTCCGGTGCGTTCACTAGCCTACTGCGAAGATCAATAGGTCAATAGCCTATGTCAACTTCATCTTTGCCAGAAGTTAAATTTACGTAACGTATTAAACGGCAAATTAACAATATGCGCTAATATTTCATGAAAACAACGTTACAGTCAGGCGAAATATGAAAGACAACATTTTGTTTAGTAGATTTGGGTACAGTTTTTACTGTAGAATATACTGCCACGTCAAATAAGCTTTTGTTTAGCAATTTCTATATATAAAATAGCCTACTATTTTTGTCAAAAATAAAGTCATCAACTAAGATGTTAGCTGTTCCAATGTTGGCTATATTCAAAGTAATGAATACATAGATAAAATGTAGGCCTATAATCTTTTTTTTTTTACAAAGAAAGAGTACACTTGAAATATTGTTGAAATTGTAATTATTGTAATTGTAACCTTTTTAATAAAATAGCAAAACATATTTACAAGATGGATGTAAGCAAAATCTTAAATGGTCAATATAAGTCTTCTTCTAAATATATATTTTGTCCTTGCATTGTGGCTCAGTCAGTTTCACACCTGAATGCATGGCTCATTATTATGCAGAGTGGGTGGGACATTGTATTTCTCAGGTGTAAACCACTCCTCGTTCACGCCCCCCTCGCATACTGGCTTTCCAAGCAAAACCTGTTTTACATCAATTAAATCAATGTATGGTTTTATGTGAACGATAAAGCAAGACTATTTTCACATAATTTTGAAGAAAAAAATATAGGCGACCACATCCATTAGTCAAAAGTCTTATTGCCACATATTTAGTATGTGTTTTGTGGCCTTATTTCTGCAACTTTCATTTTTATTTTTTTCCAATAACCACGCATAAACATTATTCTCTTAAAAATTTAAACATATACATGCATGTTGATCAGATATTTTGGTAGCCCTGTTTGTGCTATATAGAGTGAATTTACACCTTTGCCATTAACATGTTTATAAATAACTGAAAAAAGCACAAATGTCAGAGCATGTCAGAACACCTCCAGGGCCCAGAAAACAGCTCAGACTCCAGATGGTTAAATGAAGTAATTTTTATAAAAAAACAAATATTCTCTGTTTATGTAATCTTTATGAAAAGAGAGAGATGTCAGTCGTTCTCATCTCAGTTTATTATTTTTAACGTGACTCCGCCCACGGAGAGCGCACGCTATTCAAATGCAAATGACTGAGGCGATCCGTGCAAACTGTGAACACCCCCATATCAGCTCGAGAAAACACATCAAGCTTATACAGATCATTGTACTTGTTTACACCGTCTCGCAGCGCTGTGAGGAATAATAATAATAATGGAAAATGTACCTCAGAAGTGCTGGTATTTCGAGGAGCAGATGCAGCTGAGCTGAGGAATACTGTAGTAAGTTTTTTTCATTCTCAAGTGAATCGCGTTTCTGTGTGAATGAATGAACGGCAGAGATGCGTTGTTTACCACAGCTCGCACACTCCCGTTTCTCTGTGTGAATGAATGATCTGCTTTTAGCAAACTGTATTGCTATACTGAGATGAGTAAAAATCGACTGAAATAGGCTGTGTTGAAATAAAATGTATTTGTATAAGCAACGTATTAAACTGCAAATTAACATTTATATTCCTTATAATAAAAATGAAAGACCTATGTTACAGACATATGAAAGACAACATTTCATTGACTAGTTTTGGATAGATTATATATTTTTACTGTAAAATATCTGCCACCTCAAATAAGCTTTTGTTTGCCAATTTTTGCTAATATGTTAAATATAGTATGTTTTGTCAATGTAGGCTATATTCAAAGTAATGAATCCTTAACTTTGAAATATGTATGATAAAATGTTTAGTTTTTACAAAGAAAGATTACAATTGAATTGTTGTTGTAATTGTAAACTTTTTAATAAAAAAATATACATTTACAAGGTAGATGTAAACAAATTTTAAAAGGTAAATATTAGCCTTTTCTTTAAATAATTTTCATTGTGTTTTATTATTGACAAATTTGGGGAGAGGATACATATTCCAAAACTGAAAATACAGTATGAGAATTAACTGCACAGTTACTAGACATGTTTTCCTTGGATATTATACAATTTGCAAGCACAATTTGTGGAAAAATAAAATAAATTTGAGATGCTTCCAACTGTGAACCAATGCTCTTGCATTCTTTCTTGTGGCTATAGGTGACACACCTGAATGAATGGCTCATTAAGTATGCGGGCCCCATTGTCTCCTCAGGTGTGAATCACTAAATATGCATGATCGTTGACGCCCTTTGCGCATATTGCCTTTCCAAATAAGAAGTGTTTTACAAGATTTAAATCAATGTATTGTGTTATGTGAATGATTAGGCAGGATGATTTTCATTCAGAAAAAACTCTAGGCAACGACATCCATTAGTCAAAAGTCTTATTGACACATATTTAGTATGTGTTTTGTGGCCTTATTTCAGAAACTTTAGTTTTTAGTTTTTTCAATAACCATGCATAAACATTATTCTCTCAAAAATACAAACATGTACATGCACGTGGCTCACATATTATGGTAGCCCTGTTTGTGCTAAATAGAGTGTAATTACACCTTTGCCATTAATATGTTTATAAGCAACTGAAAAAAACACAAATGTCAGGGCATGTCAGAACATCTCAAGGACCCCAAAAACCCCTTTGACCCCAGAGGGTTAATGTGTGTCATTGTTCTCTACAGGTTGGAGGCTTGTGATGTGACAGATGAAGGTTGTGCTGCTCTAGCTTCAGCTCTGAGATCAAACCCCTCACACCTGAGAACACTGGGTCTGTCATATAATAATCTAGGAGACTCAGGAGTGAAGCTGTTGAAGGATCTGAAGGATGATCTACGTTATAAACTGGAGAGACTAGAGTAAGAATAGTTTTTAACGATTGTCATCATCATATTTCCATTTAAAGTTCAAATGGCTGATTTACTCACTAGAAATACAAGTAAATTGTACCAGGTTCAGTAACACCACGTGTGTGTGTGTGTGTGTGTGTGTGTGTGTGTGTGTGTGTGAATATTTTGTCTGAGATCATCAGATAATGAGTCTTAAATTCAGCTTCAGTTTCTGTAGGTCTCTTTTTTCTGTAGGAACTTTAAACTGTGTTTAATATGAGTTTAATTCTGCTCATACTGTTGTGACTGATTGTGAAAATAATATTAATGTTATTTTCAGCTTTTCCCCTTTAACTGTCTCTATGGGCGTCTTTACACAGCCGAGTTAAAGGAGTAGTTCACTTTCAAAAATGTTGCTGATAATTTACTCATCCCGATGCCATCCAAGATATCCATGTCTTTCTTTCTTCAGTCGAAAATAAATTAAGGTTTTTGAGGAAAACATTCCAGGATTTTTCTCCATATAATGGACTTCAATGGCAACCAACAGTTTGAAGGTTCAAATGTCCGTCTCAATGCAGCTTCAAAGTCTTAACACGATCCCAGTCGAGAAATAAGGGTCTTATCTAGCGAAACGATCGGTCATTTTCAAAAAAAAAAAAAAAAAAACATATATACTTTTTAACCACAAATGCCCATCTTGTACCATCTCTGAGATGCGCCACGTATTGCGTCATCACGTTGGAAAGGTCACGAAAAAAAAAAAGTAAATAATAAATTAAAACAAAGACGTAGGACGATTTTGAATTTCGAGGAGAAAATGAGATGGAATTTTTCGTCCTTCCCTAACATTTTGAACCAGAGTACACAGACAAATAACTTAGACAGATGACGTGAAGTGTGACCTTTCCAACATCTCAGAGATGGTACACGATGAGCATTTGTGGTTAAAAAGTATATATATATATATATATATATATATATATATATATATATATATATATATATATTATTTTATTTTTTTAGAAAATGACCGATTGTTATAGGAACATATCAACCAACAAGAGACAATAAAGTAAAAGTGTCCTGTACTCACATTGTGAAGCAAATAATTCATAATATATTTGTAGCATTTGATCCATCTGGAACAATTTTATCAAGAAATAGAAAATAGCTATCAGTACCACAGAATTATGACAAACATCAGAGAGTGAGATCGCTATATCACACGGAGGAAAAATTATGAATTTTTATTTATCTCGAGTTTTATTTCTTTGTTTACTATTTTTTTACTTTTAAATTCATTTTATAACACTTTGTTTAAAACTGTAGTTTTAAAATAGTAATGTTCAAAGGATTATTTTCCGCGATTTTAATTGCTGTGTAAATGCATTTATGTTCTCCGCGTCAGAGAAGCAATAAACATTCTGTGTAAATGCACATTTTGTGATTTTATGCCGCTTCAGATTTGGTTTCTGTGTAAAGACGCCTTATGTGTGTGATAATCTGAGGTTTGGGTTGTTATTAACTGATATTAAATGTGTAGTGAGTGTAATGATAATTTCTGCTGGTTCTGTATCAGCTGTCCGTTGTGTGAAAGTGACCTTTCATGTGCTTTTGATTTTGTAAAGTGACTTTGAGCATCAGATAAAAGCTATATGATCATGTCTGAGAATGAATTAATATAGATTATCTAGTTAGTTTTCTTATGAAATGATGTGACAGATGTAATATCTCATACTGCATATGTGACTGTGTGTGTGTTTTATTTTAGGTATTAAATGACAGTCTGATCTTCTGATGATCCTCTGATGGTGAATAAGGATCCACTACAGAGACTCACAGTCAGCAGAATCAACAGAGACTGAAGATTTTATTTTATTTATTTTATTAGTTTATTTGTCAGGGACAATGTACAAAATACATTAATCTTTCGAAAAGATGTTTTGTACCAGAGTTAGCAAAAGCTATTTTCCATCTGCAGTCCCCGGGCAGGTGCACAATATTAAAACATTAAATAGAAAACGAAAAAAAAAATAACATCCTAAAATGTATACAACATAGTCAAAAACATTTACTTCAATATTACATTTGTAGACTTTAAATGAGCTGATGCTGACACAGCTGGTTATCAAGGATGTAATTCTTTAAGTTTCTAGAGAAATTATTCAGATCCACAGATAATTTCAAACTATCTGGGAGTTGATTCCATTGTTTAATGGTTTTATATGAGAAGGCTGTCTGTGCAAAGGCGGAGGATCTTTTCGGGATAGCACAATTTCTGTAAGCAGTGGAGCGGGATGTTCGGTTCGTTTGTTCAGAGTAAAGTTTTATGACTTTTTTCATTGAGGGTGGAGCAATATTATTAACAATTTTGAAAACAGTTCTTAAATTTGTATATCGAATTAGAGAATCAAAACTTAATAATTTATATTTACTGAGAATATTACAGTGATGATAACGAGGGGCTTTTCTGTCAAGCACCTTTAAAGCCTGATTATAGACCGATCTGAGCGGTTTGAGTGTGGTCTCGTTGGCCTGAGACCAACAGGACAAACAGTATGTGATGTGTGGTGAGATCATAGCATTAAAATACATGAAAGATGCTTTAGTTGTCAAACTATTCCTAATGTGTCTAAAGATGGAGATATTATATTTAATAGAGTTGTACATTTTTTTTAATATGTTTTTTAAAACTTAAAATTTGGTCCAAATGGACACCTAGATATTTTATCTCTGTCACGATGTTAATTTTTTGTCCATTAACATAGATGTTAGGCATATTTTTAACTTTATTGGACTTAGCGAAATACATTCCAACAGTTTTTTCAATATTTAGTGTTAAGCAAGAAGATTTAAGCCAATTACTTATTTTGTCCATGGCTGAGGACAATTCAATGGCTACTTGCTCAATATCCCTCCCATGTACGTAGATGACGGCATCATCTGCGTACATGATGATGTCTACGCCCTTGCACACAGCCGGGAGATCATTGATGTAAATACTGAACAACAAGGGTCCCAGAATTGATCCTTGCGGGACCCCAGTTGTGCCAGGCTTCAAAGAGGACAATACATTTTTTACCCTCACACATTGCATCCGATTTGAGAGATATGATTGTATCCAATGCAGTGTCTCCATGGACAGATTATACTTAGAGAGCTTAGCCAGGAGGACACGGTGGTTTACCGTGTCGAAGGCTTTTCGCAAGTCCAAAAACACGGCACCCACCGTGCCCCCTCTGTCCAAGTTGGCCTTTATGTTTTCTATCAGATAGCAGCAAGCTGCGTCGGTGGAATGGTTACGTCTAAAACCGAACTGCATGGAGTGCAACAAATTATTACAATCTAAGTGATCAGTTAACTGCTCTACAATAGCTTTCTCAAGAATTTTAGATGCTACAGGCAATATACTAATAGGCCTGTAGTTGCTTATTTCATTTTTGCTTCCAGATTTATAAATTGGGGTTATAACCGCTGTTTTAAAGACACTGGGGAAAATACTCTCATCAATAGATTTATTCACAATATATGTGATAGCTGGTGTTAAAATCTCCCTATGTTTTTTAATGAGAGAGCTATCAAGTCCCCAGAAATCTTTAGCTTTTGAGTTAGATAAGGATTGTATTATTTTATCTGTTTTAGAATAATCAATGTGTTTAAAAGACAGAACCTCATAATCATAAATGGAGGGCTGAGGTGATAAACAAGGATGAAGCAATCCAGAGGCGTGTTGAATAATTTCATTCACTGAATCAATAAAATAATTATTAAAATAGTTTAAAACTGTTAGACCATCCTTATGGTTTTCGTCATTTATTTTCAGCTCTATTATTCCACTCTTAGTTTGCGTCTTTCCAGTTAATTTGTCTATAATTTGCCAAAGATACAGTGGAAGCTTGAGTTTATACATCATGTTTTTAATAATAGTTGCATTACATTTGTATTAATGTATTAAAGGGGTCATATGATGCGTTTTCATGTTTTCTTTTTCTTTAGTGTGTTATGTAGATGTTTTTGCATGTATAAGATCTACAAACTTACAAAGCTCAAAGTCTCCTATAAAAATTATATAATTATAATTATAATTATAATTAACATGACAATGTGAACAAAATTAAAGTAGCCTATTTTTCCGTATCTGTAAGTCTGAGGTGTCGTTGCGGTAACGCATTGCTATGGGTTGCGTCACTTGCGTGTGTCTTGCTTCGGGCTTGACTGACGTGACCATAGACATAATAAATACTTATATTATTTATGTCTATGGACGTGACGGGGTCAGTCTGCGTGATTTTTCCCCCAAACCAGTTAAGCACAAACCACGCCCCTTACACACAAACCACGCCCCTTCTGCGCAAACCACGCCCTGCAGCGATGACTCACGTCTATGGCTCGATTTCATTGGTCAACTCTATCAAAGTGTTGATTGGCCTCACATCATCGCTGAAACAAGTGTGTATACAAAATTAAACGTTTATACAGCTTATACAAAGAATATACAACTTATATAAAAAAACATTAAAAAGGGCCCATAAGATGAATAAAAAACATGTCATAAAACCATCCATCCATCTTCTACCGCTTATCCGGGGCCGGGTCGTGGGGGCAGCAGTCTAAGCAGGGATGCCCAGACTTCCCTCTCCCTAGACACTTCCTCCAGCTCTTCCGGGGGGACACCGAGGCTTTCCCAGGCCGGCCGGGAGACATAATCTCTCCAGCGTGTCCTAGGTCTTCCCCAGGGTCTCCTCCCGGTGGGACATGGCCGGAACACCTTCCCGGGAAGGCGTCCAGGAGGCATCCGGAAAAGATGCCGGAGCCACCTCAACTGACCCCTCTCGATGTGGAGGAGCAGCGGCTCTACTCTGAGCTCCTCCCGAGTGACCGAGCTTCTCACCCGATCATATCATAAAACTATGTAAATAAAAAGAAGTGCATTTTTTTCCTTGTGCAGTTGCTAGTGTTAACGAGTATCCAAAATAAATATGATTTTAAACGCGTGCACACACACACACACACACTCACACACACACACACACACAAAGCAAAAAAGAGCTTAACACTGAGAAAACTACATGCGTTACTGTATGGAATAATTCTACAAACACAAGAAAACGGTTTGTCAAAAACAAAAAACAATATTTGATTCTTCATTGTTTAATATAGTTTTGCAAACAATATGAATCCATAACCTGCAATCCTCCTGCATAACATTTAAAAGTATTTGTTTGCATAAAGTTAATGATTACCAATTATCACAGAGCTGATTGGCCACACAAGGCTGAACGATTCTGACAATTTGTGGCGTATCCTGACAACCCTTTTCCCTCCTTTTCCTGAATGTCTACTGTAGTCATGCTCTAAACCAGAAGTGCTGTTTCTGGGGCGTCCCGCTGTCAAACGCCGCCTCGAACCAGTCTCGGGTGATCTTCGGGCCACTGCTGTTGGCTGACAGCCAATAATGGACCTGGTCGTCTAGCAGCTCGTCTGAACGTCTTAACATCCCTTTACCAAAACAGTGAAATGCAGAGACCAGTTGTGTTGTGTTGTGCTGCATCTTTTCAAGCTGCTTGGCCATTGAAGTCCTGGCATCACTGTAGTTGCAGTTTTCAGCCGGTTCACTGAGTAGTCCAAGCATCCTCCTCACAGGAGACTGAGGTAGAGATGCGGTTTAACAAGAACACAAGAAAAACTATTCAATTGCAACAACCAATAAAAATAAAATAGCAATAAACACTTGGACCAGGAAACAAAACTACTCTGCTTCCCTTCAATGCTTCTGCTCTATTTACAATTTACATACTTCATTATTTAAAAAACAGCATAAAATATGTTTTATACAGAATTAAATGGTCCCTAATAACCATTTAGACCCAAAACTTGCAGAACCTCATCGCTTCGCCTCAGAATGCCTTTATTAACCCACTAGAGTCGTATGGATAACTTTTATGAAGGATAGACGCGCTTTTTGGAGCTTCAAAAACTCGGACACTATTCAATGCCATTACAAAGCTGGGAAGAGTCAGGATATTTTTATAGGAACTCTGATTGTGTTCGGCTGAAAGAAGACAGTCAGATACATTTAGGATGGCTTGAGGAGAAGTAAATTATGGGATAATTTTTGGTTGAACTGTTCCTTTAACTCTTCTAAGCTTCATGAACTCTACAGGGTTGGTTGGAGTTTGAGATCTAGAGTAGATGAGCTGGGGAAGACCGGTCCAGCTGATGCAGGTCTACTGTTCACAACACACACATACACCATCAATATACTACTACTACTACTACTACTACTAAACTACTTCGATGGAACCTCAATGTTTGTTGTTGAACACAAATGTGTTCCCACATTAAGTCCTTGAATTGAAGGTAACCAAGGTGTGGGAACCCTGAATTAAGACATATTTTAAATCTACAGCGCAGCTGTTTAATGAAGCAGCAACATATGATAGATAGGACAGAACGAGAAAGGCTATTAATAATCTTTCATTGTGCAAAAGTATTATGATATGAAAGGCTCCAATACAGTGCGGCACACAGCGCTTATGCGCATCCCGAGTGAATGATGCTCTCGAAGCAACTTGGAGTCACAGCGCTTCGCATTGAAAAGTTCAAAGCACACAGGAAAGACATATTGATGCGTAATGTATTATACAGTATCTATCTATGCAATAGTTTATTGAGCCTTTTCTTTTAACAGTTTTAAATGTCAGTTACTGTGCCCATGAAGAACAATTATAGTGCTCTACTCCAGTGTTGTGATCTAACAGACACCCAGGAGAAAGTAACATGAGTAAGGTACAGCAATAAAGTCCAGCAAGATAAAGTTGTTTTATGCGAAACCATAGACCTTTATCTACAGATCAAGTGTAATAATAGTAACATTGAATCTGACTGTCGTGACACGTATAACATTGTGCATGAAAACTTTATGGTGCTTTATAATGTTTTTGTGCCTTTTGTGGGGCTTAACAATAACACAGAATAGTATATACGCACATTATTGGATTTGGATCGGTCTCGTCTGACCAATACCTGATCCGGCCCAGAATGGCAGTATCAGAGCCGATACCGATACTAAATGTCGGATCGGTGCATCCCTAATATCATGTTCTATCAACGAAGTATGAGAAGGAACATCAGAAAACAAATAACTGTACGTCTGAAAAACATGAGTCACATTCATTTTGGCTCCTTTTGTCATTAAGAATGCTGTGACTACCATCTGTTTATTATTTAGCTCATACATGAATACACATTCTGAGTCAGTAAAGCTGTAAAGCAGCTCTAAAAGAAAATAGGGTCTGTGCAGAGGACAGGTCTGGTTCTTGTGTCTCTGCTGAGGATCAGTGCCGATGCCTGTTGTGTCGATGAGGCCTTCACAGGAGAGAGTCTAGCTAACACCGTCTCTGCTGACTACATCATGAGTGTTCATCAGTGTTAGTATTTCAGTTCCTTCAGTTCAGTCAGTCTTTGTCTGTTCTTAGTCTTGTTTAGTGTGTGTGTACAGCCTATCTGTGCCTGTTTGGAAATATATAAAGTAAAAGTGTGTATTGGAGCCTTTTGCCTGTTCGCTTCTTCAACCTTCCCCACACCGTGACAATTACAAGATTGCCGCTAAAACTTTTCTCCACACAAGTCCATCTTATGGAATAATGAATGCATCACTAAAGGGAACAAGTCACTCTTTTTGCAGAAATGGATCGATAGAGATATTATCTTTATAAAAGACTTTTTTAATTGTAATAACCAATTACTTAACTATAAATCCTTTCTCAGAGAGAAGGCATTCCCAATAACGTTCAAAGAATATAACTCAGTTTTCAAATCTATACCTAATGGCATATTAGAACTAATGAAAAGTTATAAAAAACTAAATTAAGTTCCTGGTTTTAATTTTACTCTTTATATAAACGGTATGGATATTATGAGCAGCAATTGTACTAATAAGCATATCAGCAAATGCTTTCTAAATTTAAAGAAAATAACAACTCGTGGGAAATTTTTCTGGAATTCTCATTTGACTGAGATTAATTGGCAGGGGGCGTGGCTTGTTTCTTTTAGATTGTGTATCACAAACAAAGTTAGGGAATTACACTTGAAAATATTGCATAATATATATCCCACAAACTTGTTTATCTCAAAATTCACGCCTGTTGATAATTTTTGTAGTTTTTGTAAGTCAGAACAAGAATCGTTAACTCATCTCTTTTATGGTTGTTCATTTTGTATTACATTCTGGAAAAGTGTTGAAATTTATGTTTTAAATTATTCCAAATTGAAACTGACATATATTTTGAGTCTCTTAAATTGGTAAAAAATAAGAAAGCTATGTTAATAACTGATAGATAAACTTTTAAATAAAAAAGGGGGAAAAATCCATTTATCATTATAATTAAGGAAGTTTGTAAGTCTGTTTTTTATTTTATTATTATTATTATTATTTATTTTATTAATTTCATTCCTGTTATTTGTATTTTGCTACTTGTAATTATTTGATGTATAATTTTTGTTTATGAATTGTGATGACTGAATGTTTGTAAAGTGATTTCTAAAAATAATAAAATAAAATAAAATAAACATCTTCTGACTGAAGGAGGAGATGGGAACCTCAGAGCGGTTTATTCGGATCACGTGCGCCAATCGCTGAGCCGGAAATCTATGAAGGTAAATCAGTAGCAAAACTCGAGAGCACGTAGATGTGAATTTGAGAACTTGTACAATAAATATTGGTACTTGTACATGAACATTTACACTCACAGCTCCAATGTGAAAACCTGTAAAATAAAAATCTGAAGTTGAATGTTGAAATTTGCACTCGCATACAATAGTCACAAACCTGTATTCTGAATCTGAAGCTGCAGACAAGTAGACACAAATGTGTAAAATGCCATTCACAGAAATACAACGACAGACACAAACTTGTAATATATATTTTGCGTTTAATCTTACATTCACATTCGCAGTACTACCTCAATTAGGCACTTGCAACTTCTCAAATCTGTCACTGCAATTTCAAATTTCGCGCCTTGACTTTTGCTACTCTTTTCGCGATATATCAGGTGCAAAACTAACTTGTGCACTTGAAACTCAGAGGCGGCGAGAGAGAAAGGGGGGCGGGAGGAGGGGGGGTCAAAGGAGCCGTTTTATTGGTTGGCACCTAGCCAATGAAATGGGACTTCGATGATGTCACGAAACCCTCGTGCACTGAAACGCTAACATGGCTTAATGCAATGCATTAGACTGATATTAAAAGAAATAAACGATATTATCAAACTCAGTAAACACAATGCTTATAATGCATACTACAGAAAAGCAATTGAGCACAGAATATGAACGCAACGAGTTTAATTGTACGTTTTCCTCCCATAGAAAACCAAGAAAACGCTTAATGAGGCTTAATGGACCAACAGTTATAAAATAAAAAAACAATAACAAAAAACACATAATTCGTTGCATTATTAATAAAACACAGGCAGCAAGTTTATTTGCACTGAACACACATTTGCTTTCTTTCGTCATATTCTGTGTTCATCTGCTTTTCTGTAGTATGCATTATAAGCATTGTGTTTACTGAGTTTGATAATATCGTTTATTTCTTTTAATATCAGTCTAATGCATTGCATTAAGCCATGTTAGCGTTTCAGTGCACGAGGGTTTCGTGACATCATCAAAGTCCCATTTCATTGGCTAGGTGCCAACCAATAAAACGGCTCCTTTGAACACCCCAGCTCCCGCCCCTCTTTCTCTCTCACCGCCTCTAAGTTTCAAGTGCACAAGTTAGTTTTGCACCTGATATATCACGAAAAGAGTAGCAAAAGTCAAGGCACGAAATTTGAAATTGCAGTGACAGATTTGAGAAGTTGCAAGTGCCTAATTGAGGTAGTACTGCGAATGTGAATGTAAGATTAAACGCAAAATATATATTACAAGTTTGTGTCTGTCGTTGTATTTCTGTGAATGGCATTTTACACATTTGTGTCTACTTGTCTGCAGCTTCAGATTCAGAATACAGGTTTGTGACTATTGTATGCGAGTGCAAATTTCAACATTCAACTTCAGATTTTTATTTTACAGGTTTTCACATTGGAGCTGTGAGTGTAAATGTTCATGTACAAGTACCAATATTTATTGTACAAGTTCTCAAATTCACATTTACGTGCTCTCGAGTTTTGCTACTGATTTACCTTCATAGAAATCTGCACCTCATCCACCGCAGAGACACGAAGCTTTTCCAGACATGATTCACTGTTTGGAAACACAACAGGCTGGCGACATCTGCTGGCCACACTGGTGTATAACTGCAGCGGAAACTCAACACAAACACACCTTTACATTTGTTGCAGATGTTTTCAGTGTAGGCTGATCTTTTAAATGTAATCTAGAACATGTAAAATGTGTGTTCTTGTATTAATGTGTAGTGCGTGTTTTGTGTGTTACTAGACTGGGCTTGGGAAACTTGACCAATCAGAAGTTAAATATCATTCTCATTGTTGTGTTATACACAATAATAATCTTACATTGCAAAAACTGACGGTAGCCTACAGATTACAAATTAAAGGTCACTACATAGCAAATTATTTTTAAAGACAAAATCGTATGGCTTTTAGTAATGCTAATTTAGAATAATACATTTGTATGATTTAAATATTATTTATGTAATTATCATACCCTAAATCGATCACAGGTACAATTTTAGTTCATCTATTATTATTACGCAGAGTTTAAATGAATACATATATAAAGGTCATATAAATACGCTTCAGAATCAATAGATGAAGCTATATGTTTAGTTCTCTCTATACCTTTATCAACTGTATAAACTAACTTCACAAATTTTACTTGCACTGATGTACAGTAGCGAGACTTTTACTTTTAGTTGTCCTCTTATAGACAGCTATTTTCTTCTTGCTGTGTAAATTAGTTTAAATTCTTAATATTTTAATTATTTTATTTAATAAGTGAATTTCGCTGCTTCTCTCGCGAGAAATGAATCGCAGTTTCACTCTTTCTCAGCCTGTGATTGGCTGTTCGCTACTGATGTCACACCTAAACTCAGGATCAAAGCCTGAGCTGACAGAGAGAGTTGATGATCAGCATCATGGTTCCAACAAAGCCTGGTTGGATTGGTTTGGGTTTGTCAACTTGAAACTAATCCTGCAACCCTTTGTTCAACTACCATCATGGTACAGGCCCCAGGTCAGTACGTATACAATATGTTAGGCTATACTTGACATTACAAACAATAAAAGAAGGCATGAATTCAGTTGTTGTGAAGGCATCAGTGTTATTGTAAGGTAAATGTCTTATATTTTCTAATGTCTACTCTAAGATCATTCAGTACAAGTGTTGTTGAAGATGACATGGAGCAGCCAGGGCCATCATCTGCAGCTCATTCATCCCGTATTTCAGGACC
Organism: Vimba vimba; assembly: GCA_022828995.1. Classification (NCBI taxonomy): domain Eukaryota; kingdom Metazoa; phylum Chordata; class Actinopteri; order Cypriniformes; family Leuciscidae; genus Vimba; species Vimba vimba. Next base: position 675,941 of record CM040830.1, on the reverse strand, counting down.
AGCAACAGAAGGTGAATTATACAATTGTGAATGTCAGCAGTAACGGTTATACATTAGTGAAGTAGTTAATAATTACATTTTATTGAATGGAATTTTATGATGTACATGAGTGAAAATGGTTGTATGCATTTGAGACACTGTTGGAAAATAAGTGGAAAAATGTTTAAACTGCATAAAATCAAAAGTTCTGAGACTATTACAGATTGAGGTCATCTCAGTGCTACTGCACTCATACAAATCAAATCAAATGGAACTTGATCTTACATACAACTTTAACATTCTTTTTACTAAAACCTGTAGAATTGTATGACTCTTGTTCTTTGTAGGGGCACATACGCAGACATAGGATGAATGCATGGCTTGGCTACATATGATATGCAATATCTCATGGGCTACAACTTTATGATTGCCAAGTCATTGTCTATTTAGTTTGATAAATTGTTTTTAATGGTTCTAATTATTTTATTTTTTATTTTTTAGAATGGAAAACAGTGGAGAACCCTCAGGAGGCTGTACACCTCATCTTTCAGCATTTGCGTGAAGGAGGTAAAAGACAGCCAACCCTTTTTCTGACACTGGATTCCAGGGATACTGATGAGGAACGGGACAGGTCCCTCATTTCATTTTACAAACAACAACGTGAAAATAACCAGTGGGCTGCTCCATTTAACTGTCACGTTCAAGGTATCAAGTTAACAACAGATGATGTTTCTAAAACATATGATTCTAATGAACAATTATCTAACACATATATGATAAAAATATAAGATTTAATTCTATAATAATTTATAACAATAACATTGATACATGGTGCTGAACATGCCAGTACTGTAGGGAATAAGTCAGCATAAACCAGTTTAACTTAATCTATGATTATTATTTATTAATGGAACACTAATTCTTCTTTGAATACTTGGTGTTTTGTAGGAGACGCTGCAATTGGCATTGGAGTGACTAGACATATCCTGTCAACAGCCATTGCTAAATTAGAGCATGGATTTAAACTGAACTACGGTATGAAATATTGCTAATGCAGTTTTCACATAATTTAGCAAATTTACAGGACTATGCATCTAGTTAAGTGAAGAAGTACATTTATTTAACAGCCATTTTAGTGTCCTCATAGAGAGTTATGTTTTTTGGCAGTTTTTTGTTGTTGATGGCCTGAACCGTCTAAGGGCCTGAACAATGTCCAGTGAACAGAAAATCTAATTTACCTTTAATATGAAGCAAGAAGTATCTAGCATTGCTATATGAATCAGACACAACATTATCTATCAATCTATCTGTGTTTGCCAATTTACTGTTCAGCTTTAAAACTGGTAATACCTTACAATAAGGTTTCTTTAGTTAACATTAGTTAAGCCAATTCCAACATTTCCTAATACATTATTAAAATCAAAAGTTGTACTAACTAACATTACAAAGATTAATAAATATTGAAACAAATTTATAGCTCATGGGTATTTCATTTTAGTTAATACATTAATGTTAACAAATGAAACCTTATCGTAAAGTTCCGTAAAATATCTCAAAATTAAAGTTTTGATAAAAATATCTATATTTACAAGCTTGTTATGGAGTGTAACTTTCTAATTGCAATGTATTCTTATCAGGAAATGCAGCAGAGACCACTCTGTTTGAGGGGGAAATAGACCACCTCTGCCCTCTGCATCAGCTGTACTTGCTGAGAGTGAAGAATGATTGGCCACTCGTTAATCAATCAAGGTCCTGCTTTGTCAGGCCTAAGCCTGCAATAGTACATTTTTTTACAGGGGGCACTAAGGACACAGCCACCACAAATCTCTGTTTAGAGGACTGCCCAGACATTGAACAAAGGGAGACGGTTCGTCTAGTGAGTACAGAAAATTAACCAGATCTTTCAGCAGTGTTTTGTGGTTTCTGATGAAATGCAGACATCTAAAAAATAGCTGTTGATTCTGTGCACTAAATAATGCTTGTATCTTAAAGCTGCTGAAAGATGAATGGACTGAGGATGAGACCTCACAAGTATCCAACCTTTGTTTGGACTTTTACTTTGCAGTACCAAACAAGAGGAGCAACAAGATGCTGCGCTTCCAACAGCTTCTCACTCATGCTGTAATATATTCTATATGTCCTCCTTTCTTTCTATTTTTTGTCCTCAACAACACTACAAAGTTAACAAACTTAATCAAAGAATTTTCTAGTTTATTATACATATTCATACTACTTATAATTGTTATATTATATTATATTATATTATATTATATTATATTATATTATATTATATTATATTATATTATATTATTATTTTTATAATACTGAAAATTATTTTAATTTACAGGTCATTGGCCGAGTCGGTGCTCAGCTAAAACAATTAAAAAGGTATTGAAGGACACTGGAGTCTGGCCACTTATCAGCTGTAGACCAGATGTGTTACCCCTGCTGTTCCCAAGAGAAAGTGAAGTTGTGCAAGAATTATAAATTCACTTGAAAAAATATTTGGTTTGGTAGCGTGACTTGAACACTGAATTTATTTATTTTGGAATTACAGATGATCCTGCAAGCCATCCAGTGGCCCCAACCACAGCATACAGAAGACGGTGACGACACACAGCCTGAGAAACTTAATCTCGTTACAGGCCTTTTGAGAACCTTTGTTGAACATACTAATATTCTTGTATTACTAGAGGGTACTAGATTTGTTTCTGTCATATGCAAACATTAAACAATAACTTATTTCTTTCTCTTTTTTGTCTTAGCATCACCCAGCAACCTGAGGAACTTCTCAATTCTGGGCTGGATGGGAATAGTGCCACGCACCCTCAAGCTGGAAGTAGTTCAGTCCAGTGGACCAAACCAATGACCAAAGGCATACACTTGTCAAGAGCACATTCACCTGCCAGATCACTATACCTCCCTCTCAGCTCTCTCAGCTGACATGACGGCATGTCTGCAGTCTGTGGACAGTGCTTTTGGCCTTGTGTAGATATTTATGAATTTCTTAAACCGTTTTAGATTGAAAATGTTCTTTGTTACTGTTGCTTGTCTATTAAATATGGCAATGTTATAATAATATACTAATGTGTAATTTGGGCCGTTCACCCATTTTTGGGTTTTACATTTTGTAGTTTAATGATATAGTTCAATGTGATATGGTCAATACAAATCTTATACAAAAACTCAATGTTGTTTATTTGAATTGATTAAATTTCATCTTCTGGTTAAAAAAGTATAATGGTTAGAAAAATCAACTAAAAAGCATAAAAAAATAACGTGCAACACTATCTAATTTTCAGCTAGCAAATTCTCAACATATTGAACTGTATTCAAAAAATGTCCATGCCATTGGCCTCAGAGGGTTGAAGAGGATTGATATGTTCTCTCAGCATCTCCACTTGCTCAGGAGTTAGAGGGCTGTCTAACCGTGGAACATTCACCACAGTGTGTGGATCCAAAATATACCCACTGTCCTCCCAGTCAATGTAGGGAATGTTCATCTCCTGAAATAAAACAACAGGGAAAGATTCACTAATAATGGTTAATTCAATTACAGTGTTACAATCATCTTGAAAATCAACTTGGTCTGTAATATTTGGATTAAAGGGATAGTTCACCCAAAAATGAAAATTGCCGTTTACTCACCCTCATGTTCCAAACCTGTATGAGTTTCTTTCTTTTGTTGAACAAAAAAGAAGATATTTTAAAGAATGTTGGTAATCAAACAGTTTGGCACCCATTGACTTCCATAATAGGAAGGAAATACTATAGAAGTAAATGGGTGCCACCAACTGTTTGATTCCCAAAATTCTATAAAATATCTTCTTTTTTATTCAACAAAAGAAAAACTCATACAGGTTTGGAACAACTTGAGGGTGAGTAAATTACTACATTTACATTTCTGTGTAACCTATCCCTGTAAAATGATATTTCTTTGTTTAACTGCTTCAGTACCTCTGGGTTGTCAATGGGATTTTCCATCTGACCAGCCACCCACAGTTGGTTTGGTGAGAGGTTTTGCTCTGTTCTCAATGGGTGGTTGTCCCATCCTTCACGAAACACAGTGAGGTTTGCTTGCAGTCGGGGCAAAAATACATAATGGCAGCAAAACAGGTGAAGAGTGCTGCTCAAATCCAGCATGTCCTGTTCCTCTAGTGTGTGCAAGATTTGGTAGAACACCCTGGTGACTCCCATCCAGAGATCACGCCAGAGTCTCTCTACTCTTAATTTTACAAAAGACAAATTACAAAAAATAATTACATTACAAGTCTTTCAAGTAGTAGTTAAAGACATTTAAATGATCTTAGATGAATCTATCTTGCCTCTGATTGTGGACACTTTTGCCTGCTATAAAGCAGTTACTGTCTGTCCCACGTACAGAAAACATCAGACGAGCCACGCCAACATTCTCTCCTCCCTGATCAGCTCGCACTCTAAACAAGAATATAACATACATAATCAAGAGCCAACATTTTTTTGTTAATATTTCATCAAATTAATATTTATAAAATGTAATTAATATGTCAAATGTATTAAATGTACATTGTTTTTAACTTGCTAGTCTAGAGGAAGTTATTATAATTAATATTATTATTATTATTATTATTTTTTTATTTATTTTTTTTACAGTATGCACTAAAAGGAAAAGAAAAATGAATAGTTTTGCTTCAGTGGGTATCCAAATTCCTCAACAGCCAAGAAGGATAGGGTTGTGTCAGATCAGTTGTTGTCTGCAGCTCCCAAGTACATTATCTATACAAAAGACAGAAGCATTTTAATATGAGCTTAATTCTGTTCATGTTGTTGTGACTGATTGTGAAAATAATATTAATGTTATCTGCCCTTTAACTGTCTCTATAGGCATCTTTACACAGCCGAGTTAGAGTAGTTCACTTTAAAAAAAAATGTTGCTGATAATTCACTCATCCCGATGTCATCCAAGATATCCATGTCTTTCTTTTTTGAGTCGAAAAGAAATTAAGGTTTTTGAGGAAAACATTCCAGGATTTTTCTCCATATAATGGACTTCGATGGCAACCAACGGTTTGAAGGTTCAAATGTCCGTCTCAATGCAGCTTCAAAGTCTCTACAGGATCCCAGTCGAGAAATAAGGGTCTTATCTAGCGAAACGTCGGTCATTTAATAAATAAAAAATATATATATACTTTTTAACCACAAATGCCCGTCTTGTACCATCTCTGAGATGAGCCACGTATTACATCATCACGTTGGAAAGGTCATGCAAAAATTTTTTTAAAAAAAATAAAATAAATTAAAACAAAGATGTCGGACGATTTTGAAGTTGGAGGAGAAAATAAGATGGAACTTTTTGAACCGGAGTACACAGACAAATAACTTGGATAGATGACGTGACGCGTGACCTTTCCAACGTGATGACGAGTTAAGGCTGCTCTAAAGCGGCTCTGTGTCTGCTCAAAGTTCTGTGTAAAGACACAATGCTGCATAAAAGCAGACTTAAAATATGACGGGTCTGACCCACCTCAGCCCCTAGTATCAAAGATGACTCTGATATTGTTTTGGTTCAGTGTAAATGAACGCGATCTTGTGCCACTCTAAACTACGTCATTGTCATGACAACCAAATGCGCGGCGCGAGAATCAAGAAGCGGAAGACTGAATATATCGGCCGAGCTCCATATTGTTTTAGCCAAATTAAAAATGTCAGCCAACAAGGGACAATAAAGTAAAAATGTCTTGTACTTACATCGTAAAGCAAATCACCAGAATAACAGAGTCGTCGACGTGTGTAATCAATTGGCTTTCGCCATTTGTAATCTTCCTTTGAAGAGACTGGCAGATCAACGCACCGCTACATTTCTCTCAGATACGCTAAATGCTTATTCGCCGTCACTGTGTGATATTATACTCCAAAAATCATCTTCTTGAGGACGATATTTCACTCACACACGACCTGCCAGAAACGCTAACGACAGCAGAATTGTTCTTTCTGGCTTTTTGGAAAAAAAATAAAATAATAATAATTCTACGGTGATCGACCCGGTGTAATAATTCAGAATATATTTGTAGCATTTGTTCCATTTGGAAATAGAAAATAGCTATCAGTACCACAGAATTATGACAAACATCAGAGCGTGAGATCGCTATATCACACAGAGGAAATATAAAATTCTGTATTATTTACTTTTAAATTCATTTTATAACACTTTGTTTGTAACATCTCAAGGTAGAAGAAGATGAAGTTCCAGGCAAAGATCCAAAATACTCAATATTTATTTAAACTTAACTGACGAATACTCGAAACAGTGTGCGTGCACAGACAGAGTGCTAAACACAAACATTGACCGACAACTGAATACTGAACAGAAGGAACTTAAATACACAAGATGATTAAACAGATGACGACATGACAACAGGTGATGGTGAATCTGATGAGTGAACACAGGTGATGACGGTAATGATAATGACAATGATGAGGAAGATAAACAGGTGAAAGAACTAAACTAATGAAGATGATGATCTAATGAAAACAGAACAGAAGAAAACAAACTAAAAGTCCATGAAACCGTGACATAGTTAAAACTGTAGTTTTAAAATAGTAATGTTCAAAGTATTATTTCCCGTGATTTTAATTCCTGTGTAAATGCATTTATGTTCTCGGTGTCAGAGAAGCAATAAACATTCTGTGTAAATGCACATTTTGTGATTTTATGCCGCTTCAGATTTGGTTTCTGTGTAAAGACGCCTTATGTGTGTGATAATCTGAGATTTGGGTTGTTATTAACTGATATTAAATGTGTAGTGAGTGTAATGATCATTTCTGCCAGGGTTGCCAGATGCCAGCAAGGTTTTCCAGCCCAAAACCTCGTCAAAAACCGCGAGAATGCACAAAAAACCGGCCAATTTTTTTTTTGGGCTTGTTTCTCGTTTAAACACATTGAAATCATTAACAAGCTTTAAAATTACTCATTTTTCGACTTAGCCTATCCGATTTTAGAAAAAATATTCAATCAAATGAACACAAAAGTAGGCTGTACCTCAGTCAGACTATTAATATACACTATAAGCTTATGTTACGGAAAATAATGCGATCAACTTAGGCTATCAATGAGTCTGTTTATTGTCAATAAAAGTCGCTTGGAAGCATTCAGTAACATAAAAACATTGAGTGGATATATGGACATAAAAAATAACCCAGTTTAACATTTCAATTATTTCAAATGGCAACATGAAACATGCATATAAGGGCTGGGAGAAAAAAATCGATTCACCTAGGTAGCCTATCGCAATTTTTTTTTTATGATTTTAAAATCTTTTTTTTAAATTTTTTTTATTACAGAATATTAACGTTACAGATATTAATTCAAATTAAATTGCTTTATTTTTGCCCTTGCTTATAGATGAGGTTGACAGAAGTTAGCCACTTTCGTTTCAGGATGAAATGTGTAGTTATAGAGCTGCACAATTCATCTTTACAAAACTGTGCTCTCAAATCAAACACCCACGCGATATTTTTCCATTGCGTCTTGTTGGAAAGTTTTCTTTCATCGACGCAAGACCAGGAGACGTTGGGATAAGCAGAAGTGATTTATTGGGATCTTCGCTGTGTGTAGTGTTCTTCCAAGTCTGTAGTTTTCTTCCAAGTCTAACTAAGGGAACTTTACATGGTATTTTTATATACATTCCCAGGGGGAGGGATTACATAGAGGTGGAGACAAATCAAGACAAAGCATAGGCATGATTTGATTCAATCAAGTTAAAACCAGTTTGGCAGGTTATCCAGCTTGCTCAAGAGACACAGAAATAATCAGCATAACACTATCATTCAAATGATCCAATCAGCCTGACGGTATCACCCATACCTTCACATGATCACAGAGACAAAAGCACAGCTGTACATTGAGCTTACTGGTCAGGAAATGCATAAAGACAAAAGGTGATGGTGAGAGTCTCAGGAATTGACTCATTTAGCGAACAGGACTGGCAGGAATCTCTTGATATAATCACCATAACCGCTGATAAACTTTCTCAGTCTATATTGGAATCTAAATTAAAACTTCAGATGCTAAAATCAGTATTCTTCACCGTGATGTTATGTAAGGAAGCATATCTGAAATAGATTCTAAAAATTTGTAACCCTTCAGTCTGTCTATTAAACCTTTGACAAAATAATATCGCAAGTTCGCAACATTCAAATCTGTGTTGTCGCTGCCGCTGACCCAGAGAGAGTGTCATGAAACCGCAATATCAGTCAGCTAGCTAAGTTTGAAAACCCCGTGATACTAGTGTGTTGTTGTTTGAGGGGCGGGCGCGTGAAGGTAGTGGGAGGTGTGAGGTAGTGTGTGTGTGTGTGTGTGTGAGTGAGTGAGTGAGACTGCTGCCTGCTGAACACTGGGTCTCAGGAAGAAGGATCTGAAGTGCCAGTATTTCGGCAACAAAAACCCACCGAACTGATCCAAAACCAGCCCAATTTTTATCCACCTGCCCAGACCCATTTTTGCCCGCAAAATAGATTGGAAAACCGCCCAATCTGGCAACCTTGATTTCTGCTGGTTCTGTATCAGCTGTCCGTTGTGTGAAAGTGACCTTTCATGTGCTTTTGATTTTGTAAAGTGACTTTGAGCATCAGATAGAAGCTATATGATCATGTCTGAGAATGAATTAATATAGATTATCTAGTTAGTTTTCTTATGAAAAGATGTGACAAACGTAATATCTCATACTGCATATGTGACTGTGTGTGTGTTTTATTTTAGGACTGACTATGATGAAGATTGGCTTTTAGATGACAATCGATCAGACTTAACATCATCAGATGGTGAATAAGGATCCACTACAGAGACTCACAGTCAACAGAATCAACAGAGACTGAAGATACAGTGACTTCACTGTTATAAATTAAGACTTCATTTAGATTTCAGCGATCCTCTGACAGACCTGATGAGGCGGCAGTGAAACACCTTTTATTTCACAGCAAATTACAGTTTCTCATTTATAGATTAATCATTTTATGTGTATAAACGCACAGTAACTCAAAAAGCTCTGAGTTTTGTTACAGAGTAAATAAAGAGCCTGAATATCTCTGAGTTTGTTTTGCACCAGCAGAGGGAGACAAAGACTGATGAAATATATTTTTTTTCATAATTATGAGAAGAAAAAACAGTTCAAGCTCACTTTTAGAAAACAATGGAAGCTTGAGTTTATACATCATGTTTTTAATAATAGTTGCATTACATTTGTATTAATGTATTAAAGGGGTCATATGATGCATTTTCATGTTTTCTTTTTCTTTAGTGTGTTATGTAGATGTTTTTGCATGTATAAGATCTACAGACTTACAAAGCTCAAAGTCTCCTATAAAAAGATTTTGGGTGCTCAAGCCCCTTTTTCAAAATGAATCAAAGGTGCCCCTCTCAAACAAATATCAATGATAATATTGTGGTCAATAAAACAAAATGCGTTTGATTATAATTAACATGACAATGTGAACAAAACTAAAGTAGCCTATTTTTATGTATCTGTCAGTCTGAGGTGTCGTTGCCGTAACGTGCTGCTATGGGTTGTGTCACTTGCGTGTGTCTTGCTTCGGGCTTGACTGACGTGACCATAGACATAATAAATACTTATATTATTTATGTCTATGGATGTGACGGGGTCAGTCTGCGTGATTTCCCCCCAAACCAGTTAAAGGAATACTTCAGGATTTAGCATTAAGCTTTGTATTAGTAGAAAACCTGTAGTATTTTCGAATTACCGTGCTTTCCACCCTCATATCCCCCTGAGACGAGAGATTTATGTATTTCTTGTCTGGAAAAAATCCTCCGATGACGCAAAAATCGTCGAATCATCTGAGGATTTTCTGGCCAGAGGCTAAAGACTACAGCCAGTAGGAGGAGCTGTCCCGCATGTTTTCAACCCACCCATAGAGGGTGGGATCTCACTCACAGAATGTACATAGTTTCAGTCGTCTTTCTTTGGAAGGTAAGTTAACAGGCTCTTGTTCTGTGGAGAAAGCTGAGTAGTAGGAGAAACAAGTGTGTATACAAAATTAAAAGTTACACAGAATATACAACTTATATATAAAATAACATTAAAAATGGCCCATAAGATGAATAAAAAACATGTCATAAAACTATGTAAATAAAAAGAGGTGCATTTTTTCCCTGTGCAGTTGTTAGTGTTAACGAGTGTTAAATGCATGCGTGCGCTCACACACACACACACACACACACACAAACCAAAAAAGTACTTAACAATGAGAAAACTACACGCGTTACTGTATGGAACAAATCTACAAACACAAAACAACGGTTTGTCAAAAACAAAAAATTTTTTTTGATTCTTCATTATTTAATATAGTTTTGCAAACAATATGAATCCATAACCTGCAGTCCTCCTGCATAACATTTAAAAGTATTTGTTTGCATAAAGTTAATGATTACCAATGATCACAGAGCTGATTGGCCACACAAGGCTGAACGATTCTGACAATGTGTGGCGTATCCTGACAATCCTTTTCCCTCCTTTTCCTGAATGTCTACTGTAGTCATGCTCTAAACAAGAAGTGCTGTTTCTGGGGCGTCCCGCTGTCAAACGCTCGTTCAGAGATGCTAGTCCAAGTATCCTCCTCACAGGAGATTGAGGTAGAGATACGGTTTAACCCTCTGGGGTCTGAGCTGTTTTCTGGCCCTGGAGGTGTTCTGACATGCTCTAACATTTGTACTTATTTCTGTTACTTGTGACATTTTCATGGCTAAAGTCTGATTACACTGTATTCAGCACAAACTCTGCTACAATAATATATCAGCAGCATGTATGTAAAAGTTTGTAGTTTTGAGATAATGACATTTATGCGTGGTTTGTGAAAATACAAAAAAAAATTGTCACTGAAATAAGGCCATGAAACCCATACTGATTATTTCTTCACAAGACTTTTGAAAATTGTATGACGTAGCCTAGAATATTTGCTCCAAAACTATGTGAAAATCACCCTGACTGCTCATTCAGATAAGACAATATATTGATTTAAAATTTGATTTAAACTCCCCCTAATGGCCCTATTAGGAGCTAACAGGCCCTGCCATTCTGATCAACCTTGCACAAAGAATGAGGAGATTTAAAAAAGAATGGCTTTTTGATTGTTTGGATTTATTTACAACACAACATAATCCAAAGATACACAACAAATGACAAAAAATTTAAAACAATTGAAAAATTATTGAAAACAATGATCCAAAGACAGAGACCTTTGTGCCATTCCTAAAAAGACTGTATATACCTTTCATTTCCAAGGTGTTTGATTTTCACTTTACCATGTTCATGTACAGAGACTCATGTGAATGTTGAAGTCAGCAGGACTCAGTGGCATCTGGGCCCTGAAAAAAAAAGAAAAAAAGTGAACATACTGATATCAAGAGAAACTAGCCTATAGGCCTGCACGATTTTGGGAATAAATATTAGATTTTTCTGGTTAAAATTGCTTTTTAAAATTCACAGAATACACACACACACACACACACACACACACACACACACACACAAATGTTTCCAACAATATATAATATAATGAACACCAGGTTTGTTGTGCCTTGTAGGCATAGGCTATGCGCAGTGCTGCATAAAATAATAATAACAATAACCTATAGCAGCCTATAAATCTTCCAAAAGATTTCAGTAACAACTACGCTAGAGAAAAATATATTGATTATCATGTTACTTCAAATGTTTCCATTCGTTATGATGATATGAAATAAGATAGTAGTAAAAATATGAACCCTAATGTTTGGTGCGTTTTGCTTTTCAAACGCGATCGCGCTCCAAAATATGAAACATTCAAACGCACAGCATGATCAACTCGACGAAAAGCAGAGACTTGTGTAGTTTGGTGCTTTGTGTTTGAGGTAACGAGCGTGTTCGCGTTCCTTAACGTGGAGATTTGCATGTGAATCTCTTTTGCGCGCGTGGGCGTGGACAAATTAAAAATAATGAGTAAGCGTTTGAGATACTGGACATCTTGTTGGTTTTATACAAATTACTTAAACAGAGAATATTTGTTTTCAGTTTGAATCTAATCATTTAAAAGTACACACTTAAATGTTTATAAAGGTATATGGCTCATAAATGTGTGACAAGTATTTGCTGAGTTTTGTTTCAGTTTATAGACGTGCTCAAGAAAAAAAAGTTCACCGCGACGGAGAGGCAGAAAGCACACCCTGTTTATTTTCTTTATTTTACAAAAGCACAATGTTTTGATTTGATTGTAAGTGGACACATACAAAAGTAGAAATATAACAGATTCTTTTTTATATTTCTTTTTTCTGTATGACCATAAATGACGGTGTAATTAGAGTTTATTGTGCTACAATGTGAAGAAAATCCAGCAAAACGCGCGGGCGCATTTGCCGACCTCAGATGGTTAACAAGAAAACAAGAAAAACTATTCAATTGCAACAACCAATAAAAATAAAATAGCAACAAACACTTGGACCAGGAAACAAAACTACTCTGCTTCCCTTCAATGCTTCTGCTCTATTTAAAATTTACATACTTCTTTATTTGAAAAATAGCATAAAATATGTTTTATACAGAAATAAACGGTCCCTAATAAACATTTAGACCCAAAACTTGCAGAACCTCATCACTTCGCCTCAGAATGCCTTTATTAACCCACTAGAGTCGTATGGATAACTTTTATGAAGGATAGACGCGCTTTTTGGAGCTTCAAAAATGCTATTCACTATTCTATGCACTAGTGCTATGCTATTCAATGCCATTACAAAGCTGGGAAGAGTCAGGATATTTTTATAGGAACTCTGATTGTGTTCGGCTGAAAGAAGACAGACAGATACATCTAGGATGGCTTGAGGAGAAGTAAATTATGGGATAATTTTTGGTTGAACTGTTCCTTTAACTCTTCTAAGCTTCATGAACTCTACAGGGTTGGTTGGAGTTTGAGGTCTAGAGTAGATGAGCTGGGGAAGACCGGTCCAGCTGATGCAGGTCTACTGTTCACAACACACACATACACCATGAATATACTACTACTACTACTACTACTACTAAACTACTTCGATGGAACCTCAATGTTTGTTGTTGAACACAAATGTGTTCCCACATTAAGTCCTTAAATTTGAAGGTATTGGACCTGGAAAGTCCTTGAAAGGTCCTTGAATTGAAGGTAACCAAGGTGTGGGAACCCTGAATTAAGACCCTGAATTAAATCTACAGCGCAGCTGTTTAATGAAGCAGCAACATATGATAGATAGGACAGAACAAGAAAGGCTATTAATAATCTTTCATTGTGCAAAAGTATTATGATATGAAAGGCTCCAATACAGTGCGGCACACAGCGCTTATGCGCATCCCGAGTGAATGATGCTCTCGAAGCAACATGGAGTCACAGCGTTTCGCATTGAAAAGGGAGGGAAGAGTTTATGTGAATTTAACGACTTAAATATTCATCTCTGCCTCACATTATACTATAGAATGGCTTCAGAACACATATAACATAGTGCATGAAAACTTTATGGTGCTTTATAATATTTTTGTGCCTTTTGTGGGGCTTAACAATAACACAGAATAGTATAGACGCACAATATCGGATTTGGATCAGTCTCGTCTGACCAATACCTGAACCGGCCAAGAATGACAGTATCAGAGCCGATACCGATACTAAGAATCAGATCGGTGCATCCCTAATATCATGTTCTATCAACGAAGTATGACAAGGAACATCAGAAAACAAATAACTGTACGTCTGAAAAACATGAGTCACGTCACCTCGTTTCGGTAACAGTCAACTGGGAAAAAAAATTAAATACTAGAGGTGGGCATAGATTAATTTTTTTAATCTAGATTAATCTAGATTAATTTTGAAATGAATCTAGATTAATCTAGATTAAAATGGCTCATTTGAATTCTGCCGAAGGCATTCAGAATATGTGTGCTACCCAAATAATGACTATAAAAGTAAGTCTTTGAGAACAGGTTTCTCAAGCCAGGTGGAGCATTAGACCAGGGGCTCATCTCCAGTTTCCAAAATGCATCACAAACTGCTTGAGAAAGCTGTTCTACTCATAGACTGTAAAAGGTTACTACTGTACTGTTACTGTCCGTAGGCAACATTAGGTAGGCCTATGTTGTTATTAACTACTATAGGCTATCAATTAGGGATGGGCGATATGGCCTAAAATCTATACTGTGATATACATTGCAGCCTCTTGCGATAACGATATTATAATAAAACCATTTCAGAACAGGTTACACAGACCCTGCTAAACAACTGCTATTTTTTTTTTTTTAAAGGGTGTATGTAGTTTTGAGAACATATATTGTGCAAAACTGTAAGTATACAACATCATTTTGCAGATAAATAAAATTTAAGTACACTAGCTGCAGAGTTAATGTTTATTAGGCTATAGCTTGGAGCTTATGAAACCCCAAATTTAAAATTAGAATATTGTCTAACTGATGTCTTTTCAGTTAAAAAGAAACACAACAACGATTCTTAAAATCGGGCGCAGACAGAGATTATGTGCTACACCAAAGATATATTGGGAATAATACGCGCGCGCTGGTATTCAGTGATATGTTTCGTTTTGAATTTGAGGTGGTAGAACGGATTAGTCGTTTGTTAACTTACCGAACTGTTACCCCACACACTCTGTCTATATAGTTTGCTGCTGCTCGTCGGACGGCTTAAATCCAAACCAAGACCAAATAATGTATGTTGCACTGATCTTTTTCACCAGCTTTCACTTTCAGCAGTTTACTTAAGATGACGACGAATATGATGCGTTGCAGCCGGGTGTACCTCGTGGCCGTGGGTAGATTGCGTCATCATAGCTTGTGTAGTATAGAGCAGCTCCCAACCCAACTTCGAGAATAGATTAACGGCGATATTTTTTTTATCGTGCGATAAGAGTCTCGCGTTAACGCAGCACGTTAACGCCGATAACGGCCCACCACTATTAAATACAGAAGTAAACTATTACACCAGTTGAAATTGATGATTACTCTGGATTTAAACATTGTTGGAAACATTTGGGATAATGTAAGTACACAAGTCAGCAAAATATATAAAATGGTTCTAGTGTATTTTGGGCATTTTAATCCAAAAATCTGACATATTGTGCCTTAGGCAGAGATTAAACCCCTGGGGTCGACAATCGCGCCGGCGCGATAGGCTCGCTTTTTTTCTTATCAGTTCAAACGAGACTCCAAATACTCTGTTGACTTTGATCTTACAAACAAGTTCATACAAGTTTCATACATCAATCGATCCTGTTAAGTGTGTATTATTTTTGTGTATACTCACAATAAAAACAAAGTGTTGTGCTTTTTGCCAAATAAAGAAAAATAAACATGATGTGAGTTCTGCTTTCTCTCTGTCAGTGAAGTCCATTCTGAAACGCGTCCGAAAATGAACAATAACTCAGCGAATACTCAGTCAAACAGGCATACAGATACACAGGCATGAAGCTTGAATTCTCTTCTTTTGAATGAAGTAATTTATATATTAAAAAAAAATATTCTCAGTTTATGTAATATGTATGAAAAGAGAGAGATGTCAGTCGTTCTCATCTCAGCTCATTATGTTTTAATGTGACCCCGCCCACGGAGAGCGCACGCTATTCAAACGCAATTGACTGAGGCGATCCGTGCAAACTGTGAACGCCTTCATATCAGCTCGACAAAACACATCAAGTTTAATCAGATCATTGTACTTGTTTACACCGTCTCGCAGCACTGTGAGGAATAATACTATCATAATAATAATAATGGGAAATGTACCTCAGAAGTGCGGGTATTTCGAGGAGCAACGGATCACTATGGAATACTGTAGTAAGTTTTTTTCATTCTCAAGTGAATCGCGTTTCTGTGTGTGAATGAATGATCCGCTTTTAGCAAACTGTATTGCTATACTGAGATGAGTAAAAATCGACTAAAATATGTTGAAATAAAATGTATTTGTATAAGCAACTTATTAAACTGCAAATTAACATTTATATTCCTTATAATAAAAACGAAAGACCTATGTTACAGACATATGAAAGACAACATTTCGTTGACTAGTTTTGGATAGATTATACATTTTTACTGTAAAATATCTGCCACCTCAAATAAGCTTTTGTTTGCCAATTTTTGCTCATATGTTAAATATAGTATGTTTTGTCAAAAATAAAGTCAAATAATATGTTCTTATAGAGTTTGTTCCAATGTAGCCTAGGCTATATTCAAAGTTATGAATCCTTAACTTTGAAAAATGTATCATAAAATGTATACTTTAGTTTTTACAAAGAAAGATTACACTTGAATTGTTGTTGTAATTGTAACCTTTTTAATAAAAATATATATTTACAAGGTAGATGTAAACAAACTATTAAAAGGTAAATATAAGCCTTTTCTTTAAATAATTTTTATTGTGTTTTATTAGTGACAAATTTGGGGAGAGGATACATATTCCAAAACTGAAAATACAGTATGAGAATTAACTGCACAATTACTAGACATGTTTTCCTTGGATATTATACAATTTGCAAGCACAATTTGTGAAAAAAAAAAAAAAAAAATTGAGATGCTTCCAACTGTGAACCAATTTGGTAGAATATATATATATATATATATATATATATATATATATATATATATATATATATATTCTACCAAATTGGTATATATATATATATATATATATATATATATATATATATATATATATATATATATATATATAAAATACATATTGCTCTTGCACTCTTTCTTGTGGCTCAGTGACACACCTGAATGAATGGCTCATTATGTATGCGGGCACATTGTCTCCAGGCGACAACATCCATTAGTCAAAAGTCTTGTGGACACATATTTAGTATGTGGTTTGTGGCCTTATTTCAGAAACTTTAGTTTTTAGTTTTTTCAATAACCATGCATAAACATTATTCTCTCAAAAATACAAACATGAACATATATGTTGCTCACATATTATGGTAGCCCTGTTTGTGCTAAATAGAGTGTAATTACACCTTTGCCATTAATATGTTTATAAGCATCTGAAAAAAGCACAAATGTCAGGGCATGTCAGAAAATCTAAAGGACCCCAAAAACACCTTAGACCCAAGAGGGTTAAAGCCAGTCTGCACTTATAGGCGGTCACATTACTGTACTAGTTTTGACAATAGCTTCTAAATATGACAAGGTTCAAATTACAGGGCTTTGTTTAAAGGAACATTAGGCATGAAATAATTCCTAATAGTAAACCAACACTTTGTAAACATGCATTCATACCAGGCTTATTACAAAATGAACTGCTCAGCCTTTTATTTTATTTTTATTTATTTATTTATTTATTTTTTTACTGTTTTTGTCTCATATGATTTTCGTAATGCAGCGATGAGTGCAGAGATCGCTCTGTGGTAATAATTGTGATTATTTGTAATTATTATGAGATTTGACATGACAAGGAAAATAAATGTTGTCTTTTTAGTGCAGCAGCCTCAGCTGTGAATGATTCAGTGCCCCAAAGGTTCATTTTCAATTTGCACAGTGAAAGGTTACCATTACAATTTGACCTCCAAATTGTATCTCCTTGCTAATGAACTATCATTTCATTTTGGCTCCTTTTGTCATTAAGATTGCTGTGACTACCATCTGTTTATTATTTAGCTCATACATGAATACACATTCTGAGTCAGTAAAGCTGTAAAGCAGCTCTAAAAGAAAATAGGGTCTGTGCAGAGGACAGGTCTGGTTCTTGTGTCTCTGCTGAGGATCAGTGCCGATGCCTGTCGTGTCGATGAGGCCTTCACAGGAGAGAGTCTAGCTAACACCATCTCTGCTGACTACATCATGAGTTGTGGTTGTGTCTAGGCGCAGGTCCACCATCTGATCTGGATACGGCCCAGATCCGGCTGACTACATCATGCCTTGTTTTTGTGTCTAAGCGTAGGTCCACCATCTGATCTGGATACGGCCTGGATCAGGCTGACTACATCATGCGTTGTGGTCATGTCTAGGTGCAGGTCCACCATCTGATCTGGATACGGCCCGGATCCGGCTGACTACATCATGCGTTGTGGTCATGTCTAAGCGCAGGTCCACCATCTGATCTAGATACAGCCCGGATCCGGCTGACTACATCATGAGTTGTGGTCGTGTCTAGGCACAGGTCCTCCATCTGATCTGGACACGGCCCGGATCCAGCTGACTACATCCTGAGTTGTGGTCATGTCTAGGCACAGGTCCTCCATCTGATCTGGACACGGCCCGGATCCGGCTGACTACATCCTGAGTTGTGGTCATGTCTAGGCACAGGTCCTCCATCTGATCTGGACACGGCCCGGATCCGGCTGACTACATCATGTGTTGTGGTCGTGTCTAGGCACAGGTCCTCCATCTGATCTGGATACGGCCCGGATCCGGCTGACTACATCATGAGTTGTGGTCATGTCTAGGCACAGGTCCTCCATCTGATCTGGACACGGCCCGGATCCGGCTGACTACATCCTGAGTTGTGGTCATGTCTAGGCACAGGTCCTCCATCTGATCTGGACACGGCCCGGATCCGGCTGACTACATCATGTGTTGTGGTCGTGTCTAGGTGCAGGTCCTCCATCTGATCTGGATACGGCCCCTACCCGACTGACTACATAATGAGTTGTGGTCATGTCTAGGCGCAGGTCCACCATCTGATCTAGATACAGCCCGGATCCGGCTGACTACATCATGAGTTGTGGTCATGTCTAGGCACAGGTCCTCCATCTGATCTGGACACGGCCCGGATCCGGCTGACTACATCATGTGTTGTGGTCGTGTCTAGGCACAGGTCCTCCATCTGATCTGGATACGGCCCGGATCCGGCTGACTACATCATGAGTTGTGGTCATGTCTAGGCACAGGTCCTCCATCTGATCTGGACACGGCCCGGATCCGGCTGACTACATCCTGAGTTGTGGTCATGTCTAGGCACAGGTCCTCCATCTGATCTGGACACGGCCCGGATCCGGCTGACTACATCATGTGTTGTGGTCGTGTCTAGGTGCAGGTCCTCCATCTGATCTGGATACGGCCCCTACCCGACTGACTACATAATGAGTTGTGGTCATGTCTAGGCGCAGGTCCACCATCTGATCTAGATACAGCCCGGATCCGGCTGACTACATCATGTGTTGTGGTCGTGTCTAGGTGCAGGTCCTCCATCTGATCTGGATACGGCCCGGATCCGGCTGACTACATCCTGAGTTGTGGTCATGTCTAGGCACAGGTCCTCCATCTGATCTGGACACGGCCCGGATCCGGCTGACTACATCATGTGTTGTGGTCGTGTCTAGGCGCAGGTCCTCCATCTGATCTGGACACGGCCCAGATCCGGCTGACTACATCATGTGTTGTGGTCGTGTCTAGGTGCAGGTCCTCCATCTGATCTGGATACGGCCTGGATCCGGCTGACTACATCATGTGTTGTGGACGTGTCCTGGCGCAGGTCCACCATCTGATCTGGATACAGCCCGGATCCGGCTGACTACATCATGCATTGTGGTCGTGTCTAGGCGCAGGTCCTCCATCTGATCTGGATACGGCCCCTACCCGACTGACTACATCGTGAGTTGTGGTCATGTCTAGGCGCAGGTCCACCATCTGCTCTAGATACAGCCCGGATCCGGCTGACTACATCATGAGTTGTGGTCGTGTCTAGGTGCAGGTCCACCATCTGATCTGGATACGGCCCGGATCCGGCTGACTACATCATGAGTTGTGGTCGTGTCTAGACGCAGGTCCACCATCTGATCTGTATACGGCCCAGGTCCGGCTGACTACAGTAAACCTCGGGATAAACAGAAAGACTAACATTAGCGTAGATGCTATTATTCTTATGATGTATTGAGTACATCGGGTGTTATGGGTAGTGTTCCCGGTACCGGCTGACCTAATTTATACCGCCTAACAATCATTTAACTGATTTGAATAATATAAATTGATAATGTTCTATGTGTATGCCAGGTTAAAGAGATGTGTTTTTAGTTTAGATTTAAACTGACAGACTGTGTCTGCTTCCCGGACAATGCTAGGAAGATTATTCCAAAGTTTACGTGCTAAATAGGAGAAGGATCTACTGCCAGCAGTCGATTTTGATATTCTAGGTATTATCAACTTGCCAGAATTTTGAGATTGCAATAGACCTGAAGGACTATAATGCTTTAAGAGTAACAACTAACATGTAACAACAAAACTAGCATGCTTCCTAATGATATCTCCCAAGGGTAGCATGTGAAAAGCATTGGCCCTACTACTGAGCCTTGCAGTACTCCTACTGAAATTGTAAGAGGAGCGGATTTTGTTTGCAACTTTTTTAAAAGAGTAGCATGATTATAGTTTAACTTATTGAAATTATGAGTAGCTTGTAACGTGAAATGCTTCCCCAACAATGTTTAACTCTATTGGACCAACATAAACAGTATTTTATGTGGCATTACTTTATGAGTTTTTCTTGATTGGAGAGTAAAATAAGAATAACTTGAACAACAAAAACTACTATGATAAATGTATACATAGGCCTACTTAAAGCTATTTCTGTAAGTGAGGGGAAAATGCACATGTGGGAGAAACGGGAAGAAAACAGTATTGATATTGGCTATATAAATGATTGTTAACTGTAAACAAAATCTATAGGTCATCTATCTTTCACACAGGGAGCAAGTCAGGACTGTGATGGTTCATGGAAATGACAATGATCCCTCCTCTCAAATGCATTGACAAACGCACATGATTAGTTGGGCTGGCTAAGCAGTTGCTGCAGCATTTATTGGCAGCAAGGGAATCTGCTGTGGTAATTTGAGTCATTGATGTCACGATGCTCAATCACACTGACCTGTCACTGAAATTCAGACTGGATAATTTCATCTATTCATCCACACATCCATCCATCCATACTCAAACAATGTCTGTTCCTAACATTTCCCTTCTAAGCAGTGGCATGTATTGCACTAATGAAATAGAATTTGAGACAAAGTCCAATCTTCCACACACACACACACACACACACACACACACACACACACACACACACACACACACACACACACACACACACACACACACTCATCACAAATACTTACCACATGCTCCATTTCTGTAAATCCGTTTTAATAAATGAATTACTCTCTCTAATAACTGTTGCTTTGGTCTTTGTCAACACGTGCTTGCACCACCTGCTGGTGAGGTCGACTAACAGCAGATGGAGATTATGAATTGGTAATCTGCTGTTCTTTCAGTTCCCAGATGGGAATTGTTTAATTTTCAGGTGAATTTGAACCACTGAATTTGTGGAAACAAATTTGTAAAGCGAAATAAAATTGACCGAAAATTGCCTGTCGAATACTATAGGTTGTATTTTTAAACAGAATGGATATTTTGGAAGTGAAATCTGAAAGGTGAATATGGATTATTGAATTTTTAATAATGAAAATGTGTGCAAAATGTTTTGAATTGAAATATTCACAGCTTAAAGTAGTCAATAATTTTATCCCTTAACCCTCTGGGGTCTGAGCTGTTTTCTGGGCCCTGGAGGTGTTCTGACATGCTCTGACATTTGTGCCCTATCATTCCTAGCAACTGTTGTAAAGTTTTTCTTTCTTCAAAGCAGAGACCAGTGAGACAGTTGGGATCGCGTTTAACGGAAGTTATTCTTTATTGAGAACTCCGCTGTACGTTGCTGTAGAACTTCCAACATGATCTAATCTAACATAACTTTACATGGTATCTTATAGGCTTTTTAGGAGGAGGGACTTTTGGGGGTGGAGACAAATTCAAACAAAGCATGTAAATGAGTATACAGGTTAAGGTAACACCCTAGACTGTGAGGGTCTGGCCAATCCTAATTCAATCAGCATAAGGCTCCAAGAGCCATTTGGGTCCGAAAGCCATTTGCAGAACAAAAGGTGAGATTCTCAGTGAATCATTCGTGTGCTAATCCCATCAGTCTGAGTGAAACTGGGGCTCGAAGAGCCATTAAAGAAAACAGGAATTGCAACTTTGCTGAGATCTTAACCTTAAAAGCTAAAATCAGTATTCTTCACCGTGATGTTATGTAAGGAAGCATATCTGAAATAGATTCTTAAATTTGTAACCCTTCACAACCTTGCACAAAGAATGAGGAGATTTAAAAAATAATGGCTTTTTGATTGTTTGGATTTATTTACAACACAACATAATCCAAATATACACAACAAATGACAAAAAAGCACATTATTTAACACACTGAACTAAAGACAGAGACTTAACCAGACTTATACACCTTTGTGCCATTCCTGAAACATAGTACATACCTTTCATGTCCAAGGTGTTTGATTTTTCACTTTACCATGTTCATGTACAGAGACTTATGTGAATGTTGAAGTCAGCAGGACTCCTCAGTGAAGCATCTGATCCCTGAAAAAAAAAAAAAAACCCCAAAAAAAACCGCTGTGAACATACTGATATCAAGAGAAACTAGGGCTGCATGATTTTGGGAATACATTTTAGATTTTTCAGGTTAAAATTGCTTTTTAAAATGTACAGAACACACAGAACACACACACATATATATATATATATATATATATATATATATATATATATATATATATATATATATATATATATATATATATGTAACCCCTAGGGGGCGCTCCAACGCACAATTTGGATATTTAGAATAGAGACCCCAAAAACCCACGCTCCCCTTTTAGATAATTAGGCAGGTTGCGTCCAATGAAGGAACAGAAATGGGACTGATGTACTCAATTATAAATTTATTAAACACTCGCAAATATAAGAATTGGCAATCAGGGCAGACAGATAGTTCCCACAAGTAACAGTAAACAATTTTACAATAAATAGGTCACAGTGAATAAAAGCCTCATAGTAAATGAGTTACAGGGTATAAAGTCTAACAATATCAAAACTACAGTGCATAAAGTCGAATAAATAGGTACTGTTCACAAAACACTGCAAAAACACTTCAAACCAATTCGGCCGTGCAAACATATACTAACACAGCATTTCACACTTCACTAGTGAACATTTCATCACAAAATAGACGCTGTTCCTAAAGGAGATATTGCTCGATGCCCATCGGCCGAATGTTGGGAGTATGACTGCCAAACAGAAAATAAACAAGGAAATAAAGCAAACACAACATTTAAATGAATAGGCTACCACAAGCAGGGCTCAATCCTAAGCCCAACTAGGTCCGGGTCATCCAGAGAGTAGCCGCTCCAAAAACACACACACACACACACACACACACACACACACACACACACACACACACACACACACACACACACACACACACACACACACACACACAATACAAAATACAACAGAATGATTAAGCTCAGGAAAAACAGTGGCTAGTGACCGACGTAGGCAATCCTCCTGTAAATCACAAGCATAAGTGGTTTATGATGCTATGACAATTTAAAACAATAACCAATCTCCGATTGGAAGATTAAAACAGGAAAAGGATCAAACTTACGTTTTTCTTTGAATCAACGCCGTATGCCCCGTAGCAATACAATCAAGTGTTGTGGATGACTAATAACTGTGCGCACTCTCATCAGTGTTGTTTCTATTCATAGGTGAAATTAACAAGAGAATAATCAGCGCTAAACCTTATACGTTATATCTAAAAGAAACAGAGTCAGTGAACTTACATTGCTGCAACTCTTATAGGATCACTACTCCCTATTATAAAAGCAAGTTTCTGTAAGCTCGTCACTGCTGGTACCATTGACTGGACACCATAAGCGCAGACACCAGACCGAGCTACCGACAAACAAACAATGAACCGTGTTAAGCAGTTCAATAAATTTAAAAACAAATAGGCATGGACTTCCAAAAGGACTTGCGTTACTTACGTTGCTGCAAGACCTATGCAAGATCACTACTCGCTATTATGAAAGCAAGTTTCTGAAGGCTCGTCACTGCCGGTACCATTTACTGGACACCGTAACCGCAGGCGCTGGTACCATTTACTGGACACCATAAGCGCAGACGCCCAACCGAGCTACAAACAAACAAAGAGCCGTGATAAGCGGTTCAATATTAACAACGAATAGACATAGCCTCCCAAAAAGACTCACGTTCTCCCCCTCGCACAGCCGATACACCAAGAGACTCACTCTTCCCTCACGCCGCACCATTTTTCCCATTCCTCTCAACGCCTTTAAAGAGATGCGTCGCTTACGCCACCTGATCCAAATAATCAGCCGGCCTTAAAGATGCACTTCTCAACTCAACCACTTGACCCGCTACATATATATATATATATATAAAATTAACACCAGGTTTGTTGTGCCTTGTAGGCATAAGCTATGTAGCCTACTGTGCTGCATAAAATAATAATAACAATAGCCTATAAATCGTTAAAAAGGAACACTTCAACACTTCACTGCACTAGAGAAACATATATTGACAATCATATGTTACTTCAATCTCATTTCATAATGTCATAACGAAAATAAACATTTGGAGTAAAAAAAAATGATGCCGATTGTTTGGCGCATTTTGCTTTCCAAATGCGTGCAGATAACATTTACTGAAGCGATCAAGCCGCTCAAAACTATTAAACTAATTATTGTTATACATCTATGTTTCAGAAGATATCCATAAACACAGTATTTAACGGTAAACACGGTTCTAAACATTATAATATTCATCATAGTATACACTCATACTAGCCTACTTTTATCATGCTGTGTTTTATTATAGAATATAAAAACATCCTTGTGTTGGACATGTATTGCCTACCAGTCTAGTTCACATTTCAACATGTTGTCTATTTATAGATACATATAAGATACATATACATGTACGATATTAGGCTTAGTTCATGTTTTTACTTCAATCTCATTTCATAACATACATTTTAATCTGGCACCACCAGTTTAACATGTCTTACCTTAAAAATCTTCTCATCTTCAAATCGCGTTCTTCTAATTCTTCTGAGGTAAATCCAAGTGAAACAGCACAGCACAAACACAGTCTTCCAAACTCGATGAAAAGCAGAGGAGTAAGTTACCGAAGTCTCTGATTCTTTGTTTTGAGGTGATGAGGGCGTTTACAGGTCTGCGTTTCTCCGCATGGAACATTTGCATGTCAATCGCTCGTGCGCGCGTGGGCGAGGTCACATTAGAGTTAATGAGGAAGCGTTTGAGAAACTGTACATGCCGCTGTTTTCATACAGATTACTTAAACAGAGAATATTTGTTTTTTATATAATTTACATACTTTAAAAATAGAGACTTCAAGGGCCCTATTTTAACGATCTGAAACGCAAGTGTCAAAGCGCAAAGCGCAAGTAACTTTGTGGGCGGGTTTTGGCGCTGTTGCAATTTTCCCGGCGGGATAAATGACTCTTGCGCCAGGCGCAAATCTAAAATGGGTTGGTCTGAAGAGCTTCATTATTCATAGGTGTGGTTTGGGCGTAACGTGAAATAAACCAATCAGAGCGTCATCTCACATTCCCTTTAAGAGCAGGCGCGCTTGTTCTAAAGCGGATTCCTATCATAACGGCGGATTTGCCAGGAGCGCGCCAGGAGCGGTTCACAGCCAAGGAGAGCAACGCTCTCGTCAGGGACGTTGGGGATGGAGAAACCCACCCAAATTAACTTCGATTAAAAAGTCGTATGATAATGATAATTTGGATAAATGTGTAAGCTAGATGTATGCTTTTATAATAAATTGTCTATCTATCTATCTATCTATCTATCTATCTATCTATCTATCTATCTATCTATCTATCTATCTATCTATCTATCTATCGTAATAATGTATGATTTGCAAAAATGAAAACTGCTGCTTCTGTGTAGATGAGAGAATCAAAGTGCGCGTTGTGCACATGCTACATTGATTATGGCCAAGCATGCACCCTTAAAATAGCATAAGAATAACATGCGCAACGCGCCACTGACTTTAAACTATTTTTTCCTGGTTAGTGGTGCAATTGTTTTCTAAACCTGCAAAATAGCATGAAGGAACATTTGCGCCGGAACACGCCTCCTTTTTTGCGCTGAACCGCCCCGGGAGCGCAAGTTCATTCCCTAGTTTAGCAACGTGCTTCTGTGGAGGGAAAAGCGCGCTTTGCGCGGGTGCAAAATAGGAATGATACATGCGTCGGTGTACAAAGTCAATTGTGCTGGGTGCAAGATAGGGCCCCAAGTGTTGTATAGACATGCGTTTCAAGTCTTTGTGACAAACATTCGCTGAGTTACAGGTCATTTTCTGTCGCGTTTCAGAATGAGTTTCACACTGAGAGAGACGGCAGAACGCGCATCATGTTTATTATGACCGCCGCTAGCGTAGCTGCGAAAGCGGTCATATAGGGATTGTCAAAGTTTTTTTTTTTTTTTTTTCGTCATCTAATGAATTTTTCATCAACGATACCAGGGACACCCGAAACACCGGGGAACATGAAATTTGGTGGGCATGTAGCCCCACTAGACTTTTACGGAAAAATTTAATTTGGTCCCCGGGGGCCACTCCCCCCCCGCGCTGGGCCCCCCCAAACCCAAAAAATGCAGTTTTTCCTAAATAACTACCTGAACCGTGGCACCGAGGATGAAGAAATTTTGATGGTATGTTGCTCTTAAGGGCCCACATCAACCTAGCCCATAATCACTCATTTGTGATTTGCTCCCCTTCCCATAAAAAATGAAAATGCAATATTAGTCTGCTTTAATCGCCCCTATCTTCAGTTGAGATGTTCAGAACTGCACCATATTTCATGTGTATGATTAACTTGACATCCTCTGGGGGTATGCTAAGTTTCGTAGAATTTCATCCATGGGGGGGTATAAAATAAATTAATTTATGTGCACATTTAGTGACTGTACACTCATCGGCCTGTAGATGGTGGTGTTGAGCGAAGGGTTGCTGGTTTAGGATGATACTGTCACTAAGGTTGCCAACTGTCCCGAATTAGGTGGGACGTCCCGTATTTTGGGCCTAATTTATTTGTCCCGTGCGTGACCTCCCGTGTCCCGTTTTTTGACAAGCTGATAAACCACTGACTGATACAACAGCAGCAGTGCTGACCATGACACTTGAGAATGATCACCGACACCTGTCATCATCCAATCACAGCTTTTTTTAATCACTGTTTTGAGACAAATCATTGTTTGATTTGCAAACATCCTCTGCCGTCTGCTCGCTTCCGCTTCAAACCGGACTCGTCTCGCGCTAACGGTAATTTCCTTTCACTGTCCACGTTTTGATTTCGGCTAATCAATTTTGGCGAATGCAAACAACGTGATTATTGTTCATGAGTCTAACATCCAGCCACACAAGAAAACATGTAATCTACCTGAGGGAATAATATGCTCAAAAAACATTTCTGATTATTATTAATGTTTTACAGCTTTTAGAAAGTACATAGAAAGCTTTTGTAACATTATCTTAACTGTCACTTTTGATTAATGTAATGCATCCTTGCTGAATAAAAGTAGGCAATTACTTTCTTTATTTTTTTTCCCAAAAAATAATCTTACTAACCCCAAACTTTTGAACTGTAAGCCTAGTGTATAATGTTAAAAAAGCTTTCTATTTTAGATAAATGCTGTTATTTTGAACTATGGTTTGTTTGTAATGTGACTTTTTTCATGTATGACATTAAAATTATTTTTAGAATTAAATACATAAATAGGTTAAGCAATACAAATGTGTTTATGTCTGATAACCTTTTAAACACAAACTTAACTGCAGACACTGAAATGACGTACACTGTGTGATACAGTACAAATATTTTGAGTGTCCCTCATTTTCCTATAAATAACCACGATTGTCCCGCATTTTCCTTTTCTGAAGTCGGCAACCCTAACTGTCACACACACACATGCAGGAATACAAACAAACGCAAGCATGCACACACACTGACATCCACACGCACAGACCCATACACACACATACAAATCCACATGCACAGACACACACACACAAACACACACGCGCACACACATGTACGCACGCATACATACACGCACAGACACACACACACACAGACACACACACACAGACAGAGACACACATACACAAACACACACACATACACACACACACAGACAGACATGCACATACTACTACTTTTTTTAGGTATATACATAAACACGCAATACAGCCAAATTGCTCCACGTCATTTATTTTTGTGGAAAGCCAGTGCAGGCCTGAGTGGCGGGTCATATTTTGTACCGCCATGCGGTACATCTAGTTTTCTTTATTTAACAAAAAACACAACATTTTGTTTTTATTATGAGTGTACTCATATAAAAGAAGACATTTAAGCGTTTTGATTGATGTATAAAACTTACATGTAAAATCAAAATCAACAGACTATTTAGACTCTCTTTTGTACTGATAAGAAAAAAAGTGAGCTGGTATCGCCGGTGATACCGCCGACCCCAGGGGGTTAAAACTCATCTTTGATCAGCAAAATGACATTTAAACATAAAAAATTCGTCATGGCTTAAAATATCTTGAATGTAACACCCTTGCCTAATTTAGTATGCACGGTTCTATGAATATGCAAATGATCCCCGCCTCCACTCACTCACTCAGCTCAGAGATCCACTGGTTGACGATCACACGTTGATCTGATTGGTTACAAGGTAGAAACACCAGTGATTTCAAAGCGTGTTTTTGAGACTGTCTTTGGTTCACTGCAGTTTTAAGGAGGAAATACTCAGCAATGGTGTCGACTTATGAATTTACACATGGTTTGCCTTAAAGCACATTAAAACACCACATAGACATATAAACAACATTAAAAGCTGGATTTTCATCACAGGAGGACTTTAAATATACGACCATGTTGAATTTCAGTCCGTTAAAATGCAAGCCCTAAAAATACAATGCATTAAAATGCAAGCCTGGTTAATGTAATGAAATGCATATTTTTTCCAAGTAGTGCAATTGAACAAGCTTTTTTGTTTCAAATACGTTTGCCATTATTTTACTTCCATATAGATGTAACAAAATACACTTTGTAATGTAATGCACTTTCAATGTTAAAGGCTCAGGGAAGGAGGAGGCGGGAACCGGCGAACGTTCAAAACATTTTTATCATAAAATAAACAAACAACAAAACGAAAGTAAAACGGCAGCCCCTCACGGACAACTGCCACGTATACACATAACAAAACACAACATAAATAGTCCAGGCTTGGTCCTCTCTGGTCCTTCACTGTCGTCACTCCTCCTTTTATTCTTCCGGAGCTCCTCCGTGAGACTCGCGGCTTCATTAACACTCGCGCCACCGGCCTCACTCCGTTCCCACAGCTCTCGGCCCCGCCCTGCTTGCCACATACTTTTGCATATTTCTCTGATGGACATTGATGAGTTACATCTATTTAGAATAGCTCTGTAAATATACGATGAATGAGACCATCTCCTGCAGTTGAACCCTGCTAATCTCCTATATCTCTGATATTTTAGAGGTGGCGAAAGCCGAGTTAAACGTAGGCAGATTGCACAGAAAGAAAGTTTAAAGGTTTATTCCATCCACTCTGATCTCTCTGAAAACTGTAAAAGCCATTCAGTAACATAAAATGGCAAATATGGCATATATTCTCTGTACCAAATGTGTGTGTTCAGACAGCAGTGAGATGCTCATCATCCCCAGGCAGACACGTCTGCTTCTAAACACTAGCTCAGACAATGATATTTGAATGTATCGTTCCTCACAACTCTGGAAATCAGAGTCTTTTTACATCTGTGCTGTCTCTCATCCAGCTGTCACTCAGCACTGCAGTAAGAGCGGCTGGGGATGCAGTGGGAAAATAGGCGACACCTAGAACTCTATTCATGTCATACAGTAAAGAAAAAGGGGCAGTTTTTCATGTCCTCTCCATTGCAACAACCATCAATTTAGCTCTGTGGTGGCCGGATACAGGCCTGCCGGCCCAGCTGTGTTTGACACAGTTTATCTGCTCTACTGAAGCATATCATTTTTTTATTATTAACCTCACACTCCAAAAGAAAGTGTCTTTTCACAATAAAGATGTGAAAATACAGTGCAGCCGAGTTTGAAGTCAAGCGATCAGGCTCTTTGCCATTACTCTTGTCTCTCTGTTCCTTCATGACTTTTGTGAAGTCAACATCCAAAAACAAAACAAATCTAGATGACACAACTCTGTTCAATATCTTCATTCCACACACCAATAAATGTCCAATAAATTAAACCCATTTACTGATCTGTAGTATGTATGCAGATTGATGCTTGTATAATTTAATTTCACACAAATTTAATTTGAGATTATGTACTCAGTCACAAAGGATGGCTGCCAGGGGAGAGAAATAAAATTGGATTATAATGGATTTGAATTCTACATTACAGTGGGAATCAGGCAAAGATCAGGGTTCTCGTGTATACAATGCATATTTGGAAACAGTTTACATTAAAAAAAAAAAGTGTACACCATTTCTCATGCACACATCCAGATTTGTAGTTGTAAATTTGTCAAGAAAACATCTAGGTTATATGTAACCCTAGTTCCCTGAGTGTGAAGTAGATGCAGTGTAACGACGCAGTGGGAACACATCAGTCTGAAGCCCTTTAGAATCAGCGTCTCATTTCCACTTTTTGACCTATACGTTTCCAATTCCAATTCCAATGTATTTATAAAGCACACAATGAAACAACAATGTTAAAAATCCTAAAAAACAGGTATATCTACAGCAGCAATACCTCATCACTCATGTGTGCTACGCTAAACGCTAACATAAAAAACATATATTTTTAAACTTCTACAGACTGCAATGTTTCCATACAGGTCACAATGAAGTCCACATGTGTATTTGAATTTATCAAACAAACACATCTCTTAATAGGGCAGACTTTCTTCAGCTGATCAGAAGGGGCAATAGTAAAAAGAATGTGATTATTATCAGCTACCAAGAAATCATCTATGATAATCAAGACCATGAATATGTGTAGAACCATTAACCAATTACTAAAGACCAAAGGAGTCAATAAGATTGAGAACATCTTTTGACAAAGGGCTTGTCAGTTAACATACATGTATATTAAATTCCCCCAACATTAATACTTTGACATATTTTCAAGACAATATCCCCAAGAAAAAAATGGACAGCTCAGAAATAAAGCCCTTATTAGCTTTTGGTGGTCGATAAATAACAGCACATAGCACAGCTGTTTTTCAAAAGCTTGAAGTTCAAGGTTTGAAAATAGTGTTGTTTTTGGCGGCCTGTTTTAATTTTAGTTTTAGTCTAGTCTTTGTGTCAAGCTGTCGTTTTAATTTTGATTAGTTTTAGTCACGTTCATACTCTTTTTAGTCTAGTCAAGTTTTAGTTGACGAAAACTGATGATATTTTAGTCGTTTTAGTCAACGAAAACTGATGACATTTTAGTCTAGTTTTAGTCAATGAAAATTGTATTTTAGTCTCTTTTTAGTAATGCAATTCTATTTAACCCAGTCAATATTGTATTTCAAACAAAGTTATCTTATTATATTTAGGGCTGTGACGGTGGCAGTTTTTTTTTTACCACCAACCAACTACCGGCGGTGGTTGGGGGGTTGTTTAAAAAAATAAAAACTCGTTTTATATTTCCACACAAAGACGCGTGATATAGCCTACCGCTCTGCACTTTGAGAGGGATGTGGGACACGAGCAGGAAAGAGACCATCAATCTCTTTTCTGATATCTTCAAGTTTTCTACTTGATGTAAATTGGTCTGAAGAGCAAATTTTATCCTCCACAAGGGCGAGATATTTAGGCTATGTTTGAGATTGCGCTGCCAGAGAAAGTGAAACAAAAAATCACCCGCGGGTGTGAAACGTGCTTTACAACTAAACTTGACGTGCCTTACCATGTCTAATAACAAGCACAAACTGTGTTAAAAAGAATTTGACATGCAAGTACAAATGTAGGTGTCACGGGTCTAGGGCCGAGAACACCCACCACTCCAGAGGAGCTACACCAAAGTACACCAAGAGGCCAGAACAACGACATGATATAAAAGCTTGATTCTTTTTATTGAATGTAAAAACAACTTTAAGGGAATGTCACCGACGCAGAACTCCTCGTAGGGGCCGCTCGTTGAAACAGGTCGAAGGAGTCTTGGATGGAGGAAGACTCAGGCCAGCCGGCAGTTGGTCATCTCCTTTTACTGAACAGCAGTGTGGGGGGACAAAGTCCAACAGTTAATAACTGAGTCTTCTCTTCCCACAGGACAGCAATGGCAGATTGCAGCGGCGGATAACAGGATCTATGTTCATAGCAGACAGTGGGCTTTCTCTTTTCACAGGACAGCATCCAATAACTGAGTGTCACCTTTCTTTCACAGGGCAGCAGCAGGCGGAATGCAGCGGCGGATAACGGGATCTCTCTGTTCACTGAACAGCAATGGTGAGTACAGAATCCAGCAGTTAATATCTGAGTCTTCTCTTACCACAGAACAGCAATGGCAGAATGCAGCGGCGGATAACGGGATCTCTCACAGGAGTTCAAAGTATTTCCTGATGCCCCAGCGGGCTAAACGATCCCCGACAAAGATTCCAGAGTGCTGATAACGTTTAATTTTCCCATACTCGTGCATGCAAACCACTGTAAATCTTCACACGTGCTCACTTCAATCTTCAGACACTGCAATGACACACCACTTCACAGTGAAAAGTATACCTTCACTCCATCTCGTCGGGGCCGGCCAATCCACCGTTCCACCGATCTGTATATCCAACAATGCTTGCGCTCGTTACATTCTCCCAACCCTACTGGCCAGTCTCTTGTCCGTTCTCGATCTCAATCGTGCCCCGCGCTTCAGCCGCACTTTATCTTTCCCGTCTCTGCTTCTGTTGCTGCCTCGTCGCTTTTGCCTCTCTCCCTCTCCTCCGCCCTTCCCTGCTTCGGCCTCGGCCTCGGCCGCTCTCTCTCGCCTGCTGCCCGCTGCCTCCGTTCTCTGCTCCTCTTTCCTCAGCCTTTCGTGCCTCTTCAAAACGCCGCTTTTAAATCCCCCGTTGGAGACACGCGCTCCAATGGCCGCTTGATTAGCCGCTGCAGTTGCCGCTCGTCAATACGGTCGGCCATGACAGGCCGCCGGAACCGGCCTGGTGTCGCACCGGAAGTCTCCCCCCAGGGGAACTCGTTCCGCTTCCAACGTTCCTGTTTTGTCACCCGGTGACATAGGCTATCTGTCCTACAGCGTTTTTCTACTTTACCACAGTAAAGAATACGAATATAATAGGCCTAATTAAAAGCGAACCAATGAAGAAACGTTTATAATCCCCTTAGAAAATGGGTGAGACGTGAGTGATGATTTGGGAAAAGAAACAAGAGATTCCATGCAGGGATGAGTCACGATTTTTGAATATTCGATTAGTTTATTTAATTATAGAATATCGAATAGGTTGTGCGATTATTCTCTAAAATAAGTATGTTCTGGTGCTGATGCGGTGGTGACGCGTTTATGTAACCAGAGGGTGACACTGCCAATAACACACATAACAGCTGTCACAAAGAACCGGCAAAAGTAATGATTATGAATGTGTCAAATATATCAATGAGACATTTTAATGGAATAACTAATGGAATAATATTGTTAAATTTGCTGATAATCGGGTGACCAGATCGCAAACCAGTATTTAAAGCCGACAAAGCTATGGGTTCACGCACAACTCTCTCATTCGTCGTGACGTTATAACATTTCGTCTCATCTCGTTTTCATCAACGAAAATGAAGAGACATTTTATTTTAGTCATCGTCACATGACCAGCATTTACGTTGCGTCTCGTCTCGTTTTCGTCAGGTGATAAAGGTTCGTTGACGACAATATTTCATCATACTTTTCGTTGACGGAAGCAACACTACTTGGAAAAAAAGATTAAACTTGAGCAAGGTGTGAGTAAAAATTGAAGCTAGTTCTCCTCCCCTTTCAGTATCCCATGGAGAATTAAAAATGGTAAAAGTACTAGGACCAAGTTCTCCAAGAGCATACCACCAATGTTAGGTCAGGTCTTTGAGATAAATAAAAAGTCAAAATTCAAAGCCCTAGTGAACTCCTTTAAAATAAAGGTCTTATTTTTCAAAGAACGCACGTTTATCAAGGCCAACTTGGTGGCTGTTTTATGGTCCTCCAAAATGGCATCATGACACCACTGAAAGCCAAACGGTACAGGGCGAAGATTCTGCAAGTTTACTCAAATCCATTGGAGATGCAGTGGATCTCATAGCAGCGCATCCACTGGTCACAGCAATCTCACGAGAAAGACTATGTAAGCTTTTAGTTTCACCAGTTTTCCTCCTCGCTTTCCATGGCAGTGGCATTTCTTCGGCAAAGGGGTCCTGGGCTCATGTTGCAGCCATGTTGGAATAAGTAGTGGCGGTGCCATAGCAAAGGGCCGAAGTTCACCTTGTCCTTCTTTAAAATACTCCTAGTATGAGCTTCAAATATTTAAAAGGGCCAGAGCAGACCAGAGCAGAGGTAGAGTCGCTACCTATGTTTCTACTATGTTCCTTTTGTAGAAAACACAACACTGCATAATCACACAATGGGAACAGTATTCCATCACGACATGTAAACTGTAGCTGCCAATATTCAGTCCGTGTTGCAAGGCAATAGTTGCACACTAGACAAAACTAATCAAATGCATGCAAAGATTGATAAACCCTGTGCAGCAAGAGCCAAACCTTCATCCAGGTTATAAAATATGACAAAAGTATGCAGAGAAGACCAACTTTCTGCCATACAAACGTCTTACAAAGAGGCCCTTTTACCATGGCTTACATAGATGCCACACTCGGAGGAGAATGTGCCAAATACCCAGAGGCAAAGGCAAACCATGCGCCCCACAGGCTCCTGAAATCATACTGGACAGATGTTGAGAAATTCTCTGCTTAACGACTGTAGTTCATCTGTTAGAACCTCCAAAACATCAAGACGATGGTCAAACATATGCCACTCCACTGTACAGTAAGCATAAGTCTTTAAGGTCCTAACTGGATCCTAACCTGTATTTCCCATTCCTCCAAATTAAATGGGGGAGGAGTAAAAGCTTGCAAGGGAATAAGTTAAGATTAGAAAGGTGTAGAGATAACCTTAGCCATGTACCAAAGCGAGGTCTCAATACAACATTCAACAGGCCCAGTGCAAAGTCCCAGTGCAGTGTTCGCTGAGGTGGCTGTGAACAAGGTCTTTAGTCCTTAGGGGAGCCAAGCTCAAACCCACTCCTTTACAAGCCTCTCTGGTGGGACAATGAAAAGAAGAAACTCAAACGCATCACCATAAAGTCCTGATTGAGACACAAACAGTGTCAAGAGACAGGCTTAAATCTTGGTTAACGTGATGCCCAAATGGCGTTTCCATATACACTGATCCAATTGAAAATGCATGCAAATCACTGACTCTCTTAAAAGATGCCAAAGCCAACAGCAGTGGCGTCGTAAGAGATTAAGCGTCAAAATGCTCTTGCATGAAAACTAACACTGAACCAAAGGTGCAATGTACAGGATCCACATTCCTCACAGCAGACCAAGACATAAAACCGCACCACTTAAGCCAGGGGTTTCTAATCCTGCTCCATGTTGGAGCTGAACTCTGCAGGACAGTGGACACCCCTGACTTGACCTCTGAGCAAATACAATTGTACATTGCCATGTGCCCACAGGAGGGGGCTACGCATCAACATTAACATGGGTCACAACCCTCTTGAGGATTCAGATTTCATGAATTTCATCCACAGCTGAAAGGCTCTCACATGCAGCACGGTTATTCTGCAACCATCATCAGGGTAAATCAGGGTAATTCTGCAACCATCCTGTGAAATGCTCTTTCAGAAGGAAAATGCCTGACCATGATCATCTGTACACACTGCCATAGTGATCACAATTTCAGATGATGCCAGACACACTTACGCATTCACACAAAGTCCAACTCCAGAACCAAAAAACTTGTCTGCTGCTGTAACAACAGAACACTCTTATCCCAGTTCACACACAGCCCCAAGTCTTTCAAAAGCTTGAGGACAAAATCCTGATGCTGTGCTGCCAGTGTCGGGATTCCATCTCCACCACGGTCATCATCACCTCCTCCCACTCATTCCCTCTCTCCGCCCTCTCATTCATTCTCCCGTTCATTATCCCCGGACTACTGATCACCGTCACCTGTGTCCCATCACCAGCACTCCCTTTATTAGGTGCACGCTCCCTGCAGTCACTTGTCTGGTCTCGTCATTTCATGACTCACAGACTCCCTGAACACTTACCTGGTCCCTTACCTGAGTCGCGATCACCTTCCATCTGTCTGCCAGCCATCTTCATCGATCCTCCATCATCTTCACCTGCAAGAAAGAAAGAAAGACTTTACCATTCAGCTAAGCATATTCAGATTATCTGTGTTGCTGTTACTCACCTTTTGTCTCCATCTCTGATTCATTCTGCAATTAAAGCATTAAACTTACCATCTTGTCTGTATTATCTGTAAACCCTGACAGCCAGACACTCCGAGTGGGCCAGCCAATCGATAAGATAAATCATGAGATAAATCATGATGTGAATATTCTGAAGCCTTAACATTATCAGAGCCACACTCCGAAAAAGACTGAGGAGCCAGGGACAACCTGAACAGGAGGACGCGAAACTGATACGCCACAAAGCGAAGTGAAGAAAACACCTGTGAAAACACCCAATCATCTTGCAGTTGTGACATTTTATACTTCTGTGTCAATTTTCTGAAGGGTTGTTTTATTTATATAAAATTCTTGCTGTCCTTCTCGAGCATTAGAAAATAGAGGCTGTAAAACCCTGAGGAAACTCTTTTTTTCCAAAGCAGAATACATTTCTTGAATTATAAGGGGCTTTTCTGAACAGAAACTACTGTGGGAATTTGAAACTCTGAAGTGCCCATCTGAACTGGATGACAACCATGTTTTATGGTGTGATACGTCATCATAAAGAGGGCAGACTGGGGAGTTTCAATGGTCTATGGTCATCCACTGAATGGGAACTTGCCGCCGAGCTGGCACACGAAACGGACTTCTCTAAATGTCTACATGTGTGTGTTCACTGAGGTGGCTGTGAACAAGATCTTTAGTCCTTAGGGGAGCCAAGCTCAAACCCACTCCTTTACAAGCCTCTCTGGTGGGACAATGAAAAGAAGAAACTCAAACGCATCACCATAAAGTCCTGATTGAGACACAAACAGTGTCAAGAGACAGGCTTAAATCTTGGTTAACGTGACGCCCAAATGGCGTTTCACAGCAACCATTCCTTACATGCTGCATCTCTCTGAGCATGCGATGTGCTTGGTAGTCCTTTGCTGCAAGTCTGATGCTCTGCACAGCTCACAAACAGCCTCTGCATCCAATGGAGCAGCGTCATCCAAGTCTCTCATAAAGTGTGCTTGTTAGGCTTGGAAGGCTTGCCAGGGTGTGCGGGCTGACACTGCATGACCAGAAGCCATGTACGCATGTAGATCCAGGGAGAACAGAATCGATGCAAACTTCATTAAACATGAGACAAATTCAAAGTGAAGGAGCTCTAAAAAGACAATAGTATCATTATTTAGCTCTAGTCAGTTCAATGTTGATTCAGTTCAGCTCAATAACACTGACACTGTGTGACCAGAAGCCATGTCAGCATGTAGATCGGGGACGAAAGAAGACATGCAAGGTGTGGTCATGTAGTTGCTCGCCAAGAAACAGACATCTAGGATGAACTAGCGGTCCTTAGACTGGGACTCATCTGGTCATTTGAGGTGCAGTTTTTCCACCAATGGGGTGTGTGTGCAAGGAGAAAGACATTTCCTAAATGTCATTTGCCACTCCAAACTAGAGGAAACGACTTGAAAAAAATAAGTTTCTAGACAAACACGCTGAGACTATCATGCATTGAAGAAAATAAACAATCTAAAATGCATGAAGCTAGAATAAAATGTTTTGTTGTTGTTAAAACCTGAGGCTCTGTTCTTTCTTTTGATGTATTATTTTCTTTTTGATATTATTTTGACTGTTTAAAAAAAAAGTGAAGTGAAGGCGGAGTATGACAACGCTTACTTGGAATTTGTCCTCAGCATTTAACCCATCCAAGTTAGTGCACACAAATCAGGAGTAGTGAGAAGTGAACACACACACACACACACACACACACACACACACACGGAGCAGTGGGCAGCCATTGACTGCGGCGCACAGGGAAGGAAGGGGGTTAGCCTTGATCAAGGACACCTCAGTCATTGAGAATCAAACCCAATGACCTCTGGGTGACCAGTCTGACACTCTAACCATTAGAAAGTTAACCATGGAAGTTGTGTTATTATGATGAAAAATGCTGGTGCTGGCTGGCAACTTTTTTGAAAACACTGGCAGGGAATAAGTGACTTTTTAAACCCCAACTAAGCAAGAAAAGAGACGACAGTGGCAAGGAACCCAAACTCCATCAGGTGGCAGAAAAGGAGAAGAATCCTTAGGAGAAACCCGACTCAGTCGGGGACCAGTTCTCCTCTGGACCAGCTCTCTCTAATCACTGGAAATCTACTGGATTCTCATTCCTAAGACTCAGATGTTAATTCAGCAATCCGCTGACATCAGCAGTCTCCACACCTGCAAACTTTTGGAATTAAACACACATAAAGTTTTATGAATGAGGCCCTATAACATGTCTTCCTCTGTGCTCGCTCTATGTTGTGGTGAGACATCTCTCTAGTCAGCACTGGCATAATGTGCAGTTTGTGTTCCTTCTGCCACACTCTGTCCATCCTGTTCCCAATATGCACCAGTTGAAGCAGTGTAATAACTGGAATTAAGCTCTTGCTGATGATTCTGATGTGCTGCACGAAATGTCAGCCAAACCCAATGCCTCCACACCATAATCTTCCACAACAGCTTCATCTGACGCCACCTTCATTTCACATTCGTCACTGTTTATCAGAACGTGCAAACACGTGTGAATATTCTTTAAATGTGTCAGTACAATAATTCTGCCATACTGTACTAATGTTGCCAGCCAGCGGCAGCATTTTTGATCAATTTCAACAACTCTCATGGCCCCTAGAATGTTTTGTTGTATGAATATCTGAATATACCATATGTTCAAAGATAGCAGACAGGAAAATAGAGCCTCTGCTTTTGAACAAACAAACATTTTTAACAAAAAGCTGAGAAAATCACATTTTTGTCAAGGACTTTGTCCGGATCGGATTCAGAACAGCGATCTAAACGGTCCTAAATGTCTTTGTGGGTTCGACATTTCATCCGGTAGCGTTAGGCAGCTTTGATTTATATGCTATTGTTACGATCACCAGCTGGAGTGCCCTTGAGAGCCACCAGAGGGCGCTCCACAACAGACTATTGTCATTCCCTCTCAAACTACATCTTCCATAATTCTCTGCCTGGACTCATTAGCACTCATTGTTTTCACCTGTGTCTCATCTTCTTGAATCCGCCCACCTCTGTATCGTACTGCTCTGAGGCACAAAGGTTGAGGATCTAAATGCAGTTAGATGGTAATCTAAAATCGTAATGCAAAAAAACAGGCAAGAGGTCATAAACACCGGGTAATCAGTCCAAACAATAACAGGGTCACAGGGACACGGGCAGAAGGGAAAATCCAAGGACAGGCAGAGATCAAAACCAAGAACACGGGAATAACAGACAAGAACGCTCAGAATTGCAGTACAAACACTAAACAAGACTTTGCAGGGAATGACAGAAAGAACCAGGCTTATATAGGGTGAGCAAACAAGAAGATGAGACACAGATGAAAACAATGAGTGCTGATGAGTCCAGGCAGAGAATTATGGGGGATGTAGTTTGTGAGGGAATGACAATAGTCTGATGTGGAGCGCCCTCTGGTGGCTCTCCAGGGCACTCCAGCTG
This sequence comes from Vimba vimba, assembly GCA_022828995.1. Lineage (NCBI taxonomy): Eukaryota > Metazoa > Chordata > Actinopteri > Cypriniformes > Leuciscidae > Vimba > Vimba vimba. Next base: position 636,124 of record CM040830.1, on the reverse strand, counting down.
GTGATCGTGACAACTATTGAATGTTTGATGATCCCGTTTGTTTACTTGTGCATAATGCTGGGTACACACCAAAAGATAATCGGGCTGACTTTGGGCCGATTTCCCCCCTTCCGACAATCCTAGCTGTGTCCCGATTATCTTGATGGTTCTACAGATTATCTCATCAGATTTTCCCTTGGTGTGAGGTGTGTTAAGAGTGTCCGAACCTGATCGGAAGAACGTCGGAGCCGCCCCGATCACGAATCATAAATATTCAACATGTTTAATATTTACGATCAGAAATCCTGATGTGTGGGGGAACCCCGAGGACAAACGCATGCATGCTCTGGAGATTGTCATGTGAAACGAAACAATATCCAATCAGAAAGCGAGATGATGGAAGACGGAAGCATAACAAACGCTGTCATGGCGCAGCACAAAGTGAAATTGATGTGGACAGCAGAGATGGAGGATCAGCTTGTTGATAATTCCAACAAGTATTGTTGTTCCAACAACAAAATCATTCCAAACACTATCGCAATTTTTTCCTGCATATCGTTCGGCATGCTTATTCTGAACACATTTCCTGTGTTCACAGTCGAGACTGTGGTTTAACATCTGTTCGTGTGTGGTGTGCTGTCTTTGTCACATCATGGCACACCACACACTATAGGAGCAAAACGCTTAAATCTAGGATTTTTTGTCCTCATGTGTGTGGTCTATCACATTTAGAAAATCGTATAAGATGTAAAAAATCTTTTGGTGTGTACCCAGCATTAGCAATCTTCATTCGCTTGTTTTTGCTTCTTCTGCACTTGCTGTTGGATCTGGAGATGCTGTACTCTTTCAGAAGATGCGTAATAGCTCCTGTTCCACATTGTCCTGCAAAATCACCAGAGCAATAACCCAGTGGTCACTGTATCCATAAGATACCTTTTAAGTGTCTTTTGCTTTATCTTTAACTATTTTTTATGTGTTTTACACAGGTCTTATTTGCTACTGGGAAATAATTGGGAATTGTGATAACGGAGCATCTTTTCTGGCATGGTGGAAAATAAACAGCTGTAAATAAACTTCAGCCCCTCTACAGCCAGTGGAACATGGGGGAAACGGGAGGTAGAGGTCATAAACTGACGGAGAACGATCTCTTGAGTCATTCACAGCTGGTTCTCTTCATCTCCATACAGCCACAGATCCACCACACACGCAACCTCTTTAAACAGTTCAACAGAGCTTTCACAATTTCCCCTGTTTAGGTAAAAATAAAGGAATATGATGATGATGTTAACAATGATATTCTTTGTTATAATTGTTTGTTATTATGGCAGGAATAACAATCTCAACAAATACTAAACAAATACTGGAATGTCCAATATTTGTGTAAATCTCTGACAAAACGTTTACAAGGGAAAACAAAACAAAAGCAGCACAAAAATAAGCTGTAACTGAAGGCACATCAGACCATGCCACATTACCTTCCTCTCTGACTCACCTCTGACTCACTTCCAGTGATATTTGCTGTGATACCTAATGTCCTAAACTATCTGGGATCAGTGAGGGGTTTTCTTTTTGGAAGGAATTAATACTTTTATTCAACAACGATGCATTAAATGAATCAAAATTGACAGCAAAGACATTTATCAAATAAATGCTGTTCTTTTAAACATATACAGTATGTTGCCACATATACATATTCTTAAAAAAATATGTAAATCGACATCAGATTTCTGTAGAACAGTGGTGGAAAGAGTACTAAAAACTGTACTTAAGTAAAAGTATTGCTACTTAAGTAATAATTTACTTCAGTACAAGTAGAAGTACTGAAAAATAATATGACTCAAGTAAGAGTAAATAAGTAGTTTGCTTAAAAACTACTCAAGTAACTACGTTACAAAGTACTTTAGTATTATTTTTCTATTTTTACCCAAAATAGGGAGATGATAGCGATATGGAGCGCTAAACACTCTCATGTCATCTGTTTCATTAATACTGAAGCCCAGTACATACTGATTCATACCTCGCGCAGAAAGTCCACAAGTGAGATTCATAGAAGTATTAAACTTATGACGTTTCAGGAAATGGATATAATAATATGCAAATAGAGACAACTTTATAAACTATAATCACTAGCTTCCGAAAGATGGCCTACGCATCGATTCAATTTAGGGTGGAAGAGTAACCCCTGAGCCGACGCACAGCGTAATGATGAACGTAGAAGCTCAGAAGTAAGAGCAAAACAAAACCCTGGTCGCGAATTAGCAATTTTGAAGAGAAATGTCGGAGGACTTCTATATAATAAAAGAGGAGCTTCAGTTTGTTGCACAGCCCTATTAGTTTAAACCGTGAGAGCTTACGATAAGCTTACGATACTCCTACATCATACGTGTGTCACGGGTTACTCTTATGGCACAAGTCCATTTGTTATTTAGTTAATATATTATATATATGTAATTAGTTATTTTAGATTATAAAGTTATAAATATGGCTATTTTTCTTACAAAAACCCATGGCTTCACTTCAGAAGAACTTTATTTATTATCGTATTTCCAATACGACTGACATGTATTGTGATTTTGGAGCTAAGCAAACACACTAGCTTTCCCTGTTGTCAAGAGCAATTGTTTTATTACTAATTTTGAAAAGTAAGTCCAGGTAAGATCATTTGAATATTTTCATTTGAATCATTTCATAATTGAAAGCAAAGAAGGTTAAGTGAGAGGTCCGATAAAAAAGAGAGAGATGTACAACAGTATGAATAAAAAAGTGGGGTATGGTTAACGTTACATTAAATGCTCTTTTTTTTTAGTTATACCGCAAATGTGTTGGGAGCCCACTGTTACTATAGTAACGCATAGTACACTTTTACATGCACTCTTATTTCACTGTTGTTGAGGTTTTTTCAGCTTTGTACAAAGTTTGCTTTGTACATTTAGTTTAACTGTAGTATTAAAAAGGGCGAGCTTTATCATTCAATTGAACTCTGACCATGTTTTTAAGACACTTACATTGTTCTTGCTCTGTCCATACAAATACTGCATCCATGTTATGAGCAGAGTTTTTTATTTACTTCAACTGCTCAATGCTCTGGTATTGTCAACGGGATGACCCATTTCAGGAGTTGCCATAATTAAAATTTTAAGTCAGAATATGAGCATAGCTCACTTACATTCAATGAAATATTGAAATGTTAGCGATACTGATTCAAAACACGAGCGCCAGTGATGCACGCCAAAGCACGGTTTGAACGCCCAGGCGAACTGGAAATTTTGATTGGTTTTGCACCCGAGTCAGACCTGTCTGTGATTGGCTGAAGCGCATCAGACCTGTCTGTGATTGGCTGAAGCGCATCAGAACTGTCTGTCATTGGCTGAAGCGCATCAGACCTGTCTGTGATTGTCTGAAGTGCATCATACCTGTCTGTGATTGGCTGAAGTGCATCCGACCTGTCTGTGATTGGCTGAAGCGCATCAGACCTGTCTGTGATTGTCTGAAGCGCATCAGACCTGTCTGTGATTGGCTGAAGTACATCCGACCTGTCTGTGATTGGCTGAAGTGCATCCGACCTGTCTGTGATTGGCTGAAGCACATCAGACCTGTCTGTGATTGGCTGAAGCGCATCATACCTGTCTGTGATTGGCTGAAGTGCATCCGACCTGTCTGTGATTGGCTGAAGCACATCAGACCTGTCTGTGATTGTCTGAAGTGCATCATACCTGTCTGTGATTGGCTGAAGTGCATCCGACCTGTCTGTGATTGGCTGAAGCGCATCAGACCTGTCTGTGATTGGCTGAAGCGCATCAGACTTGTCTGTGATTGGCTGAAGCGCATCAGACCTGTCTGTGATTGGCTGAAGCGCATCAGACTTGTCTGTGATTGGCTGAAGCGCATCAGACCTGTCTGTTATTGGCTTAAGTGCATCATACCTGTCTGTGATTGGCTGAAGTGCATCAGACCTGTCTGTGATTGGCTGAAGTGCTTCAGACCTGTCTGTGATTGGCTGAAGTGCATCAGACCTGTCTGTGATTGGCTGAAGCGCAGGGCTCCACCGCAGTAGTTTGAGAAGTGTCTGTCAAATGTCAGCTCGCCCTGTTGCTCCGTCGGCACCTTTGTCAAAGTACTTTGTACTTTTGGTGAAAAATAAATGTAGCGAAGTTAAATACATCATTTTTTTTTCTACTCAAGTAAAAGTAAAAGTACCACAATTTATTATACATTTAATTATACTCAAGAACAGTGGTTCTCAATTCCAGTCCTTGTGACGCACTACTCTGCACATTTTGTATGTCTCCCTTGTTTAACACACCTGAACAAGATCATCAGCTCATGATCATAGGAGAGACTCCATGAACTGAACTGAGTGTGTCAGATAAGAGAGACATACAAAATGTGCAGAGCAGTGGGTCACGAGGACTGGAATTGAGAACCACTGCTCAAGAAAGTAGAAAATCAAAAAATCTACTCAAGTACTGTAATAAAAGTATTTGTAATTAGTTACTTTCCACCTCTGCTCAAGGATCATGTGACACTGAAGACTGGAGTAATGATGCTAAAAAATGCAGCTTTGATCACAGGAATAAATTACACTTTACTACATCATATTACTGTTTTTACTATAATTTTGATCTAATAAATATAGCCTTGGTGAGCAGAAGAGACTTTTACCGACCCAAACTTTTGAATAGAAGTGTTCATTTTCATGAGTAATTCTTGTCGTGACTCGTGACAGGGATCGCAGAGAGTTCACATGAGAATGGTGTGGCCTGGGAAGAACTGTAGGGGATGCCTCAGGAGGAGCAGGAGAAGTGTGTGCAGCCCAAACACACAAGATGGTGTTTGCCATCACTGGAAGAGCAGCCGACGGTGAAAGGAAATCCAGGACCACCGGATTTGAGACCACTGGATTTGAGACCACTGGACTTGAGACCACTGGACTTGGGAAAGCTGGGCTTGAGAGTGAGACTGCCAGGCTCATTAGCACTGCTCGTAGGGCTGGGTGATAAAACGGTATCAGTATTTATCAACGGTACACCATTTTCGGTAACGATATATAAAAAAATGTTCGATATAGCAATCGATATTTTCAAAATGCGAGCACATCACCCGTAGATCTTAGATTAGATTAAAAATGTGTGGAAAGCGTGGCTGTGCCGCTTTCTCCTCCTTTACAAAGCACTTGTGCTCCCGTTATCGACAGTACATAGCATCTGAAGTTGCTATGCAACCATGAACTGCACTCTCCACATCATGCTGACTGAAGGTGCATTCCATTCAACCATAAGTGGACTGCGAAGTTAAAGATGGCGTGACCACCACAGCGTTGCCCAACATCAAATGGCAAACGTAATGAAACCGCGCTACTCATTATTTTGTGTTCTGACCAATGTCAGTGCAGCGCGAGCCGATCTTGATCAATCGACACTGTTACTACCGGTTACTACAGTACACAGCACTAAGAGATCCAGTAAAGGAAGCATTTGAGCATTGGATTTCGCCACTGAAGTGATAACATCCCTGCGAGATCTAGTGAGAAGCATTCACATTTCTCCATTATTAACAGATCAAACAGCGCTGACGTGCAAACCAGGAGAAACATTGTGCCATGAATGAACAAGTCATAGGCTTTAAGTCCACAGATTAGCAACATTCACCATGGATTTACTGTAGTAACACTCACTGTAGTCATGGAAGTGTGGCAGGAATAGTAAAATGCTTTCAAGTACGTCACACATCTTTTTCCTGCACTTCAAAACTATTTAAATGTTATTTTTAATGTGATGACCAAAACATTATTTTTTCATCCTTCAAATATTACCCCAATTTATAAAACTAAAAGTTTCAAGATGTAGAACTCAAACTTCATTTTTTGTTTTTGTTTTAAATCAAGGAAATTTCTCTGGCATCTCTTTCTTTTTGCTGTATCGAAAACGTACCTAACGTGACGCCTGTCACAGAGTCAGCCACACCGTCACAGCCCCAATCATCCCTCAATCACCAGAGTTCGGACTCGCTGCACCCTCATGCCTCATCAACACACCCTGTATAAGCCCCGTTCACCTCTCACTCCTTGTCTGGTCTCGTTGCTGTATACACTGCTTTACTGATCTACTCACCCGAGATCGTCTCATCCTGTATCCAGTCTCCTATCTGTCATCCTGATCCAGATATAAAAAATGTTATTATACATTATACATTATATTGTGCTACATTTTTTAGCTATATCGCACAGCCCTAGCTGCTCGTACCGACATCATCTGTGGATCAGCAACCTTAGATGCCGCTAACAACCGCCTCGGATGTGCATATAACGGCGGCGCACACTCCAGAACCACAGAGGTTGTGGTGATCCCTCTGGTGTGGTCATGGGAGTTGGTATGTGAGTGGTGATCCAAGTTAAAGTTCTTTCAAGGAGAGTCTGTTCACTTGGCGGCCATATTTGTAATGCCTCCAGGTAGATCCAAGATCAAGCCCTATATATTTGAATGGGGGAATCCTGAAATCGGTCATCGTTCTGTTACAGTAGAGAAGAGGAGAGGATCTAATTGCAGCAATTTTATTAAACAAACACTCAAAGATAATCCAAACGGGGATGAAGAAGCTAATAATCCAAACAAGAAACAAGGTAACACTTTACGGTAAGGGTACATGAATTACCATGAATTCATGTATAAATTCATGCATGAATTATGCATTCATTCATGCATTAATATCTCATGAATCATCAGGAACTAACACGAGTTCAACGTTTTTCATTCATGACTTCATAGATGAACAACACCTTAATTAAAACATTAACTAAGAGGAGTACATCATCATGAATTATGATTTATTACGCATGATCATGATGTTTTCTTTGTTCACAGTTATGCCACCATTAATATCACATTGTTCATCAGTGTTTCAAAGGACCTAGTCAACACTTTAGTTGAGGGGCCACACACATGATGAAGTCATTGATAGATAATGCATAGTTAATGATGACTACTGTATTGGACAGACCCCAAAATAGACCAATCACAGCTCATAGCACACAAATTCTGTTGACATTCAAATACAGTAGTCATCATTAACTATGCATAATCTATCAATGACTTCATCATGTGTGTGGCCCCTCAACTAAAGTGTTGACTAGGTCCTTTGAAACACTGATGAACAATGTGATATTAATGGTGGCATAACTGTGAACAAAGAAAACATCATGATCATGCGTAATAAATCATAATTCATGATGATGTACTCCTCTTAGTTAATGTTTTAATTAAGGTGTTGTTCATCTATGAAGTCATGAATGAAAAACGTTGAACTTGTGTTAGTTCCTGATGATTCATGAGATATTAATGCATGAATGAATGCATAATTCATGTACCCTTACCGTAAAGTGTTACCAGAAACAAAAATCCGAACCGGAAAGAAGATAATAATAAACCAATGGGGAACAGAAATGCAACAACTTTACAAAAACACATGTAAAGAATGAACACAGGATAACAATAGGCTTGACCAGGAACAGGTGTGGGTAATGAATCACTATGGAGACTAGCAAGGGTAACTATGGAAACAAAATAAAACAGGAATTAAACACAGGAAGAGAAACAGCAGAACAATAGGAACAAAAATACACTTCAAAATAAAAGTTCTAGAACACACAAAACAAATGGGAAATCATGACAACATGTTATTACAAGTTTGATAGTTACTACATTAACTTTTAGGGGTAAACTAATTCAATCAGGCTCTATAAGAATAAATAAAAAATCATCTGACTTTGAATTATACATGATTTAATAACATCATTTTAAACTGTTAATCTGCAGCTTTGTGACATTAATAATTGGAATGGCCCATGATTGTTTTGCTATTATTTACAATGATCTACAATGGTCTAATTTAACATGGAAAAACAGACTAATAATTACCACTTGTCAGAGAAGGATACAAAGTGTACAATGCAGGAGTTTCACACAAACAGTCTTTAATCCAAAAATTCAACAAATCATAGGTCATAGAAACACATGGAAACAAGAAAACAACCCCTTTACATTGACGAGACCAGGCAAAGAACTGAACACAACAAGGAGTATATACAGTATACACAACCACATGAGGGAACTAATGAGTAAATTAATGAACAACCTGAATCAAACTGACACATACTTGGAAACTAGGTCAATAGGCAAGGAAGGAACACCTTTGAGTTTTCCACGTACAGACAACGCCATTGTCAAAACAATGTCCATTCACACGGATCCACAAAAACAACTAAAACCGCAGTAGGCCAGTAGATGGTGATGAAACACTACAGACTGAACACGTAATACGCATGTGAATGACGTCCTTGTTTTCAGAGATTCACGTTTTTGTTGTTTACACGGAGACCGTTTTCAAAAATTTGTACTTTGAAACCCGTTTTCAAAAGTTTGCATTTTCAGGCATCATTTCAAACGCATCATTGTTTTTATGTTTTTAGTTAAAAATCTGTGTCGAGCAAACAGCCCCTAATATTGATCTCTAAATTTGATCTCAACCAGTAGAATGGTGTGTAAAATAAATTCATAAAGAAAAAAACTATAAATAATAAATCAGCTCCATAGCGGATTCAAAGTGATCAAGGGCTTAGGGCGTTCCATTTAAACACATTTCAAGGGTTCTGCCAGTGGTGTCCACTCGTGCAACGCCAGCAATGACGTACATCTGTGCGAGCGAGCGAGACAGAGGGAAGTTAGCGAGGGAAGGATGTAAAAAAGTGCACTTTAACACAGCCCTGGTAATGCTGGCCTTTTACTCTAATAAATGTTGTCTGCAACACCTTTACATGTGTGTTGTATTGGGATTTTTCACAAAGTTAAGTACAATAATTAACCATTTTTTTGTGGTTTGAATTGATATGGTTTGCTTATGGATTTATGGACTTATGGATACTCCATATTTTACATGTAAATGTGCCTTATGTGTGTCTTCACAGGTATGTTTGGGCTTTCTTTTTATATTATTTTCTATTGTAATTTTCATGACCCATTGGCAGGTGTTTTTGCAATAAATCATTAATCTCACAAGATTTTGATACATTTCTCTAAAAGCAATGGTTAAATTTATAATTTATAAGTATAATAAAGTATCATATTTATAACATCTTTATATATTAATAAGAAAATATATCTTCATATCTTCATTTAAATATTTAAAGGTTAATATACCTAGTATGACAATGGTCACCGGAATTTTGCCAGGTAAGACATGATCCTGAAACAACATTCCTGTTTGAAAATGTAGCCCTAACCTTACCCCTACACCTAACCCTAGTTGTAAGCCTAAACTTGACATAAATTGTAAACTTGTCCCTCAAATCTGATTGGTTGATTAGAATGTTGTTCCAGGATCAAGTAAGATGTTTATCCAGGAACATGTTGTACTTAATGAAATCATGTTCACTATGAAACCGTAGGTAGGAGGGCCCTCTTAAAAATTGTGCTTAGGGTCCCCAAAATGCTCGGGCCGGCCCTGTTATCTACCCATTCACTAACATCCACTCATGCCTTGTGAATGCATTATTTTGTCATGAGTTCACTTGAGGGGACACATCATAATTAACTCAGTTCATTACTTAGTAAATTCAGCTTAAGATTTAGTACAAATGTGCTTATCACATACACATGTTCTAGTACACATAGTATTGAGCCCAGTTAAGTGTGGAGGAACAGTATCATCACGGCCTGCGTCTGGATAGAGAGTGAACTGTAAAGATATCAAGCAAACACAGACTTGGAATATATAGTCTAATGGATGACCTTTATCACACTTTCACGGTGTAGTTTTTGGATCTTAACAGCCTCTGTCCTAAGAGCAGCTTGAACATTCTGCCAAACATCATATGCTACATGATTGTGGTGTGTCTTTGGCAAGAAATGAGTAGAGGAGAAATCAGCAAAAGCCTCATTAGCCAGCTCATCGCAGCGGGCTCTTCTCTGTGTGTCAGTGTCAACTCAATACCCTTGGCATGTGTGCGGTTAACAGATGCCTTCTGCTGTCAGACAAACGCCTTCTTTAGATTTTACACACCACTGGTTACAGACGCATGTCGCTATGGAAACATTGTCCATCTCTACATCACACCAGAAATACGTTCCCTTGTCAAACTAATTATAGCATATTGCTTTTCTTGTCAAACAGAAGAGGGGTGGAAGTGCTTTGGTGTAATTATGGGGACACACTGTTTGTCGTTCTGTGTGGCGAAATTAAAGAGCACCGTGATGGACTTTGCATGTCAAAATATGTATTGATGAAAAGACCCATTCTGCAGTCATAGGGCCTGTGATGGAGGATTAATAAGGCCGGCCATGGCTGGGATGAGGAAGAGAAGATATACATGAAGTATCAAGGCAGTGCGCATCTAAAATGGTCATGTTAAAAGAAACTCTTTCCCAAGAGTCCCGTGCATCCTTCTTCAGCTTAAGATAAAGCCGTTATATGAATTCCATTGCATTTTACTTCTCTTTTTTTTTCTTACAAATTACAATTCTTCCTTTTCTCTCCTTTTTGGCTACAACAAGAATTGTACTGGAATTTAAAATCCATTCATAATTAAATCTTAATAAGTGCAAACCACTGGTTAGTATGCAAATTATAATGTGTAACATTTAATACCAACAGCTCTTGTTCACTTATGTCCTAACAACACACTCTACATAGACACATGCACATTTAAATTAAAAAGAAAACTTATCATTTCTGGGTAACTTTCTGGGTAACTTTCTGGGTACTTTTATTTATAATTACGTGCTTCCTTTCATGCAGCATATATCAGAATCCGATAAAAGTGTTAGATGAGACACTTCAGAAGAAACATCATATGAATGTCATTTTATTCGACTATTTCACCAGTATTTTAAGCAACTGAGATGTTGAAGACAGGCAGAGAGGGAAATAGAGGAAGACAAAAATAAGAGAGAGATGTGCTGCAGGAGAACGAAACAGTGTGATTATACTCTAAAGCGAAAATTACTACCCATCAGAAAACTAAAGGCAGTTGACACTCTACAATAAGGCAAATAATTTCCAGTTGAAATCCCTGAAAATGTTAATATGAGGCTTGAAAATAGGAGTGAAGATCTCTGGGAAAGGAAGTGGCTAATAAGGTTTAATGATCCGTGTCAGGAAGCCACAGTATGGAGGGAAACACAGCTGCTTTCATTTTGTAAACTACTTGAAATACACCTCCATCTAGAGAATAGATGTCTGTGGCCCCAGGGCAAGCAGGGACGGTTTAGGCTGTGATCGACCTGGATAAACAGAAAATACATTAATATAATCTCACTATAATGACAGGTGCACATGAGTCTATGGGCTAAAGGAACTGAATTTATGTTCTCAGTTAGACGTTCTGGATATTGTTGAGCCCAGAGGAGATGATCAAGGATCAAGTGGGGCTGCCCCGCCACAAGAATCAATGGCAATCTTATTTCAAGCTAATATCTCCTCATGTTTTCCTATAGTGCCATAATGAATACGTATCACTGCTGCTATTGTATTTGATGGCTCAATGTAACTGATTTGTTGTTTGCTGTAATCCACAACATGACTGTCCTGATAAGTATCGCAACATTTCATTTTCTCTGTGTATTAACAAAAAATTGCTCAAAGCATATAAGGCAGCAGCACCTACATACCCAGACACTGTACAGAGACGATACACACAGATACACACAGAACAGAACAGGCTGAGCAGCAGATGGCCACACAGTCTTTGATTGTGTTTCTGTGCGATAGAGTTTATTTGGCTATAGACCTTATTCACAGCAGCACCATCTTTGATTTTGATTTCATGTTTTTTTTTTCATTTTTCTTCTGACGAAACACTGCAAAAATATTTTCCAAGAAATTCCAGTGGACATTAAACTCCAGACAACATGAGCTGTGGAAAATAATAAGTGATCTAGAAGCTTTATACAGCTTTTTTTTTTCTTACTCAGTACATTTATCTTTGGAGATATAAATATGAGGACATATTTACTTCTGAGGCAAACATTTAAGATTTAAAAAATATTTAAAAAATATAATAATTTTTAGAAATGTGTCAAATTTTAGTGAGATTAATGCTTTAACCAAGCAAAAATCTCATAAAATTCTGATACATTTCTCACACCATCATCTCACAGTGGATATAAAAACTGTACACACCCCTGCTGTTTTTTTTGTTGTAATGTGGCTGTTATAGAAAATAGCATGTTGGATCCATAAGTAGTTTATGAGTTTATTTAAACAAAACAACAGAGGTAAATCCAGACAGAGAACACAAGAGTCTAGGCGATGAACAAGATACTCCATACAAGGGAAAAACAGGAACTGGAACACACACGATACATCCGAGTAGGACAACACCAGACAAAGATCATGAGGAAAACTGGGTATTTATACACAGGGCATAACAAGCTAAATTGGGAACACACAAGGATAACAAAGGGAACTAACAAGAAACACCTGGGGAGACTAATCAACATGAAAAACTACAATGAACTACAAAACATGGCACCAGACAGGAAATAACTAAAGTCCTCACACAAGACAGGGGAACACAGGCTGGGATCATGACAGAACAACAACAGTCCAGGAGAGTGGTGGAACAGAAGCGGAACAGGGGGAGGGATGGATGGGCCAGGCCAGTGTGGAGGATCTGGAGACTCAGGAGGATGGAGTGAAGCGTGAGTACCCCAGAGTAGAGTAGACAGAGCCAGAGATGTGGAGGATCTGGAGACTCAGGAGGATGGAGTGAAGCGTGAGTACCCCAGAGTAGAGTAGACAGAGCCAGAGATGTGGAGGATCTGGAGACTCAGGAGGATGGAGTGAAGCGTGAGTACCCCAGAGCAGAGTAGACAGAGCCAGAGAGGTGGAGGATCTGGAGACTCAGGAGGATGGAGTGAAGCGTGAGTACCCCAGAGTAGAGTAGACAGAGCCAGAGAGGTGGAGGATCTGGAGACTCAGGAGGATGGAGTAAAGCGTGAGTACCCCAGAGTAGAGTAGACAGAGCCAGAGATGTGGAGTAACTGGAGACTCAGGAGGATGGAGTGAAGCGTGAGTACCCCAGAGTAGAGTAGACAGAGCCAGAGATGTGGTGGATCTGGAGTCTCAGGAGGATGGAGTGAAGCGTGAGTACCCCAGAGTAGAGTAGACATAGCCAGAGAGGTGGAGGATCTGGAGACTCAGGAGGATGGAGTGAAGCGTGAGTACCCCAGAGCAGAGTAGACATAGCCAGAGAGGTGGAGGATCTGGAGACTCAGGAGGATGGAGTGAAGCGTGAGTACCCCAGAGTAGAGTAGACAGAGCCAGAGATGTGGTGGATCTGGAGTCTCAGGAGGATGGAGTGAAGCGTGAGTACCCCAGAGTAGAGTAGACAGAGCCAGAGAGGTGGAGGATCTGGAGACTCAGGAGGATGGAGTGAAGCGTGAGTACCCCAGAGTAGAGTAGACAGAGCCAGAGAAGTGGATGATTTGGAGACTCAGGAGGATGGAGTGAAGCGTGAGTACCCCAGAGTAGAGTAGACAGAGCCAGAGAGGTGGAGGATCTGGAGACTCAGGAGGATGAAGTGAAGCGTGAGTACCCCAGAGTAGAGTAGACAGAGCCAGAGAGGTGGAGTAACTGGAGACTCAGGAGGATGAAGTGAAGCGTGAGTACCCCAGAGTAGAGTAGACAGAGCCAGAGAGGTGGAGGATCTGGAGACTCAGGAGGATGAAGTGAAGCGTGAGTACCCCAGAGTAGAGTAGACAGAGCCAGAGAAGTGGAGGATCTGGAGACTCAGGAGGATGGAGTGAAGCGTGAGTACCCCAGAGTAGAGTAGACAGAGCCAGAGAAGTGGAGGATCTGGAGACTCAGGAGGATGGAATGAAGCGTGAGTACCCCAGAGTAGAGTAGACAGAGCTAGAGAGGTGGAGGATCTGGAGACTCAGGAGGATGCAGTGAAGCGTGAGTACCCCAGAGTAGAGTAGACAGAGCCAGAGAGGTGGAGGATCTGGAGACTCAGGAGGATGGAGTGAAGCGTGAGTACCCCAGAGTAGAGTAGACAGAGCCAGAGAGGTGGAGTAACTGGAGTCTCAGGAGGATGGAGTGAAGCGTGAGTACCCCAGAGCAGAGTAGACAGAGCCAGAGAGGTGGTTCCCATACTTCTATGGGAATTACTAATTATTTGGATCCGTATTATAAAGTGAAGATCATGGTAACTAACTAGTTATTGAAGTCATTTTAAGCTTTTGAGGTTTTTGGTGAAGTTTTAGTTAGTTACCATAATTCTTACAGTAGTTACTAATGAAAAGCCAATCCTAAAGTGTAGAATCTTCTAATCATTCACAAGATATTTACACACACACACACACACACACACACACACACACACACACACACACACACGTATATATGAGCTCATTATTGCTATATGACAGCATAGGCTAATTATTGACAGCTTTCTCAAATCATAAGTCTGCTATGCTATTAAATATTGATAATGTAAATAACCTTGTGTATTTGTTTACAGTATTAGTTAAAATGTTAATGTAGTGCTAGACATTTGTCCTGCATTAGTTATTGATTAGTTTTGCATAAATTATTAAACTTTTTTAGTAGTTCTCTGGGAAGCATTAAAAAAATAGTAGTTATTGATTAGTTAATAGTGAACTAACACTTTCATCTGTGTGCTATTACTTACTAATTCGTTAATCAGAGTTTCTTGTTAGTTAATAGTAGTTACTAGATTGTTAATATTGTTTCCCTAATTTGTTCCTTTGTAGTTATTCATTAACGAAGGAACCTTATTCTAAAGTGTTACCAATAAATGTTGTGACTACATTTATCTTTATACATTACATGCCTGTTACATTATTTATATTGTTTAGGTTAGGAGCTCAGAAATATATTGTGAAACCAAATGTCATATCTCAACATATCATGCCATGATGACAAAATGAAAAATAAAAAAATAAAGACACAATGGTGGAGGATGACAGGACTTGGACTTCGAATGGACTTCACAACAACACATTACAGTGATACAGTCTTTAAACCTGGAATCTGATTGGCTGAGAGGCGATCAGCACCATGCGATATTCCCCCAGTATCAGAACCGGGACTATTCACTATTTGTATCCCTCCACTTGTATCCCTCCACTTGTCTCTGCTGGGTTTAGACAGGCAGCATTTGTGCATCACGGAATGTAGTTTTAAGAGTTTTTCATGTTTAATGTGGTTGTTTAAACCTCAAATATGCAGTTTATTTATAAAGATAGTGCTTATTTGAACATTTGCTTGGATGTTTTGTGAGGTCTGGGCCATCGCTGGGCACTCCGCCGAGAGCTGCCAGCTCTAATGTCTCTGTAGTGCTTAAACATCAGATATAATTTGTATTAGGGGTGTCTAACAGGAAATCTTTGGTCTCATGAATATGTTATTTCTTCCCAGGTAAATCATTTTGATTGAGGGCAAAGTTAAAGGTGAAGTATGTAGTTTCTAAGATAGGGATAGGGAGATATTGAGTCCGGTGCACAGCCTTACCCAATCTTCACAAATCTGAAATAATAATTATAAAAGTAATAATAATGCGTATTTTCAAAATGTTTGGGCTAATATAGATAGCTAGTCTAGTGGTGTACTGTAGCTTTAATAACATGATCCCTTTGGGTGGGCAATATGCAATAAGCAAACCACAGCAAAACACTTGCCATATAACAAATACTTGCATATAAGTAAAAAGTTCTCAAGTAATTTAGTAATCAAGTAAACAGTCAGTAATAAAATAAGAACAAAGAAGAAAGAAAAAACAGACAAACTTGTGTGAGTGAACTGTTTGTTCACTTAAGCTATATCTGCCAATATGGACATTTTGACATAATAATGTGTCTTATTTTGAAATTATGTTTCCCCAACTCATTTTAATTATTTGCACATTGTTGCTTTCTAACAGATATTTGTGAATTTTTGTAGATCTTTTTCTTAATTTATATATTTGAGAATCAAGTATCTGTTGGTGAATTTCTGTTTTAGTTGGGAATATGAAACTATTCTAGCCCTATCCCTCTAGGAGAAGCGTTGGGAACCGCTGGTCTAAAAGAGAGACCAATGATACATGAATTAAGAATAATAAACAAATGAGAATGCAAACAAATTGTAATACTACTAAATCAGTCATCATTTGTTTTATGGTGTATGGAATCACTCAGTTCTTGTAGTTTTACAGTAATATAAGTTGTAATGTTCTTCAACAGGCAATCATAAGATAAATAATATGATGATGTCCAGATGGAATGAACGTGAGTAATGGTCAAGACACGGAAAGAATGACCAGCTGGTGATGCCAGTGGCGGCAAGGAGCCTTGGAGACATTTCCATCATATCTCTATGTTGAAATTTGCATCTATCATGCTTGTAAGGACTCCCAAATGTTTTCATAATTTGGTTTTATTATAAGCAACCCTGGCCCATGTTGAAATATGAAGGTAAAGAACAACACAGCGGCTCTGGCGGTCATCCGAGAGGACCACACACAGAGCATGAGCAAAGCATTTCAAAGCACATTTAAGCAATCACTAATTCTTCAAATTACTTTTCAAATGTTTGCTTTGTAGTGTTTTTTTGTTTGTTTTTTGTTATTGGGTTTTTTTTTTTTTCCACCAAGGAATTTCTTAAACATCCTGCTCTCATATGTGCGTGTCCAAAAATGTTTCAGGAGCCGAATAAACTGGAAACCTGGAAAAAAATCTGTATCATCACAACTTAATAAACAAACACTGTTTAGAATGTATTTACATTTTCTGTTTGGTATAAATAAAATGAAACCACAGTAATGTAGCTATTAAATCTAGAAGTGACACTCTGTTGATACCTTACCCACGATGTGCATATTCACAGCCTGTGCAGAAACTTAGAGAAGGAGAGTAAAAATACGAGTCAGCGTAATGTTGCCCTATTGGCAAAGGCTGGGTCAAACACAGATGAGCAATGGACTCTTGCCTGGGCTTCATGGCTTCCAGCGTGAAGGAATGTGATTCGCTAGTGTCCGGTAATTTTTGAAACACCACTTCAAAATGAGTGCTCACACAAGAAGATTTTAAAATCTGAGCAGTTTTTCAGTGACAAGAAGAAGAAATATTCTGAGCATACAGTGTACAGCCTCTTCTAATTTCAATCAACCATTAAGTTTTTAAAGCTTTAATCCAGCCCAAGTAGATCAGAGAAAGCAGTGGATCTGCTAAACATTCATGCATTTCCCATCATCCTCCCTGGCATTTAACCATGCACACTGATATCTGTGGATATGCTGGCATTGTTGTTCCTGCAATACTTTCATAGTGTCACTAAAGAGAAACTTTCCTTCGCAGAATTTTCATATTGCATTCCTGCAAAGATGAAAGAAAATTTACTCGCAAATGCTGTCCGGCGGCAAAACATGCTGACAATTGAATTTTAGACCATGTGATTTTGTGTGCAGCCTGGACGCAACACTGAGTGGTGAGTGGTTTATTTAGCTAATAAAATGAATTAGCTAAATAACTTTATTATGTCTGCTCTCTCTCTATCATACCTTGAGCTCTAAGTATATTTTATGCATGCGCAAGTACAGTGATTTAAGCATTTTCAGACGTTTCAGAGTGGATGAGTAACTTTTGGAAATGTATCTGGTTTAATGTAGATGTAGCCTGTGTTATCTTTTGCCTTGTAAAATCATCTTCCAAACATTCATTTTACGAAGCCATTCAAAAATCAGGCACGCTGTAAACACATATAACTTGGAAACTAAAAGGCTGTTTCATTTCAAAGCGGAAGTACATCACGAAGCTGCAGGAGCATTTCTTTGAGCATGTGTCGAGCCATGGATGTGTTGTGGGTGAGGCGGGGGAAACTGAGACAAAGCTGAATCTGCGTTACTCAATAGGCCTTTTACACATGAATCAGAGATTATATTAGCGCAGAGCAAGGCTAGTTCTGCTACAGGTCTGCGCCTATTATAATAAACGCATCTTACCTATTATTTTATGTCTGTTTTCTAAGTTGTTATATAATCTACTGACATACTATTTCACTTATATTTTACTCTATTTACTCACTGCAATTAAAGTTTTCTTTCGTTTTTCACTTAGGGGTAAAACGAAGTTCGAAATACGTCACCAGCGATATTGTCACCATTATGTTCAGTTTAGCTCAGTTCATCGACTTTTAGTTTGTATTTCCTCAGTTTGTATTCCCGCACTTCCTAGTTGCTATGGTTACTGTCATTATGAGTTTGTTGAGTTCAGCTGTGTTTGATTAATTATCTAGTTTGAATCAGTAGGGGGTGATTGGGGCACAACCTAACACGGGGCTTGTTGTAACACACCTGCTTTTTTTGCCAAAATTCAGAAATCTTTGGAAGATATCACTGAACATTTATTTATCCATAGCAAAAGTAAATTTCTTACTTATGTTAATTTTTCATTTCTGTTTTTTGTGTTTATTTAAAATGAGAAAAATCTGATATTATTTTAATCTTCTATTTGTTATTTAACAGTTGAGATAGTTGTTTAATGCTGATCTAACACAGAAACACTAGCAGGGTTCCCTTTCAAACTCATAAAGCACGTATGGAATCAGTCCAATGACGAGACGGAACGTCATAGGCGGGTGACGTCATCGACCAGGAAACTATAAAGCACCCCTGAATCACAACAGCGCTAGCTTCTGTGCGAATCATTGTCAGGAAAGTGTTTTTGTCTGTCCTTAGTTGATACTAGGCAGGAGTTTTGTCACACACACACACACACATATATATATATAATATATAAATTATATAATGACGAGCGAACAGCATTATACAAACCCCGCCGTGAGATCCATTTGCAATCCCCACGTTAAGAGCTTCCATGCCGCCTCGGCAGCAGCGGGGCCCGAACCGCCGGGAACGCTCACCTGAAGACCCTCCTCAAAGAGTGACAGGCGAGAGCAGAGCGTGCAAAGCCACAGCCTCTCACAATGCTCACAATCAATCAGATATATATATATGATTGAGCTGTATGATTTTGTGACAGACAACAATAAATATGACAGTTTAAAACACAGAACACTTGCTGAGGCACAGAAGCTAGCGCTGGTCAGACCGGATGTGCTTTTATCCTTTCCTGGTCATGACGTCTTTGGAATTTTCTTCTCTGCCCTACTATGCTGTGCCTTCCCTGATGACTCGGGTATCCTTCTACACACACGCAGCTCAGGAAAACTCTTCAATCTGACCAGACTGCGGGCGAAGACTAAAGTACGCCATGTTCTGGTACATGAGCTGCTTTATGCTGATGATGCTGCCTTTGTTGCCCACTCAGAGGCAGATCTACAACTACTCTGCTCATCTTTTGCCGCTGCATGTCTAGAGTTTGGTTTGCAGATTAGTCTTAAAAAGACAGTTATCCTTGCCCAAACTGCAACCCAAAACCCTACAGTATACATTAACAGCACATGTCTATCTGTGGTAGACAAATTCACCTACCTGGGTTCCACAGTATCAAACAACAATAACCTTGACGCAGAGCTTGACATGTGCATTGGGAAGGCATCATCAATGTTTGGAAAATTGAGCAAGCATGTCTGGCACAACAAGAACCTCTCATTGCTCCTCAAAGTCCGTGTATACCATGCATGTGTACTTAGCACCTTACTATATGCAAGTGAGACATGGACAACATACAGGAGGCACGAACATCGCCTCAACGCCTTCCATTTTCGCTGCCTTCGCTCCATACTGGGTGTATGCTGGAAGGACTATGTGCCAAACTCTGTTATACTTGAGAGAACTGGTTCCAGTGACCTGTACACCATCCTTCGTGAACGCCACCTCCGCTGGACTGGGCATATTTATCGAATGAATGACACTCGCCTCCCAAAAATCGTACTATATGGCGGGCTGGCAATTGCCCCCCGCAAACATGGTCGCCCCCATCTACGTTTTAAAGACGTCATTAAGAGGGATCTTCAGGCCTTCTCCATTAACATAGACAACTGGGAGGCACTTGCAAATGACAGACCCAACTGGTGCGCAGCAATTAACAACGACCGCAGGGACTCTCAGGAGGCCTACAAGTCATTTCTGGAAGAGAGACGCTCAAAACGGGAAGCAGTTCGTCGCACCCGACCAGAGGGGTTACCAGGATGTCATGTTTGGGGGGGCATTTGGCTTGTTTGGGGGGGCAACATAAACAATTGAAAAAATCGGCGCAAAATTAAGCTATACTACACACAATCTGTTTTGATGCATATATTTTTCTAAGCCAGGAACCCAGAGATAGGCACAGGGCCCCTATTAGACTATAGGGCTATCACATAAAAGTTAGTTAAACCAGGTCAACATTAATAATATGATGATGATATTATTATTATTATTGACAGATTCATATATATATCAGATCACAGTGATTGCCTGATGATGAGTGACAGGTGTTTGCTTGTGAGAAGACGTACACGAATAGGCTACCGAGAAGGACGAGAGAGTTTTTTAAATGAATCTGAAGTCATGTTTGTATCAGAGTTGCCAACTCTCGCGAGACAAATAAGCAACTGGAGCTTCAAAAACAAGCCCAAAACAAGCCCAATATTATTAGATATACTAATATATATATATATATATAGTATATATATAGTATAATATATTATAGTATACATTCTTATACTTGTATAATAATTAATATATACTAATATATATAATATACATTCTTAATACAATATTATTAGATTATTTAGTTTCAGCATTATCATTTATTATTTATTACCAATATCTCCGTTTTACACTACCTGCACATCGCTTTACTCTGATCACCAACCACTTGACATATTCAGTCTTTAAGTTGTTTATCCTTTTCCCAGTCTTTGTTGTACTTTTTGTTGGCATTGTTTGGAGAAATTGAAATATGTGTATTTACGTCTATCATAGCTTGGATTACAGCGTTGCGCGCGCCTGCACGTTGAACGGGATTTTTCTCCGATAAGGGGGCGGATTCGGCGGAATGTTTTGGCGAATTACGCCACAGCACTTATATGATTGCACTGATTGGCTATAGCTGTGTGCAGACAGTTTCAATCAATGTATTGGAGATTGAGAAAACGGCAACCGTGACCATAGATGTAAAGAAAACGAAATTGCTTGTCAGATTTTCCTAACAAGCAACCATATTTTTGAGAGTTGAAATAAAGAGTTGAAATAAAAGCTATTTTTGTTAAACTATAAGAATTGAAATTATGATATGATTAGCAGAGGCAATATAACTTTTTTTAAATATATATATATATATATATATATATATATATATTATTAGTGGTGCTTGCCATAGGCAAATATTATTATTATTTTACCTTTTTTGTGAACTATTGTAGTACTTGTACTTAACAGGCATGTTTCTGAAAACCACTGTTTTTTATCAGCGCTTTTTTCCATTTGGTGTAGCCTACTTTTGTGAATGCGTCATCTCTTTCCGAATTGGAGACACTAAATTTACGGCAGGGAAAGCAAAAACTGGCATCACGTAAGATAGAATATTCGAGCCATGGTCGAGACTGAAATTTTTTTAAAATAAAAATTGCTGATAACTTCTGGATTTGAAAAAAAAAAAAA
This sequence comes from Vimba vimba, assembly GCA_022828995.1. NCBI lineage: Eukaryota > Metazoa > Chordata > Actinopteri > Cypriniformes > Leuciscidae > Vimba > Vimba vimba. The sequence goes on along the minus strand of CM040830.1, from coordinate 614,544 downwards.
AAGTGAGATGTGTTTCTGGTTTCGCGGATCAGTTAACCTACAAACTGCGAACGCAGCATATGTGAAAGCACTATAGCGCGTGCTGCTCCTGTACCGCATACGCACTGCACACGGCTTTCTCGTCTTACACACCACACACTCCACTGTTATGGTGGCCATTTCAGTAGATTTACTCACTAACATTGTTGTGGAAACACATTAAGCATGGAAACTAACATATGGTGGTATCGTGCTACAGCGCACATTCTATCAGCTGCAGTTCTGGCGCCTCAGTCCCAATACTGTAAATCTCGACGTACATTCACATCACACGTTAATGCAATGCAGCGGTAGAGTTACACTCACAGGACACTGCACTTATTCGCAATCACAAAAGTTCATTATTTGCTCGTGCTTTAAAGCTCTGCCAGGTAAACATTTCATTGGCGTTCTGTTCTCACATGATGCACTTTTTCTGAGCGCGTACGCCCGAAGCGAGCGCGCACTGTCAAACAGCGCCAAACTGGATTTTTGTTGGGTCAGACCCATCTGCTAGCGATGGAAAAATATGCACAAAACAATCCACTTTTAAATTTTAATTTATCATCAGATGGACAGATCATTTCTCAGGGGAGGCACTGCCTCCCCCAGCCTCCCCCTAGACACGCCCCTGCACCCGACATGAACGGCCAAAGTAGTAGTAATAGGTCATGACGTCCCCCGACCGTGACGCTTATTCTCACCAATGGACTAGTTGACACGTGCTTCAGACGCAATCACACAGGGGCGTTCCCAAGGCGTCATTGACGCAGAGCGAGTTCCCTCGAAAGGGAACTCCTTTATATCAGTATAAGTGTGAGCAATGTAGCAGTTTTTTGTCCACTACCTATATGAAAAGGTGTATCATGTATTGGATGAAAATAGTGTAATCATCGTTGTCCAATAAAATGTTATAACATGCTTTTTTAGTTAGATGAAGTAAGTAGAAAAACATGGGTTTCCTGCATTAGTTCTGTTGTATTTGTTATGTTTTTTCTAGTGTCTAGGAAGGTCAAAGTGTAGGGGATATAAGAACGTTCACATCTATTCTGAATCAGAGATTGAGAGAAAAAACACGATGCATGGTACACATCAGTCAATAAATTGATAATATATTCAAGAGAGCTACATTGTGTCTGTATATAACATACAGTTGGAGTGATCTTTGATCTTGTTTAGATGTTCCTGTTTAATACAGCAGTGGCAGAGAGAATCTGTAACTATTGTAAGTTAACTTTCAATACCTCTGTGATAGAAGATGAGAAGCATTTCTTGTGTGATTGTTCTTTGTGTGTGGTTCTGCCTAAGAAATATTTGGGTGATCTCACTCTTGTTTGTGATTCGGAGTATGCATGGAGATTGCCACTCTATATACTGTATATAGACCATAAAATGAACAAAAGAGCATCTGCCATGCTACTGTGATTCTGTGGAACTATGGGCTGAGAGGCCTTGTATTCCTGAAATAATTGTGGAAAAAAAAAAGTATTAAGCATGAAAACCAGCGCCAGAGTCTCATTTCTTCAGAATAACAACTCCATTTTCTACTATAAAGCGGTTTTCCATTGTGTTCATGTTTTCACACACGGATGTCTGACCCCGACGGACTGAACAGAAGAAATTAACCAGAGCAGATTTCCATGTGAAAGAAGATGGAGCCCCAGAGCACACTTACCTATTACGTAATCACTCCGAACCAATGGTAGAACGAAGGTGATCACCAACCGGAGCGAACTTTTCTGTGCCCAAGAAGACTTGGAATGCAACACGAGTTGTTTGTCATACATTTATGCTTTTTTTTGAATCAGTTTTTGCAATAAATACTTGTGATTGTAGGTTTATATGCCTGTCACGTGTTTTATATAGTTGAGAAGTGGGTAGGTTTAGGGTAGTGGTGGGGTTAAGGGCTCCAAAATATCTATGAAAGTATAAATACTGATAAAAACATTGCTACTTTTACAAATGCATGAAAATTATTAAATGTGTTTTGATCTGACGCATAAGGCAAACAACTGAAAGCAATGAAGTACCCTGCATGTCAAAGGGGTTCCCTGTGCCTTAAAATCCTGACCAAGCGTTCATACTAACTGAATGAAACTAGCATTTGTGACGGCCCAAACGGACTCAAAAAGTGAATATATTGCAGGATCATAGTTGTGATAAGTTCAAAGTTTGTAGAGTAAAAGCACTGGTAGTTCAAGCATTTTCACAATATTTAATTTGTAAAAAGACTCCCAGAGTTGTTTGACACTGCAGTTGTTGCCATGGAAAAACGTTCACAGAAACACAACTATGAAATGGGCCATTGACTGCACTTATATTTGCTTGTGATGGTGATGGACAGGATTGAATGATCAGGCTGCTTCCCAACTTTTTTTTTAAGGCTACTGTGACTAAAAATGCTAAACTGATGAAGAGTGAAATCATAAGTTTTTGGTTAAATCATTTGTGCAGGATTATTGCATATGACAGCAGATTTGTATAATGGCTCAAATTAATCATTAAAGCTGTTTATTAAGACAGTATTTCAGTGATAGAAATGGGATTTCTCAGTATAAATCCACACAGGCAGTTGCAGATTCGAGCCAAACCTCTCACCACACAGGCTGAGACTGGCACAAATAATTAATGCTGCTCCCTGTGAGAGGAGGTGTCCAGTATCGCTTCACCTGCCCAGAGGATTCACGACTGAATTATACTATAGAGGAATAAAGCTTCTCGCTGTCACATTTCAAAACACACTTGCAAACATACATTATACCTGAAAATGAGGTCCAAAAAAAAATAAAAAAAGTGTATGAACACGAACACATCACACAAACTCATTAGAAATGGATTTTTGCTGATTGTCAGTTGCAAGTTGAAATCACGTCTACAGCAGCGATCCCTACTGCTGTCAATATCCCCATGAGTGTTGGCTGAGAGTGTGGCTTAAAATTGATTGTAAGTGTTACATTATTTAGGCAGGTTCTTACAGTTTAAGAGAGTTTCTTTGGTTACATTAGAAATGCTTTGATAGCAAAACAAGGGAATATTAGACCTCGCAGGGCCCCTGTGGACAGACCGATATCTTTCAGCCGAGAGACAGAGAGGGATCAGTATGCTGCGTGAAAACACAAACACAAGTCCGATGCAAGCAGAGAAGGGAAGATATAACGAGTAGCCACTTCGTATCAGTATACGCATATACACATGTACTGAAGTGTATGCTGGCCATTCAATTGTTCATATTTCAGAAGCACTTCAAAAGCATTTGATCATGGCGGATGGGGGTATTTGGGAAGGGGGAGGATTTCGCCGTGGGCCCGGCGGAACTGATTTTAAGTTTTATTTTTTAATCATTCACCTAACCAATTAATTAAAAAACAATGATTAATTCATGCATAAATACCACTGCTTTGTGTTGCTCTGAAACACTTGATTCACATTTCACGGTTGTAAATAACAAAAAATATTGCCTCCACGTGAAGCACCGGGACTAAATCTTGCAACACGGATTGTTGTATAATAAGTTCCGCTCATCTCCCAGACATGCACATACAAAGCACATACCTTTACAACCTCATCATCACCTGATATAGACCTAGAATATCCAGGCTGAAGACTTCATGTCATTGAAGACAATGATAGCTTAGATTCCAAAAGTATTTATCCACTAAGGATCGATTGTCCATCTTCACACCTACAGAACCTCATCGCCTCACACACATAGGACAGAAGCATAATGATCAAGCACTGTACCTCTGCCATTGGGCTGATGACTTGCGTGGCTCGACCTGAACAGACAGGACCAGTGGCAGGGTTCCAGAGTCATTTGATGTTGATGCTGTTTGTTCATTAGCAGATTTCCCGTGTTTTATTGATGGCAATGGCTCAAGCTCATTAGAAGGAGGTTGAGGTTCATTAGCAGCTGCAGGTGGTCTTGTTCCACCTTTTGTTTCTTTTTTTTTGTTTCATATATATTCTTTTAAAGTATATTAATAATAACAAAATATACAAATTTTATGTGAGTCCCAGAAAATAAATCAAATAAGAATTTGATAGGGGATGTGATCGCAGCAGTTTACATCTTTGGGTAGACAGAAAAATCGATTTGACTCATGATTCAAATGTCTTAGATTTGATTCTAATATGATTATATTCAATTCAGGTCAGTCTTAGGTAAGAAAAAGAAAATGTCAAACTTAAGGTGGTTTATTGCACCAACTGAAAGGGATAGTTCTCCTCCCAGTTTTTTTTTTTTCATCATTTACTCACCCTCATGTCGTTCGAAACCCATAAGACTTTCGGTCCCTCTATTGACATTGCTCAAATAAAGCACTGGGTTATCACTTATCCAGCTCTCTCGAGTCTGCTATATCCTGACATCAACTTCATAATGAAGTCAATCCTGAAACTACAGTAAAAGCTGTTGTTTAAATCACTTTAATGCAGTCATATGACATTCATTAAAGCAGTTGTGTTGATATGCCATATCGATCGCTTTCTGTATCTATGCAGAAATGTTCTCTGAAAATAAACTAAACTAACACAAGTCAAGGGTCAAGAGTCCAACAAAATTCAACACTGATAACCATAATGGTGACTTCAAATGAAACTTATTTTCTACCAAACATCAACATCTAAACCTCTATTATTCTCAATAAGAACTTGTGTAGACGTATGACAGAAATAAAGTCAAACTGGTTAGTAATAAGTGAAGCTGGTAATGCGGTTTTTGGAGTTGTTTAATCATCCTCAGATTAAATCAACTGAAGATAAATGACATTCAATCTTTCAAGATCTCAGCAAAGGCTGTGGCTGGAAGTGAGTTCTAGTGCTTGTGTTCCTGCTTGTCTCTTCTCTTTTTTTCTGTTCTTGTTTCTCTTTTCTTCAGTGATTCTGCTTGTTAACAGCAGGTGTTCGAATGTTTGTTGAAAGCTATTTTTCCTCTGAAAAAGATGACACCTTGCACGTGAAGAGAGCACATTGTTTTAGAATTTTACAGTCAAAAAAAATCTAAATATTTGAAAAACACCTATTTTAGCTTCAGGTTCTAAAGGGTTAAAGAATGTTTCATGGACATCATCCTAACCTTTAAATTACATTTTATAAAGGATAAGAAAACTGGATTCATAAATTTGTATGTTCTTGGAATGATACAAATCAATGTTACTATTGTCATGGAACAGAAGATTGCAAACACAGGTAAAATCTGAATAGAGTTTATTGAATGACACACAGGTTAAAAGCAAGTGATTCCCTGGATAGCAGGTCATTCTGGTGATACTGGCATATGAATGAATAGTCTCATCTTGTGTGAAGAAGAAGACAACAGTTCAATGCACAGATAAGTGTCCGAAGATAAGTGGCCAGGTTGTGGTTCAGTATAGAGCGACGAGACCAGACATTTGCAGTATGGAAGGTGACTGCTTATGAAGGGTGAGATGAGAGGTGCAGATGAGGGCAAACACAGACAGGAGTGGTGAAGTGAGTGCAGGAGATGACCAAGGAGGATTGTGGGAGATGTAGTGCACATAGGTGATAGACTGGTGACTGAGGATGTGACAATGTTTAGTTGTTAATCAAAATTAAGTAGAATGTTTCAGGAACATCATGCTAACCTTTTAAAAAATGTTCCAAGAAAACTGGACATTTTAATATTCTCATAACCAAAACTGTTAGCTGGGCTCCGGTTTCCCCCCACAATCCAAAAAATAAATAGAAAAAGAATAATCTTTGGGGGAAACAATAGAGCTCTGTACAATCTTATGGTGCATGGTAGTAATATCTGACATTAATGTACTAACATGAACCTTTTAGGGGTAAATAAGGTGCAAAGCTGTCCTTTCAAGGGTCCTGCTCAGAGTAAGCTGTTATACCCCTTAAGATACAATGTGTGCCCATTTCTGTTTTATTTGATATTTTGAAACTGGATTGAAGGAGTTTTCATGTGTGCTGAACATTTGTTTGGCTTATTTTCCACCTCAATGTTTAATATGTAGTAGCTGTTTTATAAAAGCAATAAGACAATCATAGCCGTGCTACTGTATTTTGTGAGTACATGGCCACAGAAACCCAAAACCTGCATCTTGCATCCCGAGACCCAGGTTGTCACTAAATGATGTGTTGAAAATTTAATTCTCTGATCACATTAAGTGCTCTGAGAAGACAAAATCTGAACAGAAGATCTTGGCAGTGTCATCTTTTTTTCTGGAGTGAGATAGGCAGTGGCCCTGTAAAGTCTGTGTTATTGTGGTGTCTTGTGTCACCCTGCACATTTAGATGATGAAGGTTGATGAATCAATTCATCAGGAAAACGTATACACCACCAAACGTCATGTTTTACTAGACACTCTCAGTACCAGCAATGAAACATCAACAAAATGCATAATTAAAATAAGATTTGGTATTTACTATTATACAATTTTTTTAATTACTAGTTGTTCTGTGTAAGACATTTTCTTAGTTCTGAATTTAACATTTTAAAGATAGGGGACATCCTAATTTTTGAGAGGACTGAACTTTATTGACAACTACCGGTATTCTGTCTTCTATTTGAGGTTCTTCAAAGAGGTATTAGCATCCGGCACCCCAGATATGGCTATGGCCAGACTTGCAAATACTGGTATCCTACTTCCCCCTGGTCATCATGATCTGAAGCATTAATGAATGCGGGGGTAGAATCCTCGATCGGACATAGATCACATCAACCAGCAGCTAGCATTGCAGCTAGCAGGCACTCAAGGTTGAGCAGCTGATTTAGCTGTTTGTGCAGCAGAGCCCAGCACTCTGATAGTGTGCTTCATTATCAGAAACATTCGTAGCAGGACTACAACTACATGCTATTTTCCTCAAACAGCCGTTTCTGCAGTAAACAGGGAAATGAAAGCTTTAGCGTTCTGCCGGGAAGACTCAATTGTTACTTCACTTATTACCTTCTCATCTATCGAATCGTGTTCTAATACTTGTAGTATAAAAGATCGGTACTTACACACGTCTGAGTTTGCAGATGCTGACGCCTACATTCAATTGGCAGAAACCGACTCCAGCGTTAGCTCACCCCCATCTCGATTGCAGTCATAACAATACAAAATCATATTGTGGATTTTAATCTCACCAACTCTGGCGGCCACGCCAGAGCAAGAGCGAGACCGTGTGTAGGAAATCAACGCATGGAGGTTCTAAAAAAAGAGTCGATCTCCTCACACTGTTTTTCAAGTTCAATTCTGTTGTGTTCTAGTGTCCTTTTATGTTTAATTGTGTCTTGTCACTATATTTAATAACACACCATGAGACCAAAACTATGAGCGCTGTGCATCCTTCTTTACTGAACTCTCAAACAAGACACAGACATGAGCAATCAACAGATGATCAGTCTAACACATAAGTCAATTTAATCAGACACAGAGAGTGTCAAACCAAATCCACCACAAGTTCCACTTCCAAGACTTTCAAGTTGGTTTTCAAGTTTTTGGTAGGCGCTTCTACCAGCCACTGTTAATATGTACTCTCTACCATGATCAAACTTCATTCAGGTAAGTATATTAACTTGGCTACTCTACTGCTGCGGTGACTTTGCAGTTTTCTTAAAAACTGCTGATACAGACTGTAATGCTTTAAACAGTAGGGCCGGATAGCCTGCCTGAATGGTTGTAGCAAAGTTTAAGCAAAGATTCATGTAACTGATATTCCACAGTGCAGTGGTAATTTATTTGTAGCGTCGTCTATCCCATGCACACATGGGCAGTTTTGCAAATATTTCACTAACAACTGTGTTACTGAATAGAAATAAAACAAGCATAAAAGCAACAGAAATATTAAACCGGCTTTACACATATGCTATATTCACGGCTCGCGCGCCTCATACCTCTGCCCACTCACCAGAGAGTGCGTTCCACCTTAAAGGAGCAGTACCTAATTCAACTTGTTACATGCCCTTCTCTGAATTCGTTATTGCTTCTGCATTTACAGAGATGTTATTTGCCAATCACTTCCCGATCGCCGGGAAGATCTCGATTTATACTTAGTGATATTGCATGACAAAATTCTGAAATGGGCAAATTAGTTTAAATTAAAATACCCAAACATAAAAGAACAGACATCAGTAACGTTAAAATATATAAAAGTTTACAAAACAAACTAAATTAATGAAAAATTCTGAAGATTTTACATGTAATTATATGGATCATATCTGAAAAAGGAAGAAGCTGAGCTAAGAGAGCAAATTGGTCTTTGGCTGCTATGCATATGCTGTAGTAGATGTATAATACAATGGCAGTAAATGACTCATTTACAAAAGTGCTGAAATTACACAAACAACTATTTTACACAATATTTACCTTTAAGATCTTTTAATACTTAAAATTAAGATCTACAATAATAGGAAACGTAGTACAATCGCTGCAACACGCAACCTTTCCTGGTGACCTATACTTTAACCCACTGATATGTTTTAGAACTTTTAAAAAGGGCCCAAATATTGTCCAAAATGAACTAACTTGGCCTGGTTGATTCACTACCGTTCATATGTTGGGGGTCTACAAGATTATGTGAGATAATTTTATCAGTTTTTATGCTCACCTGAATTTTTGATCAAACACAGTAAACAGTAATGTTCTAAAATAATAACATTTTAAAATTTAAAAACAATTAAAAACTACAATACAAAAAAAAATGTAAAGGTTGTAATGCGTGATATGCTTCTCTGCCAAGACATAAGACATATCTTATTGTCAGGCCATCATGCCATTCCTGAGACGTTAATCTGTCTATCAGTCGTCTTTAATTTTATAATTAAGGTCGCGCATATTCCCGGCCACTGCAATGCCATAGCTACGCGCTTTCACGCTTTTGTTTTCAGGCTTTCAGACGGCTTTGCCCTTCAGCAACCCAGATCCATCACCCTGCCCTGCTCTAACAGAGATAATGTTCAAGTAGTTGCTCTGCTCAATCCAGCTAGACCGTACATCACTAAAGGCGTACCTCCATACACTTTAAAAGCTTTTACTTCTGCGGTCTTTGTTTATAATGTTTTGCTTTTCTTTTCAGATTCCTCTATTTCCCATCCTGATCACCGCCGGTTGTCCCTTCCTTGTCTACAATTACGCATCTGTATACAATTACAATTAAATCATAATTAAATATTTCTTATTTATCTTATCTAATGGAGCACCTCTCTCTAAGGCCTGGTTTAGGACTCATTTATCTACTGTCCTCAAAAGCTGCAGTCTATCTCCCTCTCTTTATACCGGACAGTCCTTCAGGATCGGGGCAGCCACTACAGCGGCTGAACGCTGTGTTTCTACGTCAGCAATCAAGATTTTGGGCAGATGGTCTTCCTCTGCATTCGAATTCTATATAAGACTCGATTCCAAAATCATCCACGAAGCTCAGCAAGCTCTTTCCAGCAACGATTAAGGTTATCCTCATGCAAATACTGGTGGTGGTGTCATGCTCACACATATTACTCATCTATCCTGTTTGATAGTCTTTAGCTTGCATTACTAGTCTGAGTGGACATTGTCTCTGTGTGGCTTAGTGGCCGTTGTTTCTGTGTGACCTCGTCTCTGTGTGGCCTTTAGTGGCCTTGTGGCCTATCGTGGTATTGTCCTGTGTGGCCTATTGTGGCCCTCGTGGCTTCAGTTATGTGTGGTCTATCGTGGCCTTGTGGCCTATTGTGGCCTTGTCCTTTGTGCTTATTGTGGCAGTGTGGCCCTTCTGGGCATAGATTCTGTGTGCTCGTTTCTGAGTGGCTTGTCTCTGTGTTGCATTAGCGGCCTTGTGACCTATCATGGCCATGTCTCTGTGTGGCCTATCGTGGCCTTGTGGCCCTTAGTGGCCTTGGTTCTGTGTGGCCTAGTGGCCATTATCTCTGTGCGACCTCGTCTCTGTGTGGCCTATAGTGGCCTTGTGGCCTATCGTGGTCTTGTCCTGTGTGGTCTATCAAGGCCTTGTGGCCTATTGTGGCCTTGTCCTTTGTGCCTATCGTGGCAGTGTGGCCCTTCAGGGCATAGGTTCTGTTTGGCTATGTGTCTCTGTGTCTCTGAGTGGTTTGTGGCCTATCGTTGTCTTGTCCTGTGTTACCTATCAGGGTCTTGTGGCCCATCGCGGCATTGGTTCTGTGTTGCCTAGTGGCCTCGTCTCTCTTTGGCCTTGTCTCTGAGTGGCCTATAGTGGCTTTGTCCTGTGTGGCCTATCATGGCCTTGTGGCCCTCGTGGCTTGGTTCTGTGTAGTCTTTAATGGGCTTGTGGCCTACTGTGACTTTGTCCTGTGTGGCCTATCGTGGCCTTGGTTCTGTGTGGCCTAGTGGCCTTGTCTCCATGGCCTTGTCTCAGTGTGGCTTTTAATGGCCTTGTGGCCCATCGTGGCCTTGCTCTGTGTAGTCTATCACGGCCTTGTCATTGTGTGGCCCATCGTGCCCTGGCTCTGTGTGGCTCATCATGGCTTTCTCTGTGTGGCCTATCATGGCTTGTGGCTTATAGTGGCCTTTATGTAGCTATGTTAGCCTCTCATTTTCAGTTTAAATGTCCCACTCTTCCCCAGCTCCCTTGCTCTCCTTTCAACACGTCTTCATGTAGTACCTTACAGGTTCACTGTTTCTCACAATGATGAAAGTGGCCCTCTTTACTAATTAAGCTATTGGTCAATGAAGTCTTCCACATTTCTATGTTTCATCATGCTTATTTCATGTTAACTCATTTTTTACTTTCTATGTTTTAGGAACCACAGGATACATGGCTGGTGGGTATATTTTTTCTTTACAGTTCTTTGGGTGTGGGCTCTGTCCCGGTGGAATTATTTTCTCAACCTATTTTTGGGGTCTGCTACCACTGCCTTCGTCTTCAGGCAGGAAATTCAGATTCCATACCCTCAGATTGCGAGCTACAGACGGGGCCTACGCCAATAAACTTTATATCACAGTAATTGCTTACTGGGCTGTTAATAAATGTATGCTTGTTACATTATTTTGCCTCCCGAGTCTTTCTGGTAGAACTTCTGAACATTCTCACGAAGCTTAAGACAGCAAATTTGGTTATTTTTCATGTGGAAAAGAGTGATAATCAGAAATAGCAGTCAGAACTCAGAGGGATTTCACGGTCACTTGGTCTTAATACATGGCTGCAAAAAAAAAAAAAAAAAAAACTGCAACATGAGAGGACTGAACTTCAGTCTTCTCTGGAGTCACAGACAACTGTTTAAATCACATGTCATTCACATTGAAAGTGACCAGCAAGCAAACAGGATGACAGCCCCTTTCCACACCGAGGGCCCAATCTTACACCCAGCACAATTGACTTTGTACACCGACGCATGTATCATTCCTATTTTGCACCCGCGCACAGCGGACTTTTCCCTCCACAGACGCACGTCGGTAAACTATGAAATACACTTGCGCTCCCGGGGGCGGTTCAGCGAAAAGAGGAGGCGTGTTCCGGCGCAAACGTTCCCTGATGCTATTTTGCAGGTTTAGAAAACAATTCCTCCACTGACCAGGAGAAACCTAGTCTAAAGTCAGTGGCGCGTTGCGCATGTTATTCATATGCTATTTATAAGGGCGCATGCTTGGCCATAATCAATGTAGCGTGTGCACAACGCGCATACACTTTGATTCTCTCATCTACACAGAAGCAGCAGTTTTCATTTTTGCAAATCATAACATTATTACAATAGATAGATAGATAGATAGATAGATAATTTATTATAAAAGCATACATCTAGCTTACACATTTACCCAAATTATCATACTCCTGTTTAACCGAAGTTAATTTGGGTGGGTTTCTCCATCCCCAATGTCACTTCTCTCTCTTTTACGGCCCTGACGAGAACGTTGCTCTCCTCGGCTGTGAACTGCTCCTGGCGCGCACCTGGCAAATCCGCCGTTACAATAGCAATCCGCCATGGAAAAAGCATGTCTGCTCGAGAATGTGAGATGTCGCTCTGATTGGTTTATGTCACGTTACGCCCAAACCACACCTATGAGTAATGAAGCTACTTCAGATCAACACATTCTAGATTTGCGTCGGACGCAAGAGTCATTTATCCCGCTGGTATAATAGCAACAGCGCCCAAGACCCGGCCACAAAGTTACTTGCATTTTGCGCTTGTTACTTGCGTTTCAGATCATTAAAATAGGGCCCCACATGTGCAAAAGTTTAATTTCAATGTGTTCAGAATTCTGTTGACCACACAGATGATGTCTTTTGCCTCAGAGAAGACAACACCATCTATTGTGAAGAACAAACAGGTGTGGGGGTTAACATTAACATACAGCCCAATCACAGGAACTGCTTTTTTCTCCCTCATTCTTACCCACAAGTGTGAATGATCTCCAAGGGAAAAAAAGTTTTGCAAGGACAGTTCTTCACATTATACAAAATGGACAGAACAGAACTAATCCTCTCCATATCTATTTTAATATCTATATATGCTTAATGAGTGCTGTTAATGGCACAACAATGTATACAGACATATCTACTAAGGTATATACGAAGGCATGGGTGAAGGTTTAACATTACGCAATCATATTTGGAATCTATGCATTCAGCATAATGCCTAGGTTAATCTAGAATTGGTTTGAAAAGTGAATAGTGTCCCCATCGATAAACTGACCCCAAATAGGTCCGCCCTGCTGTACAAATCTACCTAGGGCTTCCCAGTCGCCTTGGCTCATGGATCCCTCAGCTCCACCTCAAGCCTCCAGGCCTCTGACTCCACCTTGGGCCTCCGACCCATTGGCTCCACATTGGCTCAACACTCTCTTGGCTCCACCATGGACTGCCATCCCTCAGGCTCCAGATGGTCTCCCTTGTCCCTCTGGCTCCACCTTGGTCCATCATTGCTCTCGCTCCACTTCGGTCCATCATTGCTCTGGCTCCACCTTGGTCCATCATTGCTCTGGCTCCACCTTGGTCCTCCAACCCATTGGCTCCACATTGGCTCAACACTCTCTTGGCTCCCCCATGGACTGCCATCCCTCAGACTCTGAAGGGCTCCCTTGTCCCTCTGGCTCCACCTTGGTGCATCATTGCTCTGGCTCCACCTTGGTCCATCATTACTCTGGCTCCACATTGGTCCATCATTGCTCTGGCTCCACCTTGGTCCATCATTGCTCTAGCTCCACCTTGGTCCATCATTGATCTGGCTCCACCTCGGTCCATCATTGCTCTGGCTCCACCTCGGTCCATCATTGCTCTGGCTCCACTTCGGTCCATCATTGCTCTGGCTCCACTTCTGTCCATCATTGCTCTGGCTCCACCTTGGTCCTCCAACCCATTGGATCCACATTAGCTCAACACTCTCTTGGCTCCCCCATGGACAGCCATCCCTCAGACTCCGGAGGGCTTCCTTGTCCCTCTGGCTCCACCTTGGACCATCATTGCTCTGGCTCCACCAGAGCAATGATGGAGCTTCTCCTCATCCCTTCCCCCCTCTGGCTCCACCATCTTTATCTCCTACCTGGTCATTTTCTCCTTGGTGTCTTCTTCTGCCTGTTCCCCGTTCTCATCCAGAGCCCCCAAGCCCTTCCTTCCTTCCTTCCTTCCTTCCTTCCTTCCTTCCTTCCTTCCTTCCTTCCTTCCTTCCTTCCTTCCCCCTTCCTTCCTTCCTTCCCCCTTCCTTCCTTCCTTCCTTCCTTCCTTCCTTCCTTCCTTCCCTCCCCCCCTTCCTTCCTTCCCTTTATTGCATTGATAACATAATTAATTAATACAACTAAATATAAATACAATAGAATAAACCATTTATGTGTTCATTTGAAAATTATATATTTTTTTAGATGCTGTCAGTATTGCATGTTTCAGTGTCTATGCAAATGTGAGTAAATGTATGTGCTAGGACCACACTTTACATAAAACACAAATGAATACTCATGAGATCATGTTGCAAACATACATATTTTTGCAGACAATTGCAAATCTGACAGCGTAATCCTGCCTTGAGCATTAATTCAGGAAATCCCAATTGATGTGTCCACACAAAAACAATAACTGACAGAGGACAGCTGTGTGTGTGTGTGTGTGTGTTGTGTGGCTGGGGAATACAAACATAAATCTTTTTTCAACAATCTATTTTCCATCATAGCTATTCACAGGGGACGTCTCAAAGTGCTCTTTAGCTTTTCTGTCAATGGCTGTCCCCATCCATCAGTTTCATAGAGAATTATTCCCCAGATCGATGGGATCACCAGCGCTCAGCACTATTAAGGCTAATAGGAAGCTGTGTGTGTGTGTGTGTGTGTGTGTGTGTGTGTGTTAAGCTGTCACACACTCATCGCAGCTGATTTACATCTAATTATACATGACACTGCAGTATGTTCGTACTCAAGCATATGATTTGCATTACATAATGCATAATAAAGACTATACTTGATAATTATAGGTGTAATTCCACTTTTTGATTATTTTTATCCTGATAATGAAAATTACATAATTAAATGAAATGATGTCCATCACGATCTGAATATGTTTAGTACACAGAGGTATCTTTTACCCATCTGTAAAATACAGATATCCTGCCTGAACGACCGCAGTCTTCAGTTGTAGCGCAATGGCATCGAAAAAAATACAACGACAACAAATGTTCCAGTCTGACTAGATGAATAACTTTAACTAGGTCATTTCAGAATATTTAGTGTCCATTACATACCCGTGACAAGGGTATTCAGGTCAGATAATGCAGCTATGAAGAGAAGCTGAATGCGTAATTGTTCTCAATGAAAGATTTATGAATGAAATTGGGAAGAGGCGACGAGTGGGCCGGAGATCAAATTCATAAATCAAATGACAATACATTTACATTACACCTGCTTAAATGGACAAGCGTTCTTTAGAAGTGAGCATTTAATTTGCACCAGAGCGAGGTAAATTAAGTAGGCATAATTATGCCTATCTTCCACTCAAGCATTGTTTCACATGAATTTTTTAGCAAGGCAACCATTAGCTACAAACTAATGCCAGAGACACCTAAGCAAACTGAATTATTCAATCTGTCAGTGAATATCCCATTACATTCTACTTATGAATACTTGATTTTATTTTGTATAATTGACCAGGCTTGTTTGTCAGACAGGGTTTGATCTGTCTTGCAGTATTTTTTGTGGATGTATGAAATCGGTGACCAGGCCTTTTTAATTTATTTTTTAGCAATGTATCTAAAGCTTCATATTTTGAAATCTAACAGCCTTTTGTGAAATTTTTCCAAAGAATAAAAAATAAAAAATAGGTGCCTTCATATTAATGTATATACTGCATGTATAAAAGTATATTTCACTGCTTGGAATGTAAATAAACATTAAACCTATTGATATTTCTAGCAATCACACTTGTCATCGAATCTAATATTGAATGTAACAAAGGTGTCATGTTTTCTTTAATGCAAGAATTTAAATTCCCTTTCAAAATGAAGTGTACAAAAGGTAGTAGAAAAATATGTCCACTTGAATTGTGATTTTAAACCCATAGCACATTATAAATCATACCTCATCTTTCACAAACACACAGAGAGATCTAGTCACTGGCATTTGCTATAGATTAATGAAAATGACTTCCAAAGTGTTTATTTCTCTTAATACCCCTGAAAGAAGAGTTAGCACTCAGGAGATATTTGATCGGAATGAGGGAAACTGATGGAGCAACTGATTAATTGGAATTTAATCCATCAGTCACCAAAGCATCAGCCACATCATTTACATTCCAAACAATCAGCTGATGGACCAATAGGACATGGGGTATTAATACGCAACAGTCAATATGATACCGCAGAGCTGTCACGTACCTTATTGACAAGCACAATGGGTCTTTTAATCCTGCCTTGATCAAATTGCATATATTTTAGGATTTCCGCAAGATTCGGTACGTCTTTTGAATGCTTCATCTGAGAGAGGAGGGGGGGGTTGGGTTGATGTAGTCCATACATTTTCACTGTGATTTGCTGGAGTTGTGTGGCTGATATTGCACAGGTTGCTTGTGTCAAAGTATGTAGCTCTGATGAATGATGAATGAACATACCGATATCATTTTACCATGCAAATCAGCAAGAGACCAAATCAACTATTATTAATGATGAAGAAAGGAAACCAATCTGCTAGATGTGTAACAATAAGTTGATGCATCTCTAATTTCAACACTCTTTCTGAAAATGCTCCACAACTCAAATTTAGCATGTTAAATTTCAAACGCAGTTCAAATAAGATGCAAACACTGATCAATGTAACACAAAACCTCTCTCTAACAGAAGTCAGCCTGTTCTCGCACTTTATATATTTTGGTCTTAAGCATGAGAGTGTTTTAATGAGGTCTGTTCACTATATCAGTGCTCTTTTACCTCTTAACTCCTCCACTCTTTTCTCCAATGGCGCTCCATCACTGTAATGAAGTTTGTCTTGACGTATGAGGGTTGATCTAGGCGACAGTATGTAATATCGCCCTTCACGGATCACATATCTGAGACATTTAATAGGCTGCTTATCATGTAGCCCTAGGTTAATCATTTATCAGTACTCATCAGATCACTCTGATGGATTATTCTCAATAAAGGCTCCTAGCCGAGCTCATTCACCACCGCTTATTACCCTGAATTACACCACATCGAAGCATCCTCCTTACACTGTGTGATCCATCGCTAGCAACACATGCTAAAATGGTGTCAAACGTGAGTCAAGTCAGAGGCCTGAATAAAGATGACTGTTGAGCTTTTGAAGGCGAGATTAAGGCTCTTCGCTGTGGATGTTGGCAGCTGCTCAGACCCTATGGAAGACTTTAGTACTACCATTTGTCACCCTCCAAAGCAATATGTCAGTGAGTGTCAGCTTCTCCAACAGCCAGCTAAAAACCCCAGAGAGGTTGGCTGATCACTACATGTGTGCAGAACCAATGTTTTTTCTTTTTTCTTTCTTCAGATAGCCAGCAAACTTGTTAATTCCGGTGATTTCTTTCCCTGCACATTTTGTGTGATCTTGACCTGCCTAAAAGTACATCGGTTAAAAATGCAATCTCTGATTTACATTCCATCCTGTTAACTATATATATATATATATATATATATATATTTAGACATTTGCACAATCACATGTTTAAAGATGGCAAGTATAAGTGTGTGTATTGAACACTGCAGTGGCCCAAGTAAACCTCTGATCTAGATCAGCTGCTTCCCACCGAAGAGACTGGCATTGATTCTCCAGAGCTGAGCTCAGATTACCTGCTTCATGCCAACACAGAGAAGCTTCACCACTGAACACTCGATTCTGACACAGAAACCAACACACACACACACATGCAGACCGGGGGCCGGTTGCATAAACCGCTAATACTAGTCTTACAACTTAGACATCTTTTTTTTTTTTTCTTTAAGACCGTTCATATCTTTTTAAAGTCAGTTACAGAAAAACTTAGATTGGCCTAATCTGATACCGAAGAGTAAGACTGGTTGCCCCTTGACTAACTGTTAGTGGGACATACTAAGTCTTAAGACACTGTCTTAATATAATGGCTATGTTTATGCAACTAGCCCCTGAACTGCTGTGAAATCATGACTCTGAATAATCCATTTTTAATCAAAAAGATTAATTAACATTGTACTTTAGAAGCCAGGTAAACAAATGGTAAATGTAGCACTGATTTCTGTCTAAAGCATCATGCATGACCCAGATGTGTGATCAACCTCTCTGAAGTGAGACGGGCGGCCCACTCCTAGGACTAGGTAAAATGTGTGCCTGAAAATTAATTGAATTTCATTTTAAAAGGTTACTTCTGAACTTTCAAAACATCAAATTTTTCAAACTACAGGCTCAAAGTAAAATGGATATACATGCATTGAGGGGCTACCACATAAATAAATAAATAAATAAATAAATACTATTTTATTAATTGTATTATAATTTTGTTATAAATCAATCGATAAATGAATCCTGTTTGAACCATGTAATCAAAAAGGCTTTTATAATGTCACTCCCTGTTATGTTTATTTGTGTGCGCTGACAGATGACAATATCTCCGTCCCGTCCTCACACAAGCCAAGTTTCCATTCACATTTTTCACTGTTTTTTTAAATGAATGTATAGCCTGTTTTCAGCCTTTTACAGATAAAATGCTGTGCATAATGTCATCCTTAACAAAATCAATTGTCACATATGTTTTGGTGTATCTCAAAAGAGATCTGCCAACTGATATTCAGGCTCTCCTAAAGCTGACTTCTGACTGCATTCGCTCTCTAAACTTCTCTGTTTGTCTGTCATATATCCCTCATATATTTACCAGCTAAACTAAAATGCGATATGTTATGAGGTAATTAACAAAAGGAATGCTTTTTCCATTTGTGTGTATGGTAGCATAGTGGTTAAAGAGTTTAAGTGTGTCTGTCACACAGTCCAAGAGCATGAACTTCAAAATTTCTATAATTTAAAGGGCAATATCAGAAAATTTCAAATTTCATTTTTCAGTTATCCAGAAAAAGTGACCTGCTAAACTTCTTGATTTAAAAAAAAAAAGTAAAAAAATAAAATAAATAAATAAATAAATAAATAAATAAATAAATAAAGGTTAAATGTTTGCAATTTAGTTGATAATACAGGTCATAATTATTTCCTCTATGCACAATATAAAATGAAGTATTGACATTTAAGATCCGTGTATCAGGCTTGGATTGTGTTGCACTGGCTTGAACTTCAAAGCCAGATCGAAACAAGGCACAGGCATTTAAGATAACCAGATTGAACCAGTGATGGAAGGTTATATGAAACAAACTACAAATGGACTCAATCATCAGGAAAAAAGCAGATATTAGTCATTTTAGTAGCAAAATCACTACATCAAAAGGGAATCCCATGTACAAAACTATTTACTTTCAAATTTGTCAAATTTGTGTCATATGTGAATATTTACCTTATATTGCTACATTAAATCAGTATAGCCAGTTGCTATATTTTAAAGCAATTATGTTAACAGTTTTTACTGTAGCATGTTTTATTATAGGACCGATTTCTGTTTATCTATACTTTTTTAGAACCATATGATCTGAAATATATACAGGAAACACAATGTAGCACAAATTAAACGTTTAAAAAGATGTCCTTGTTCCGCAACCCACATGCTCAAAACTGCCTGTTACATTTGAAATGCAAAATGTTATTAACAGCATGTATTTCTAATTATTCAGTAACCAAACAAGTCCCATTTGATGTCAGAAAAGTGCAGCTCCCTCAATATGTCACTTTCAGTATGTGCACCAAATGATTGGCTTTAGTCTTTCTTGTGCCATTGTTGACCACAGTCTGTTCTTCACCAAGGACAGCTTAAAAAGGAGGCATTTGTGGCTCACCTTTACTTTTATTATACCAGCCACAGTCTCAGAGAGTTTGGTCGTTCTTTAGTGGGCATTCCCACCATTGTCCCAACTATTAACCTTTATCTATGATATTAGCTGATGTTTTTATACCGCACTCTCTCGTCTTGTGCAATTATACTAATGGTGTGTAAATCCATTTCAATCATGACAACTCTCAAAATAGTTTTAGCATGTTACTGAATATGGCAATGTTAATGTATTTGGTCTTGGCTGACTAGTCATGCTAAGCTGCTGCTAAGCAAATATGGACTTGCTGCTGCTAATAGAAACACAGATACGCTGCTGTGAGAATGTAAGATATGCTGCTGTTGCATTCATAGACACACATTAATCCTGTAGCGGGTCTGGGCAGGTGGAGCTGGGGATGGGGAGGGGTTCAATTCAAGATTTTACTTGCTGCTATTATTAAAGTGTAAAATCACAGATTTTCAGTCCGCTTTGTTTTGTTATAATGTTGGTAGTATATGTAAATTAACAATATTTACTCATTCTCTGTGTGACCTGGACAGAGAAATTCAGAATTATTTGTCAGCAAAAGTGTTTTTGACAGCTCCAGGGCTTTCATGAAAACTACAGATTATGCTTCTACATTTCTGTATCCCGCCCACGGACAGTCCTATCGACTTTATCATTGAAAACCGACTTTCGCACTTTGTCTAAAGTACTGTGTTTTGGTACCCTACACTCTTCTACTCTCTGAAGCTATCACTATGGAGGGTAAACTCTTTGAAGGGATTAGGGCGTATGAGGCCTTCATAATGGAACAGAGCCATTGCCATGACTATTTCAAACAAGCAACTTCAGTCATTCAATGTTGTTGGACAAGAAGAGCTAACCAAACTTACTAGAGCACTGAAATCAGCAATATGTGTGCCACTCTAGATCCTATAACCACTAAGATATTAAAATAGATGTTTTCTATAATTGTAAAATGTCTGCTCAATATTATTAACTCTTTTCTTTTTTTAGGACACATCCTAGAAAAACTTTCACACTAGAATTTATCAAATCATTTAGGAAAAAAGCATCTCAAATCTGCCATTTATCTACAGTTTTCACTGTAGCATATGTTTTATTATAGGACCGATTTCTGTTTACCTATACTTTTATAGAACCATATGATCTAAAAAAAAAAAAAAAAAATGGCAGCAAATCTGCCATTTATCTAAAAAATTTGAAGTAGTTTTTCCAATTAATTTTTTTTTCTGGGAAAAATATTTGTAAAGAATTTCACAGTTCTTACTCCACCATGGAGAAGAGGCAATTATTAGAATTACAGATGACCTGCTGTTGTCATTTGACCACGAATGCATCACTCTTCTAGCGCCATTTGATCTCAGTGCTGCTTTCGACACCATTCTGTCTCAGATGTGCAAAGCTACGCTGGTGGTTCTTAACTGTGAACTGGGGGAAACTCTTTTTTCCCCCTTAGCTAAAGTTTATTCCACCTATAATAGATTTAAAATATAACAACTGGGGGCTCGTCCATCATCTACACACAACTATAGGAGACTCATTCCTTCATCAAACTACTAATTTCTTTAAGCATATTTTATTTTGATGGCAGAGGCGTTTGCTTTAAATGGCCATGAAACACTAAATACATTCTCTGAGATTTAAACAGAGGTGTTTGTGTTGCACATGTTAGCATTTGTTCATTTTAATTCTAGGAGACTACTGGTCAATTTTGGGCTTTTTTGCGCTATTATCATCTTCTGGTTTAAATTCTTCATTGTGTCAACTTCATGCGTCAATGCATTCATGGATTGTAATGTAAATGGTTATGTTGCTGCTATTGTTTTAATTACTTGTTTTGTAATAATAAGATTTTATTTTGAATCTAAAATCATGATGATTGTCCCTGTTCTTGAGTTTGGTTTGGATTGATATCTGTGCATGTCAGGTTTACAACATATTAAAAGTTCACCATGCAAAGATAACAAACATATAGTTCAGTCGGGAAACTGTAGACGGTGCAGAAAATTAAATAAAAGTAAACCAGGTCCAAGTTCCTATCCAAAGACAACACTAATCAACTTAATGGATATGAAAATTACCAAAGGGTTATCTCTAAAAAGCCAGTTTAAATGAATTTCCAGGTGAGTGTTATTTTAGGTTGTGCAAACTCTGGTTTTTCAGTCTCAAGAAGGCTGATTGGTTTTTACCATTGTCCATTGACACAGTCTGCTAGCTTGCCATCTGATGAATATGATCCACTAAACTGGAAAAGCTTTATCGAGGTAGTCAGTCCTAATCTGATTGGCCAAATTTTGCAGAATTTTCAGAAATCTAGTGTTGTGGTCCTTAATGGTTTTCCAGGGTAAAAAAAAAAAAAATTATATAAACAAAAGGCATTCAAGAGTTGTGTTTGAGGCTTTTAGTGGAACTTCAGCTGGATGTTTTTGTATGTTTATAGATGGGAAAAATTCCTATTACACACAATGTACTTGTTAGATCATAAGATATTTAGTCTCTCTGTTTATCCCGAGGTTTACCATAGTCAGCCAGATCCGAGCCATATCCTGATCAGACTGAGGACCTGCGCCTAGACACGACCACAACTCATGATGTAATCAGCCGGATCCGGGCCGTATCCAGATCAGATGAAGGACCTGCACCTAGACACGACCACAACACATGATGTAGTCAGCCGGATCCGGGCCGTATCCAGATCAGATGGTGGACCTGCGCCTAGACACGACCACAACACATGATGTAGTCAGCCGGATCCGGGCCGTATCCAGATCAGATGAAGGACCTGCACCTAGACACGACCACAACTCATGATGTAGTCAGCCGGATCCAGGCCATATCCAGATCAGATGGAGGACCTGCACCTAGACACGACCACAACACATGATGTAGTCAGCCGGATCCGGGCCGTATCCAGATCAGATGGTGGACCTGCGCCTAGACACGACCACAACACATGATGTAGTCAGCCAGATCTAGGCCGTATCCAGATCAGATGAAGGACCTGCGCATAAACACGACCACAACAAATGGCGGCGCGTGCACACGCAGCGGCTCCTCTCAGTCCCAGTATGGTGTTTACATGTTCACCCTCGTATAAGTCGTTGAGTTTGAGTGAGAGTGAGTGTTTGACGCGTTTGTTTAATTTTGGGCGCACATATGATCGGAGGTTTATGTTAGACATAAACAAAGCTTCTTATGAGTTAAGCTCTGTGGACATTGACGAGCTTCAGACATTAGGATTACTTCGCCGGCCTACTACATCACCGACCTCGACTGCTGTAATTCAACCACTGAGAAGGCGCCGTAAGAGGTTTGAGAGGAAACAGAAGAGGGGAAAGCGTGGAGGTATTCGGGCTAGGCTAGCGGCCAGCCCACACAAGCCGGCTATTCCAACCATTTTGCTTGCCAATGTACGCTCCTTGGATAATAAAATTGACCATATACGGCTACTGAGATCTGTCCAACGGACGCTTAAAGACTGCTGTGTTTTTGTATTTACGGAGACGTGGCTTAAAGACAACATTCCGGACTCCGCCATTCAGATTGATCAACTGACGTGTCATCGAGCGGACCGAGTCCTCGTCAAGGGCGGTAAGACCCGCGGTGGCAGGGTCTGTGTGTAAATCAATGATGCTTGGTGTCGGGATACTGTGGTAGTCTGTAGACATTGTTCACCCCTAGTGGAGTTTATTATCCTCAAGTGCCAACCCTTTTATATTCCGAGGGAATTTACAGCGATCTTGCTGGTCGCTGTTTACATTCCACCCAGCACTAATAATAACGATAAGAACGAAGCACTCAACGATTTGTATCATGCCATTAATGAGCAACAGACAGTACATCCTGACGAATTCCTTATACTGGCTGGAGATTTTAACCACACAGACCCTAGATCTGTGTTTCCAAAAATATACCAACATGTTGACTTTCCAACGTGGGGGGAAAATACTTTGGATCTGGTATATACAACTCATAGAGGGGCATATAAAGCTTCACCCCTCCCTCCCCTTGGTTTTTCTGACCACACCACTGTCATGTTAACACCAGCATATAGACCAAGGGTGAAAGTCACTAAACCAATCCAAAGACAGGTACGTGTATGGCCAGAAGGTGCCTCCTCAGCACTTCAGGACTGTTTTGCCACTACAGACTGGGACATGTTTAGAAAGGCTGCAACTTACAACTATCAGACTGATATTCAGGAATATACTGAGACAATTACTGCCTATATCACCAAATGCATTGACGATGTAACTGTAACTAAGATGATCTCCATACGTGCTAATCAGAAGCCATGGCTGACAGGAGAGGTCCACAGCCTACTGAGGGCACGAAATGCTGCCTTCAGAGTTGGAAATGATGAGGGCCTGAGAATGGCAAGGGCCAACCTGTCCCGGGGCATCAGAAAGGCAAAAAAACAGTATGCTAAAAGCATAGCCCAGAACTTCGAAGACAGTAGAGACACAAGGAGACTGTGGCAGGGAATCCAGACAATCACGGATTACAAGCCCTCAACACAGACCTGTGATAGTGACATCTCTTTGCTAAATGAACTCAATAACTTCTTTGCACGCTTTGAAGCACACAACTCCACTCATGCACAGAAGATCATACTACCTTATGACGACCAGGTTCTGTGTCTCTCTCCGACCAGCGTGATGAGATCCTTCTCCAAGATCAACACCCGAAAAGCAGTTGGTCCAGACAATATACCTGGTTGGGTGCTAAAGGATTGTGCAGGAGAGCTCAAAGATGTCTTTACGGACATCTTTAATATTTCTCTGAGCCAGGCTGTTGTATCTACATGCTTTAAAACTACTACAATAATACCAATTCCAAAGAAATCAACCCCATCTGTTTTTAACGACTATCGCCCAGTCGCACTGACTACTATTGTCATGAAGTGCTTTGAACGGATAGTCATGCAACATATCAAACACATTATTCCCCCTTCCCTGGATCCTTTCCAGTTCGCATATCGGGCCAACCGATCCGTCGATGATGCAGTTTCTACTGCTCTTCATTCAGCCCTCTCTCACTTGGAAACAAAGAACTCTTATGTGAGAATGTTTTTTATAGATTTTAGCTCGGCTTTTAATACCATCATTCCACAGCAGTTAATACAGAAACTGGACCAGCTTGGCCTAAACAACTCTCTGTGCAACTGGTTGTTGGACTTTCTTACTGGAAGACCACAGGCAGTTCGGGTTGGTAAAAACACATCTAGCATCATCATATTGAACACAGGGGCTCCCCAGGGATGTGTTCTCAGCCCCCGGCTTTTTACTCTGCTAACCCATGACTGTTCACCAATGTACAGCACAAATCGTTTTATTAAGTTTGCGGATGACACAACTGTGGTGGGTCTCATCAACAACAATGATGAGACAAACTACAGAAATGAAGTGTGCCAATTGGCCAGGTGGTGCAGAGAAAACAATCTCTGTTTAAACGTAGAGAAAACAAAGGAGATTGTTGTGGACTTTCGGAGAGCTCATACCCAGCACCCTTCTTTGACCATCAATGGTGCTGCTGTGAAGAGAGTAAACAGCACCAAGTTCCTGGGTGTGCACATAACAGAGGACCTCTCCTGGTCTACTAACACCGCATCACTGGCTAAGAAGGCCCAACAGCGCCTTTATTTCCTGCGCAAACTGAAGAAAGCTAGAGCCCCGGCACCTATCATGTGCTCTTTTTATCGTGGTACCATTGAGAGCGTCCTGACATGCTGCATCACTGTGTGGTTTGGTAATTCCACTACTCACAACCAGAAAATGCTGCAGCGTATAGTGAATGCAGCCGGAAAAATCGTAGGTGCTACATTGCTTCCCCTCAATGACATTTATAACTCCCAATTAACCAAAAAAGCACTCAGCATAGTGGGTGATCCCACCCACCCCTCACGGCTTTTTTAGACTTTTGCCATCTGGGAGGAGGTTTCGGAGCCTGCAGGCCCGAACCACTAGACTGACAAAAAGTTTTATCCACCAGGCCGTCAGGAAATTGAACTCTCTTCCTCCTGCCTTTTTAGTACTTCCCTCTCTGCACTGAACTTTGACTCTTTGTCATAATAGCAAATGGATATGCACACACATAGATACATACATACAAACACAATGCACTAGACACTTTAAAAATTTCTGCTATTATACTTATAACTTATTGAAATGATCATGTGCCGAATGTTTGTATTGTGATTTTATATATAATTTTTAATAATTGTCTAGTGTTGTGTTGGGGATTTTAACACCATGGGTCTGAGGGAAACGAAATTTCAATCCTCTTTATGTTCTGTACATAGAGTAAGAATTGACAATAAATTGAACTTGAACTTGAACTTGAACTCATGATGTAGTCAGCCGGATCCGGGCCGTATCCAGATCAGATGGAGGACCTGCACCTAGACACGACCACAACACATGATGTAGTCAGCCGGATCCAGGCCATATCCAGATCAGATGGAGGACCTGTACCTAGACACGACCACAACTCATGATGTAGTCAGCCGGATCCAGGCCGTATCCAGATCAGATGGAGGACCTGCACCTAGACACGACCACAACTCATGATGTAGTCAGCCGGATCCAGGCCGTATCCAAATCAGATGGAGGACCTGCACCTAGACACGACCACAACTCATGATGTAGTCAGCCGGATCCAGGCCGTATCCAGATCAGGCAGTGGACCTGCGCCTAGACACAACCACAACTCATGATGTAGTCAGCCAGATCCGGGCCGTATCCAGATCAGATGGAGGACCTGTGCCTAGACACGACCACAACTCATGATGTAGTCAGCCGGATCCGGGCCGTATCCAGATCAGATGGTGGACCTGCGTCTAGACACGACCACACCGCATGATGTAGTCAGCCGGATCCGGGCCGTATCCAGATCAGATGGAGAACCTGCACCTAGACACGACCACAACACATGATGTAGTCAGCCGGATCCAGGCCGTATCCAGATCAGATGGTGGACCTGCACCTAGACATGACCACAACTCATGATGTAGTCAGCCGGATCCAGGCCGTATCCAGATCAGATGGAGGGACCTGTACCTAGACACGACCACAACTCATGATGTAGTCAGCCGGATCCGGGCCGTATCCAGATCAGATGGAGGACCTGTGCCTAGACACGACCACAACTCATGATGTAGTCAGCCGGATCCGGGCCGTATCCAGATCAGATGGTGGACCTGCGTCTAGACACGACCACACCGCATGATGTAGTCAGCCGGATCCGGGCCGTATCCAGATCAGATGGAGGACCTGCACCTAGACACGACCACAACACATGATGTAGTCAGCCGGATCCGGGCCGTATCCAGATCAGATGGAGGACCTGCACCTAGACACGACCACAACACATGATGTAGTCAGCCGGATCCAGGCCATATCCAGATCAGATGGAGGACCTGTACCTAGACACGACCACAACTCATGATGTAGTCAGCCGGATCCGGGCCGTATCCAGATCAGATGGAGGACCTGTGCCTAGACACGACCACAACTCATGATGTAGTCAGCCGGATCCGGGCCGTATCCAGATCAGATGGTGGACCTGCGTCTAGACACGACCACACCGCATGATGTAGTCAGCCGGATCCGGGCCGTATCCAGATCAGATGGAGGACCTGCACCTAGACACGACCACAACACATGATGTAGTCAGCCGGATCCAGGCCATATCCAGATCAGATGGAGGACCTGTACCTAGACACGACCACAACTCATGATGTAGTCAGCCGGATCCAGGCCGTATCCAGATCAGATGGAGGACCTGCACCTTGACACGACCACAACTCATGATGTAGTCAGCCGGATCCAGGCCATATCCAGATCAGATGGAGGACCTGTACCTAGACACGACCACAACTCATGATGTAGTCAGCCGGATCCAGGCCGTATCCAGATCAGATGGAGGACCTGCGCCTAGACACAACCACAACTCATGATGTAGTCAGCCGGATCCGGGCCGTATCCAGATCAGATGGTGGACCTGCGCCTAGACACGACCACACCGCATGATGTAGTCAGCCGGATCCGGGCCGTATCCAGATCAGATGGAGGACCTGCACCTTGACACGACCACAACTCATGATGTAGTCAGCCGGATCCGGGCTGTATCCAGATCAGGCGGTGGACCTGCGCCTAGACACAACCACAACTCATGATGTAGTCAGCCGGATCCGGGCCGTATCCAGATCAGATGGTGGACCTGTGTCTAGACACGACCACACCGCATGATGTAGTCAGCCGGATCCGGGCCGTATCCAGATCAGATGGTGGACCAGCGTCTAGACACGACCACATCGCATGATGTAGTCAGCCGGATCCGGGCCGGATCCAGATCAGATGGTGGACCAGCGTCTAGACACGACCACAACTCATGATGTAGTCAGCCGAAATCCGGGCCGTATCCAGATCAGATGGTGGACCTGCGCCTAGACACAACCACAACTCATGATATAGTCAGCCGGATCTGGGCCGGATCCAGATCAGATGGTGGACCTGCGCCAGAACACGTCCACAACACATCACTGAAGTGTCAGCAGAGATTATATCAACTAGACTCTCCCCTGTGAAGGCCTCATCGACAAATGATCTTTAACTAGATGGAACTGGATTAAATATTCTGAATGTTCCGATTCTTATCTGACCTCTGACCTGTAATGCTGCCTGAATCATAATCATACACTGTTCGTTCGTTGGCCAGAGGAGAACAGGCACTAGCTGGAAGTCCAAGGCAGATCCAGAGGGACAAGGGAGCCCGGCAAAGCCTGAGGGATGACAGATCATGGTGGAGCTAAGGGAGCGTTGAACCAAGGTGGACCCAATTGGTCAGAGGGCCGAGGTGGAGCTGAGGGCTCTACAGACCAAGGCGGAGCTGACGACCAGGAAGCCCAAAGTGGATCCAAGCAGCTGCTGCTGGACGAAACCATCCACAATGAAGGAGACTTGGAGCTGGGCAAAGCCAATACAGATGAAAGAGACTTGATTCTGGACAACGAAGGAGACTTGGTGCTGGACGGAACCAGTGGCGACGAAGAAGACTTGGCGCTGGGCAGAACCAGTGGTGACAAAATCTCATAGCTGGGCTAAACCAGCAGAGTCAAAGACGGCTTGGAACTTGGTTTAATGAGTGGCAAGGAAGATGACTTGGAGCTAGATGGGACCAGCAGAGACTGAAGACCTTGAAACATTTCTTTATCCAGCTCAAGTAATAATTCAGTGGAGACACAGCTTATTGAATGCACCTCAGTGATGGGAGTGGTAGAAGGCTGGCTGGGCTTTGGGTCAGGAGTGGGGCTAGTGTTGTCCTCATCCAAGAGACAGACGGTGAAGAGCGAGTCACTCTTAACCAGAACCCACTCCACATATTCGGCAAAGCTCCCAGGAGGACCTTGCACAGGCAGGCTTGCCTTCAACCGCTCGATGAGGAAAAATGTTAAACACTACACACATAAACCATTAAAGGGATAGTTCACCAAAATATGAAAATAACCCATGACTTACTCAACCTGAAGCCATCCTAGGTGTATATGACATTCTTATTTCAGACGAATACAATCGGAGTTATATTAAAAAATATCCTGGCTCTTCCAAGCTTTATAATGGTAGTCAATGGGTATATTTTTTTGGAAGTCCATCAAAGCGCTAGCCTGGTCCTACCAGACTCTCGTACATTTCATTTGTACAGAGAGTCTGGCCACTCTCCATTGACAAGCGTTAACTTCTGTGAAGGCATGTACTCTGTTGAAGATTAAAACTATTGGATCTGCCCAAACCAATCACTAACGTTTGGGCGTGACGTATGTCTACAACTCAAACTAGTGCACGACATCAACGTCATCGTTCGCAGCCACTCCCTCTGTTCGCTGATTGGACAACCCGCCAATATACCACAAACCCAGACGACGTACTGAAGGAAAATTAACATTGAGCGGAAGTACGTTGGAGGGCGGAGCCAGGCTTTTAATATACAGTGCCTTGTGTTGTGTCTGATGAACCTCAATACCAAGCTTCATGTTTTAATATTAGTGGTGGTAGGATCATGCTCTGGGGTGTGTGTCTTTGACTGGGGGACTGGTCAGGGTAAGAGTAAACCCGAATACAACAAAATACAAAAGAATATACTTCATGAAAACCTGGTCCAGAACATGCAGGACCTCAGAATGGGCCGAAGGATTGCCCTCCAACAGGATAATTACCCTCAGCACCGACACACAGGAGGCCAGGGACTGTGTAGATGATGATGTTAAACTGGACCAACAACCTCCTGGGGCAAAGCCAGAAAACACAAGACTGACCGACCAAACCAGAAGCTGTGGGCTCACATTAAAGACCAGAACCAACCGACAGGATCTTGACAGAAACTGGATGACCGTGAAAACAATTGTTTCATTACAAAAAAAGAAGTTCCTGTATGAGGCTTCAGATGTGATGAAGGTTGGTGTGCAGGACAGATTTTATCCCGTTTGTGCTTATGATTTACACAACATGAAGAATATTCATCAATATGAAAAACTGCACATTTCAAAGATGTATAGTAATAGACCGCATTGCTATAAATTATCTTCAAAGATTAATATCCAATATCTTATAAATGAAAGAGTAAACACACATTCACAATGTAAAGTATTACCATTTTCATGGGCTGTATAAACACTACACATTATTAATGTTTAATTTTTTTTGTGGAGGTACTTGCAACGACACATTGTTATTGCTATTGCAAATAATTATAGTAACTTGTAAAACATAGAAAATGCATTTTCAGAACATGCCATTACTTCAAAATGTGTTCTGCTAATGAGGATTGTTCTTCAGTTCTCCAGACACAATCATTTATAATTAACTTAATATGTGAGAGTTAAAATAAATTAAAGTGGATGACTGATTCATAATTCAAAAATGACACCAATTAGCATGAACTAACTGTCTGTCACATGGGTCTGATTTGAAACATTGTATAATACTATAACCAAACAAACAAATAAACAAACAGCTGTAAATGCATCAATAACTGTATGAATGAATAACTGTGAAAACTTGCAGTTATTGTTTTTCCGTTGCTCGGCCTGTAGATGGAGCACACAGCTGGCAAACAGCCTGAGCTGAGAAAATCATAACCTCATACAGCGTATCATACTCTCTCTGAATCATCTGAGAAAATCATAACCTCATCCAGCGTCAGGAATCATATCATACTCTCTCTGAATCATCTGAGAAAATCATAACCTCATCCAGCGTCAGGAATCATATCATATGACAGCCACAGATTATATTTTTTATGATGAAATCATTTTTAAAACATTAATGAATTAATTTCATATATCAACAAATACTTTAGATTCAGGTAAATTCACTGATGTAAGTAGTCATATTCCCAGCATGGACCGCTGTGAAGTCTCTGGCTGTAAGTGTCAGCAAAGACATGTTTAATACCAGCAAATAAACAGGACTATTTTAGCTTCTCCAAAATATATTACATTAGAATAAAAACAATGTGTGAATATTACAATGCTAAACTTAATGGTCAAGTTTGAATTCTTGACAATTGAACGATACATCTATGATCCGTTTCACAGTTGTAGTTCCTGAACACTGAAGACATCGGCCAGTTCTGCAACTCATCCTTCCCTTTTCGTTGATAAACTGTTATATTTGTGCTATTACATAATGTGTGTCACAAGTCCCAGCCAGCAGGAACACTAATAACTGCAGCAACATCACATTCAATTAAATGAACTATTTCAACATAAAAAAACCTGTATTATTCTTGTTAACATATTTGTTCACATCTCCGCAGTAATTTGATGTAAATAAAGATTTTGATTCAGTATACAGTGATTTCATGAAGAAATTCTGAATACAGTAGATCTGAAATGCTATTTTTAATTATAATAAATTGCATTAACTTATGATTACATGATACTGATGTGAGACAGATTGTTTTCATTTGCTTCTATAACATGATTATGATCAATAATCTCATGGAACGCACTACTGTCAATGAACAACTTTGGAAAAGGCTAAGAATCTTTAGCCGATTCTAAAGATTGTATTGGTCATGTGAATCTCAGTACTGATTGCCCACACCAAACACTGATCCCTAACCCTACCCGTCATTATAACCTTAACCAATGAAATTAAATATTACTAATGCAGGGCGGGATTTCCGCTTAACTGGTTTGCACCCAGTGTTTTTTTTAATTTATTTAAAAAATTTTATAGAAAGATTAAAAATACGGGAGAAATACGGGAAAACATTTAAACGGGATGATAGCTGGATAGCAAGGTAAAATACAGGAGAATCCTGGGAAAAACGGGAGGGTTGACAGGTATGCGTTATTAATATTGTAAGTATCTAAGATTATGAGTTTATCTGTGGTGGCAAATATGGTTCAGAACAAAGATGGAAATTCCTGAAAGGCAACAGAAAGATGACAAAACTAGAATCTAACCTATAAGAATCTCATGTCCAGGAGAGACACTCATCTATATCTGTCACACAGCACATTCACAACAGCATATTACTGAGTGCATTATGGGAGAATTCAGCGGACTCTTCTCTCTATAGAGCTGAGTCTTCTGTGACAGAACTGAAGGACAAAGAAGTGCTCGTGTATATCTGTGTTTGGGCTCTCAAAACATATTTTCAATTCAGTTGGTGATAAATATGAACAACAGTGTGTTTTGTGATGAATAATCATACTCATAAACACACACACACACACACACACACACACACACACACACACACACACACACACACACACACAGAGACAGTACATCCAGCACCGCTGCTAAATCTGAATCCAGCTATTAAATCATCCGAGTTAAAAAAGCGTGCTTTAACAAAGGGCTTTTAAAACTTCAGCATATTAAATTACATGATTGAATTTCATAAAATTACTCCACTCCCAGACTAAAACAAAAGTCTTTATATTTTTGGTCAACCCTGAAAAATTAAGATTGCAATTTTTTTATTCGATAATTGTAAGTGATAAGCACAGGAATGTCTGGAATGCAATATTCATAAAAAGAGGGCAAAAACATGGACAAAATGCAGTGTCTTTGCAGACAGAGAGAACGGGAATCTGTTTTCCCAAAGACAATCTGTGAGAGAGTATTGGACGGAGAAACAGATGTGAATAATTATGATTCATTTGATTAACACTCTTGACACAAAACATGTTTTTTAGTTCATAGTTTAATGGCACAGCCCAGTTCTTGTGCAGATTTTGGTGCCACTGATTGCTGATTCTCTTCAAAACTTCAGCTCAATTTTGCTCTCTCTTTTTTTCTTACTGTAAGATCAATCCACTAGTTGTGTTGATTGTTTAAACTCATTTTATAATATTTGTTGCATTATGATCAGGCCTGATTGTGTCTGGTCATGAATATCATCTGTTCATGCGGCTGGTGAGGCGTTTCTCTAATCTCATTTACTCTGGTGCTAAAATGCATCTTTTTTTTTGGTCCTCTGGATTGTATTCAGTGTTTTAAATTTAGTTTGGAGCTGGTGTTATTTAACACCTAAGCACCCAATACATACTTTTAGTTACACTTTATGTGATTTTTATTATTTAATCACACAAATAACTGCTGAATAATTTTAATAACTACATGTACTTACTATAGGGTTAAGGTTACAGTTTGGTTTAGAGTTAGTTAATTGTATTTATGCATTTTATTACAATAGTAAGTACATGTAACACATCACTTTGCAATATAATGTTACCATATATTGGGCAAGAATGCACTATGTTTTATTCGTTTATTTGTTTATTTCCATTATTTAAGCTCATCGTGAGATCTAAAGCAGGTACTTTATATCTCCTCTACATGAAAAACAGTTCATAAATAAAGCAAATAATGTTATATTCTGTTGATGCAGAGCTTGGGTTAAGCTTTAGGTTAGGCTTAGTCTGTGTTAATTACAACTAGTCTTATTTAAAAAGCCAGCAGTGTCAGTAAATGTGTGTGTCAGTGCATATGCCATGACTGAACTGACACACACTGTAATATCGCATCAATAACACATTCTTCTCTCACACACAAACCTGACTTCATGCGTCCACAAAAATGAATAAGAAAGTGACTCGGAAAAATTCAGTTACTTGTGAGAATAGCCTCGCTTGTTTGAGATCTGGCATCTAATGCAATGAAAAACAGGAATGTCTGAGTGTCCAGTTCTTTCATCCACTGCATGTTGAAGTGAGAGTGCTCGAATTTAGGTTACAAAAATATTTTTAAATAATATATTTACAACTATTTAAAAACTGATTTGTTTCCCCAGTTTAAATATCTGTAGACAAAAATCTTTAGATGGAAGAGCGATGAAAGAGAGACAGCTTTACACAGACAGAATCTGTTCTCAGTTTATTTGAGCTTGACTGGACAGAATGTCGTGAGGCTCGGGGACAGAAGCTCATATTCCTGTGCTACACATTTACAAACCCCAAAAGCAAACAGGAAAAAGAAGCTGTTATAGATCGCTCAGTCCCACAGTAATGCAATCTCACAAACAAGACCGTTCCTCCAAAAAGTGCATTCACAAACATGACAAATCAACATATTTTTTGTGTTGTGTTACAAAATGTGCATAACAGTTCTGTCTGTACTCAGTAGATTTGCAGTTCTTCAACACAAACTGTTTTTGTAGAACTCTGTTTTATTTCTTTACAAAGGATAAAAAGAGGCTTGTGAGCGTAGCAGCTTTAGATGCCGTGCCGTCTCGTGGTGTAGCTGTTACACAGCAGGAGATATCCACAACAAAACACCTCAGTATGATTGCATTGATAGAACAAAGTCTTTATTTCAATATATATTTAGAATTCAAATTAAATTAAATTAAAATAGATTAATAAAAACTCAGGGCAATTAAATATATTTTAATACCTACTGTTAATTTATACCATAAATATTAAGACACAGAACATTAATATAAGAACATGGCTGAAAAATTAATGTAAAAATTTAAACGACTTTTTCGTCTGGACAAGTGTCTAGTTTCCATGATTGAAAAAGCTGACTAATATATCCAATTTCATGTTTCCATCCGTTCATGTACCACAAAGCAACCAAATAAAATCCCTCTTCTTTTCTTTTTGCCCATGTCAGCTGACAGTCACCAGCTCGATCTCACGGCAATTCGAACGAATTTG
The DNA here is from genome assembly GCA_022828995.1 of Vimba vimba. Classification (NCBI taxonomy): domain Eukaryota; kingdom Metazoa; phylum Chordata; class Actinopteri; order Cypriniformes; family Leuciscidae; genus Vimba; species Vimba vimba. Next base: position 580,057 of record CM040830.1, on the reverse strand, counting down.
ACGAGGTGGTTAATTCCTCACTCGTACGAATTCGTAAGGTTTTTGCTAAATCGTACATATTTTACGAGTTGCCCAATTGGCATGAATTCATACGAATGACCTACCCCTGACCCCCCCCCCCCCAAAACCTAACCCTAACCCTAACCCTAACCCTAACCCATCACTGGGGTTTAGACAAATCGTATGAATTCGTCCGAATAACCCTAACCCTAACCCTAACCCTAACCCCCCAATTAGCCACCTTTTCCTCACTCGGACGAACTGGCCGTGAGATAGCGTTGCACTGTGTGTGTCAGAGCGTCATACTATTAAGAAACATACTGACAGAAACCAGTAAGTACCATGCAAACCTTTCAAGACAAACGTTTTTCAAACGAGACACATGTTTTCTTTGTATGAATCAATGTACAATAGGACTGAAGAACACTAAATATCTAAACAGCATATCAGACTTCATTTGTACAATATAATACATAAATCAAACTGGATTAAGTATTTTTGTCAGTATCCTTTTCTAAATGTACATCATCAATTAATCCCAATTTCTTTGTCCTTTTCCCTGAATCTGGAGAAGGGGTGTCCAGCTCCCACTTCCAGGTTGGTCTTGTCGAGTGTGTTCCCGGGAGAACTGCTCCCGGTGTGAGACCTCTCCATCCCTGCGGACAGTCCTCCCACAGCAGGAATGCCTCCGCCGCTCAGACTAATGGGAATCGGAGGAATGCCTCCATTCTGAATGACAGAGATCTCATTGTTTTTCATTGCCAGTCCATTGGTGATGGCTACAGCATACTGATTCCAGAAGCCTGGGTCTACGTTGATTGCTCGAGCTGTGAGATCCTTCTGAAACATCTCGCTGAACTTTATGGCATCTCCCCCTAGAAGAGCCATTGGGTTCTCCACGGAGAGGCGTCTCCCCCGCCGGGCCGGGGCGTTGTTCCACATGTGGGTTCCCATGTGGACCTGAAGTGAGAACGCTGCTTCAGTTTATATGAATCGCAAAAAAAGACATCATGCTCTTTATTTACAGACCCTTTCCAAAAAATTAGAATATCATGTAAAAGTTTATTTATTTCCATAATTCCATTCAAAACGTTAAACTTCCATAGATTATAGATTCAGGGCCCACAACTTAAACGATTTCAAGTATTTAGTTGTTTATTTGTACATAATTTGGGCTTCCAGCTCATAAAACCCACGAAAACAGGATTTCAAAAAATTAGAATATTACATTAAATCACACAGTAATTACACAGTGATACCATGGTCACTGAACCAGGTTTTGGTTATTTTGGCAGTGTGGGCAGGTGCAAATCCTGCTGGAGAATGAAGTCAGCATCTCCATAAAGCTTGTCTGCTGAAGGAAGCATGAAGTGCTCTGGACATGTCCTGGTAGACGGCTGCGTTGAGTGGACAGCACAGTGGACCAACACCAGCCGATAGCATGGCTCCCCAAACCAACACTGACTGTGGAAACTTCACACTGGACTTCAAGCATCTTGGACTGTGTGCCTCTCCATTCTTCCTCCAGACTCTGGGACCTTGGTTTCCAAATGAGATGCAAAATTTGCTCTCATCAGAAAAGAGGACTTTGGTCCACTGTGCTTTATTAAATCCAGAGTCAGCGCAGCCGTCTACCAGGACATGTCCAGAGCACTTCATGCTTCCTTCATTCTCCAGCAGGATTTGCACCTGCCCACACTGCCAAAATAACCAAAACCTGGTTCAGTGACCATGGTATCACTGTGTAATTACTGTGTGATTTCATGTAATATTCTATTTTTTTTTAAATCCTGTTTTCGTGGGTTTTATGAGCTGGAAGCCCAAATTGTGTACAAATAAACAAATAAATACTTGAAATCGTTTAAGTTGTGGGCCCTGAATCTATAATCTATGGAAGTTTAACGTTTTGAATGGAATTATGGAAATAAATAAACTTTTACATGATATTCTAATTTTTTGGACAGGGTCTGTATATGCTTTTCTGATGTGGTTATGAGAATGTTTTTGTCATTTACGTCTATATTACAAATATATTTGAATCAGTTCAATTCACATTTATTTGTATAGCGCTATCCGCAATACACATTGTTTCAAAGCAGCTTTACAGAAAATGCATGAGTCCGCATTACAACTTACAGTGATCTGTTATCAGAGGTTATGTATTTTAGAAATATACAAATCACAGTTAGCTATTAATTTAAACAATGTAATCATTTAAGGCAGAAACAATGAGCTCACTGAAATAATGAATATTTATATCACAGTTATATATATCAAATACGTTTAACTTTTAAAAAATGTGCTTTAGTAAGCTTAACCTCATTTGAAGATAGTAACTGGTAAAAGCTGCAGGCAGCAATTACAGGGACAAGCTCATTAGAGGCAGATCTGTTACAGGTAAATATAAAAATAGCATCCCGGTGGAGATTTTATGAAACGTGATTTCAAAGCCTTTATTAAAACTGCTTGTAATGTAATACAGTTGTTTATGACTTTTAATCAATAGGTACAGTAGCACCATCAAATTAATATGGTATTGTCAGGGCACATGCAAACTTTCATGTAAATATGCCAAAATATTGCTTTGATTTTTTTTTTTTTTTAGATGAAGATCCGATGAGCACTGTGGTGGGAGTTAAAAAAATATATATATTTTCAATTCAGTTTCAAAAGGCGCACAGGCAATATGGCCGACCATGGCAAAATGGGTATCACCGTAATCTGCATGACCCAGTGAAACAAAGGAGACCAGATGATGAATAGGATAAATATGAAGGTAATATTTTTTTTGTTTGTTTATTTTTTGACCTCTAGGTGGTGCTAACACCAAACTTGTATGTACCAATATGCTGATGCATTTGCTAAATACTGCATTTGTAAATTTATCCTGTTTTCATTCACATTTTATATAGTTTCGCATAAATATAAACTAAAATACACAAATAGGCCAAATATATTTGAACCATACCTTCAGATTTCCCTTTGTGGTGAAGGCTCTGCCACAGATGGAGCAGCCGAAGGGCTTTTCTCCAGTGTGAGTGCGCTCGTGGATCTGAAGAGCGCTGGCGGACGAGAAGTTCTTCCCACAGGAGTGGCAGTTGTGTTGTTTGGGGGTCCGGCGGGGTGGGGGCGGAGCCAGCATTGGAGCCAGGTTGGGGCTTATTGTTGTGTGAGGGGTTGCGGTGGGAACCTGGGGGCCAACTGGTAAGTGGGGTCCCTCACACAAGGCCGTTGGTTTACTGTGTCCATTCTCATATTTCACTGTGCTTGATTCTGAGCTCATAATACTGGGAGTGTTTAAACCTAAAAAAAAAACATAAATGACAGGAAAATGCTTCAGTTATTTACTATTATTTGATTTTAATGTATATATTAGTAGTAACAACATGAAGGAGAGTAGTTAAATTGTCAGTCATTTGTAATTTTGTATATATATATATATGACTATCTCTGCCTAAAATTAAAAAAACATGACTACCTCTGTCTCTTCCCAGGAACAGCAGACTGAAGTGATTCTCATCTTTGACAAATGGCCTGTTGGGCTGTGTGGCAGTGAGATCTAATGCGCCTGTGTTTTCTGCTCCAGGAGAAGGGGTGTCTGACTGCTCAGACTTCACTGTTGCACTCACTGAAGCAGAATGCAGAGCCTCGTCCTTGCTGCTATTCGCCTGAGGAGGGGACTCGACTCTCGGTGGCTCGAAGCGATGGCTCTCCGGCTGGCTGTAGGTAGGAGACAGAGCCTGCATAGAGCCAGAGGATTCAGACTGTGCTGGACTCCCAACACTGTGGTTCTCCAAGTCTCCCATAGTGGAAGATGAGTCATTCTTAAACATGTCTCCATTTTCCCCATCAATTTCACTCCCATTTTCTGGAGGCTTTAGGCTGAAGGAATGGGTTACGTTAACTGTTGGGTCACTCAGCTTCATTTCATTCTCCAAAGCAACAATGCTAGAGATAAGAGAGGTTGGGGGAGAGGTGCTTGGAGACATATCTGAGTATAAATTGAGTTGTTTTGGAGAGTCCACGTTCCCTTCTTTGAGACATGTTTCATCTTCCGTTACTTGGTCCATCTCGTCAAGTAGCTCATCATCATAGTTGCTCATGGTGTCTAAGCTCTTTTCATCAAAGGAGAGATCTGTGTCCATGTCCTGAAAACTCTCAGGCAGGGGTGTGTTGGGAATCTGTCCACCCATATGCATGCGGATGTGTTGCTGCAAAACTACGGCATTAGTAAACTTTTTCTGGCATATGGGGCAAGAGTGCTGTACTCGGAGAGGGGGCTTTGATCTGTGAACCCCAAAGTGTGTTTTCAAATTACCCTTGGTTGTGAAAGCACGACCACATATCTTACATTTAAAGGGTCTTTCTCCTGTATGGATGCGATAGTGCATCTTCAGGGCACTCTGACAACTGAGCACACGATGACAGATAACACATTGGTTGGGGTCTGTCATCTTCTTATCAATATTTTCCACCAGTTGCTGTAGTTTTGAGGTCTCTGATGTTTGCATAGAGTCCAGGAGACCACCAAAAGGAAACTTGGGCTTAAACTGACTGGACATCATTTGTAGGGAGGGATGAGAGACAGCAGACGGAGTATTCGTTGAGTCTGTGATCTGTGTTCTGGTTGTGGTTGTAACTGTGGTTGTAGAAATCACTTGGGGTATGGAAGAAATCGATATGCTGCTTTCTCCAGGCCTGGTGGGGGAGTTGGGTGGTAGATGAAAGGCTTCAGGTTTGAAAACTGGAGGTGTGTCACTCGCCACATTAGGTTGTGGTGAACTGGAAATTTGTGCAATACTGGCCTCAGCAATGAGGTGATTCGGAGACAAAGATGTGCACTCACTTGATGGCGGTGATGGCCTTTGAGGTGACCGACTTAAAGGGGTGAAACTAGTTGAATCCCCATAGTTTCCTAGAATACTGGGCATAGTTGGAGGGAGTTGCAGTGCTACCGATGTTGGGATTGTAGACAAAACAGGTTTGCTGTCCAGCCATGTGGTAACAGGTTTTTCTGGGGGAAAGGACATCCCATAAGGTATACCTGAGCTAGTTGGAACATTGTCCAAATACTCAGGAACAGGATAGGGGTTCATTTGGATGTGAGGATACTTTTCTTTGTGTCTCTGAAAATGAACCTTTAAGTTACCCTTTGTAGAGAAGCGATTACCACAAATGTTGCATTTGAAAGGCCTTTCACCAGTATGGGAACGAAGGTGAATTTGCAGGGCACTGTCACTTCCAAACACCTTAGCACAAAATCTGCACTTGTGTTTGAAGAAGGGATCTTCTGAACTGGGTTTGGTGTCGAACATAGAGACATTTGGGGGCTTTCCTTTGCGGTGCTTCATTAGGGCGGAAAGAGGATCAAGAGCATTTGTTGTTGCTGCAATACTGGCGAGAGGATTAGGGAAGATAACACTGTTGGGCGAGCTGTGAGGTACAAGGGGAAGGCTGGAGGGGGATGTTAGCAATCTCCCATGAGTCAGCGTTAAAGGACTAGGTGTGTTCCTTGGTAGTGAAATACAACAACTGACTTCACCCCCAGTTCCTGTGCTACTACTGGTGCAGCCACTGCTGCTAATCGACACTGGGCATGGTGGCATTTGAGGGGGAACCGCATTACTGGCTGTTGGATACAAGGAACTCATTGTGATATTGCTTTTCATCCCAGAACTCGCCAGTTGGCCACCTGTCTGAGGGACATTGGAACAGGCTCCCTCCAGAGCTGAAGATAATGAGGCTGAGACCTGTCCGTTTAAATTGGAGGGTCCCTTGATAGGAAGCTGATGCACAGGGGGTGTAATGAAGCCACGTAGATGAAGCTGCCCAGACATAGTGGGTATGCTGGAGGATGAGGTTACTTGTAAGGCAGCATTCATGCTGTGGTCTACTTGATGGTTGACAGTGGTCTGTGTGGGGGCTTGTTTGTTTATTAGCGCCACCTGGCTCCGAATCTGCTCTATGAGTTGAAGCTGATGGAGCTGTTGCTGCTGCAAGGCCATGAGCTGGTCCAGGATCATGGGGATGGCCATAGTGGACACTTCACCAGCTAGAGCTCCTCGGGCACCCTGAGAGAACTGGGCCACCGCCACACGGGTCCCATGAAGGGTTTCCAGTGTGACGTTAGTGCTGGGAATGGAGTACCCTGCCCCGGAGGACTGCGTGTGGTCCTCAAGCTGAGGTAGGCTTATATCTGGCTCTGCCAGTGTAACTTGATCTTCAGAATCTGTGGGCTTCTCAGGAGACAGTTCCACTTCCATGGGCTCGTCTTCTTTCTCCAGGACAGCCCCTGGATCCAGCATCATCTCTGCTCCTTCATCAGCTTCGGCGTGTGGGATGAGGCTTCCCCCGGGATCGTCCTCGCTCTCGGCCGGCTCGCTGCTGGGCACTGGGGATGGCTCAGGCACGTAGTCCTGGGCTGGCTCTGAAGTCACCTCATTATCACTGATAATCAACACAAGTGGGTTCTTGGTACAGGTGTTCAGATGTTCACAGAAGTCCGACCACTTAAAGAACTCAGCGCAACACTTTTCACACACATGGGTCTCTTCACTCCCACTGCGGCTCTCATTTCCACTGTCTGAATCCTCCACTCCTTCACCTGAGACTGAGGGGAACAGGAAATTAGAATAAACTTTTTTATTAATTTGCATAAATCAAATCAATTTTGCCCTTTTTTCCTGGATTTTTGTCTCTCATCTTAGCCACCAGTTTTGATAATTCCACTGTTCCCTGTATAGCCAGCTAATAAATCTCTTAGTTCAATCAGTCTAATCAGTACTGGATGTTTCCATTTAAAAATGGATTCAACACAAGTCTTTGATTTCCAATGTTTTCATTCAGTTCAGCTGTTACTCGCATTCCGAACTGCTAACATGAAACCTCAAATATCGGTCTCTTCACTGGTTCTGTCAGATGCGTCATCTATGGGTTTGCAAACACTGGCACAACATGTCTCCTGACAAACTACAGTTGTTGAAGAAACCACATGTTCTGTTCAGCTGACATACAGCCCTAAATCATATCTGATCATGCCTGTTTAAATCATACATTTCTTTGAGATATTGAGATATTATCTGTACAAACTATTCCAATGGCATAATATTTTGTGTGTTTGTATGTGTCTATGCTTTATGGTAATTATCTGGTAATAGTGCTTGACTGCAGAGATTGGGTTGGGTCTGATATTTTGTTAATTATGTTATGCAGACAACTGTGAAGAATTAACTTTATAAGCTGAATTAAACATGTCTAAATTGTGATTAGACCTTGCGAAGTAAAACATTTATTTTTTTCTTTTTCTTTTTTTTATCCAACTGGCGGTTTAGCAGATAAAATATAGTGTATGTTCTACTGCAATATTGATGAATATTTTCAAAATATCAAGAATAAAATTCATTATATTCCAAAACATAAAATAGAATCAAATAATACATATAACAACAAATGTTTTTGACAACAAAGAAATTATGATAATGTACTGTAACCCTAATACTAATACTAAGAAGAAGAACAAGAAGAAGACGAAGAAGACGAAGAAGAAGTGAGGAAGGAGGAGGAGGCGATTTATTTCCTCATGTCGGTAGTGACTGGAATAAAATTAATTGGAAATGCTTATTTTATTTAAGAGAGAATAATAGTTAACTATGACACATTCATATACTGTCTATTTCAGACAAACTGAAAGTATAATTTTTCCTATAATTTTCTAGATGAGTAAAACAGACTTATATAGATTATACACTGAAATGATATAGAATTATGCAAACTGAAAACACTGTTTGCATTCTACCAGTTGCTATATTATAATCTCTTTTATTATACACTATAATGTATTTATGTTATTATAAGAGTTATGATAAGTGTTAAAAATACATATAGAGTAAATACATTTCTCATCCTTCGCCATTTCAAAATTAAATAAGATATATCATGCACACACGTAAAACGCCTAAATACACAAATGTGTTAAATGCAACTAATTGACTACTTTTTATTTAAAATGATAATAAATAAATAAAAACCTTTTTTTGTGATAGTTCAAAATGGCTGAAAGTATTTTTCATACAGTAGCACACACACACATATAAACTACTGTATACGATGCACTTGTGCAAACCTACAGCATGTGCTAACTATTACTTTGAATTTCTAATATGAATCTTGTTCAGTGTTGATGGTGCCCTGTCCGCTCGCAGTGCCAGAGGAACACATGAACGAGCTCACCCAGAGACTTCTGCACAGTAATGAATCCATATCCGCCAGAACACCCGAGCTTCTGTCAATGCTTGCAGATGTGCAGCACAAATATTAATATTCTGTATTAGCATGTGCTCTGACACCAGATTTAACCACAACATGATGCTGACTGGCCGTTCTGAGAGCTGGGCCCGGATTAAAAGGTTAAACCAGCATATTTTGGCGTATCAATACGCATTATCTATAGATGCATTATCTATAGACCTCATGTACAATTTGAGCATTGAAAAATGCAAAAAATGTGAGACAGTTACATTATCTACATTAAAAAGATCTAAATGAATAATAAAATCCCAACACTATAAAAATGTTTCATGATTACTGTCTAAATTAATTGGTCAAAAATATACTTAAGTACGACTGAACAAACTGGATTACATTACTGTAGATTACACCAGTCATTTTAGGTAAGAAAAAAACATCTGATATAAATGCTGTCAAAAAGTATGGACTCAGCGGCCTTGGAAACATGGAATGAAGGAAAAGTATTGTTCAAAAACACACAGAGAATTCAAGCATGATTAATTATGAAACTTTACATAAGATGTATAAATATTAAATAAAAAAATAATACTAAATTGTAAATCTCAGCAGAAAAAAAAGTGTTATATTTTGTTTTAAAAAAAGTCATAAACCGTGTTAGATGCACACGACAGGACAGAGCATGAAAGAGCTCATTAGTTGTGTGGAGATGAAGGACGACAGAGAGATTATCATAATTAATACACCATAGGACATTTGTAAGCCACTTTTCTCGGGTCAAGCGAACATCTGCACAAATTGCATGTAAAGCTTGACATCTCTGGGCCACCCATGCCGGCGCGCCCAGCCGAGGGTTAAGAGCATGCGGCCTCAGAGCAGCTCCTCGGGGACAGAGAGCATCACCGCTTCTTAATGCCTCACCATTCACACACACACAAAAGAGTGTGTTCAAAAGCCAAGCAAACAAAAGAGAAGAAAACGAGCATTTAAAGACTTGTGCGGAGAGAAACACTGCGCTCATAAAGAAAAGGACAGAGTCTTACTGGAACCCTCTCGCTGAGATGTGAATCCGACAACTGAAGTCAAGCTGGAGATTCAGAGGCACACGGTTAAATCCTCAGCGTGACCGATCGAGTCATTAGATTAGAAACAATCAATACTTCTGTTGCTATTCAAATGCAGTCGAAGTCAGATCATACATCAACAGTGTGTGCCAGAAACTGAAACACCAGTCAATATAAACGCTCAGGACTGCAATATGTTACACTTTAATTTGTCATTAAATTTTCAATTTCATTTCTGGTTATTTCTCTCTCTCTCTCTCTCTCTCTCTCTATATATATATATATATATATATAGGCCTATATATATATACACACCTAGGGTTGGGATGTTTGAATTACTGTGAATTATTGTAGTGTATTATGTGTAAGTTGCAAGACTGGCAAATATGTGCTTAAATATGTATTAATAGATGAATGAGTTTTATATGGATTACATACGTATTTACTATATTCTTGAATTATTATTTAAATAAACATTTGTACTGTATTTCTATCAGGCATAATGCTTGCTGCTTGATGTCTTCTTCAAACTCAGTCAAGAGCTGCTTTAATTTTGACATGCAATTTGATTAGAGTTTCATAGATTAAAGCCACATAAGATCGTGAGACTTCTGAAGAACATGTGACAGAAAATAATGTATAATAATCGCCTAAACAGATTTAAGAACGACATTATAACATTCCTTAACAGCCTTACAAAAACAGTGATTTTCACATGATTTGCTGGTTAAATGTCAATAATATAATAA